>MU224170.1:903681-917703 GCA_018584345.1 Thuja plicata | reverse complement strand
ACATTAAATTGATTAAAAGAATTATGCCAAGCAGTAACAGGGTCGTTTGGACATAAATCGAGGGTATGATCACACTTAGGGAAAATAGGGTCCATAGTTGCGACAGACCGAATTCAGGTGGTTACAGCTGCGAGAGCAGTAGCAGAAGAGGGAGGAGGATCTCTATCATTAGGATTTCCCCAAACATTTGGCCCAGGGATCTAGCCGAGAAGTGACCATCCATCATCTATTTCTTTATCTTCATTCTCTAGTTCTCCTTCGTCTCGCCTGGGAGAAATAGCAAGAGCCAGGCGGGGGATTTTATCAGAAGTGGCAGAAGGCCACACAGGAACATTATTCATCGGCCGAGCTGAAGTAGCAGCAATAGAAATAATTAGAGGAGGCCAGACAACATCCAAAGCCCTCCTAGTAGGAGAGGAAGAGCTGCACCACCAAGAGCGTGGCATTTTGGAGCGCCTGACAGAGGAACTCTGGCTATGACATCTGCCTCGGGGTGGCGTGCGGTCAGCTGAGAGGGAACCCTGAAGTACCTAAGCTATAGTACAAGGGGAATTACCCCAATGCTATAGAAACTCCTATAAATGGGCGACCTCAAGGGCCACCTTATCAACTTGAATTTGAATCTGCATCATGACATTATTACATAATAATTCCTTAGCATAAAGAGAAACATTTACATCCAGAAAGTTGTGAGTAAAAAGAACAACATTACGGTCTTTCCATAAGGAAAACAAAATCTCCATCTTGAAAACATGCCAAATATAGGTATACTGGGAAGGCATTCTAGGTGAATCACCAAGGAGATCCATATGCCAAGAAAAAGGCTCATGCTGGAATGGCATAAAAAAGCCATGTATCCAACTGCAATAGTTCTGGGCCCAACGACAGAACCAAAAAATATGCATAATGGTTTTCGAATGTCCACAAAATGGGCATTTGGGATCAGGCACACCCAAGTGCCGGAGCTAAGCTCCCAAAGGAAAACCCTGGTAAAGAAAACACTAGGAAAAAGAGCAATTTTGGGTTCAGTAATAGCATCCCAAATAGTACGAAAATTCCAGCTCTGAGTCTTCTAGGAAGAAGAAAGGTGCCAACAATGATTGAGTGAATCAATCATACAAAAATGAGGCACAAGCCAAGAGTACCCAAGCTTGGGTTTGTAGTTGGTAAATGGCATATCAGGGTACCATTTCCAGTATTTTCACCAAGGTTTAAATGACTAAATTCCAAGTTGATGCAGGAGATGCGGCAGAATAGTAGAGACAAGCAAGTCAAAATTTTGACGATCTAGATGAGTGAGCCGGACCTAAACACGGAGATCATCCTAAGATCAGAGACTCATGGTGGCTCTAGAAAATAAATCCTTTAGAGTTTGAATGCCATGTTTGTGAAAACAAAGAGCACTTATCTCCTAGATTTTGGCCAGAGGAATCCCTTGTTGAGAAAAAATAGGGGACCACCAAATATTTTGTTGATTGAAAGAAAGCCCATCATGGAATCCATTGCCAACCCAGTGAAGCCAAGGCTTGACAACTTCCCAGGCTCTCCAAATACTTTTGACAACAAAATTACCTTGGATTTGAATAGGGTGCTTCATAACCAGAAGGGTTTGAAACCCAATCCCCTTCCAAGCCAACTTGTGCAAGGGATACCCAGAAGAAATGCAATGTCAAAGAAAAATTTTCCAGGCCTCATCACCTGTGAGACATCACACAATCCACTTTGCACAAAGGGCCAGGCCTTTCTTCTATGTGTCGAGTAAGCCAAGCCCTCCAGAGGCCTTAGGGAGACAACAAAAATCCTAGGCAACTCTGTGAAATCCATGATGATCAGCACTAGAAGACCAAAGAAAATCCCTCAGCAATTTATCAAGCCCAACAAGAAGAGTAGAATACATGCGTAGCAGCCAAGAACTTGGAGAAAATCTAAAACTTCCCAGTGAGAGAGAGCAGCTTGGTGATCCAATAGGTAAGCTTTTTTTCAATTTTAGCTAACACAGTATTCCATAATTTAGTAGAAGTGGTTTGAAAAGAAAAATGAATACCAAGGAATTGAAAAATTTCCCCATGTTGAATCCTGGACCATCCAAACTGAGAAAACCAGGGTGGATCAGGAAGGGAAGACTGTATGTAACACAAGGTTTTATTCCATTGGATGGATGAACTAGAGGCCAAGAAAAAAGTGTCTAAACACTGCAAGGTTGCCTTGACATTTTCTTCATCCTCTTTAAGAGTGAGAAATAAATCATCAGCAAAATGGTCATTGACCAATTGCTAGGTAGAATCAAGTAAATAAATCCCATGAACATGGCCCAGAGAAATGGAATGAGCTAACAAATAGCCAAATCCCTTAGCTGCCAAAACATACAAGGCATGAGCCAAAGGACAGCCTTGTCGAATGGATCTGAAGAGCCCAAAGGTAGAATATTGTCTTCCATTCATGATGATGTAATCATAGGCATCCCAAAAAAGCATCTGCATAGATTGATGAAATTTGGGGCCAAAACCAAGAGCGTGAAGTATAGCCAGAATAAAAGGCCATTCAATGCGGTCATAAGCTTTAGCAAAATCAATTTTAAGGAAAAGGGTTTTCTGTTGAGACTTATGAGCCCAATCCATACCTTCCCAAACCGCAATGATATTATCAAGATTAAATCTTGATTTGATAAAGCTAGTTTTCTCTGGCCGAACAATTTGAGGCAAGATGTAATGGATCTTGAGAGCCAGAGCCTTAGCAATGATCTTGTAAGAGACATTGAGCAAGGTAATAGGCCGCCAGTTGCAAATATCCTCAGGATCCCTAGACTTGGGAATGAATTTAATATTGCCTTTGTTGATGATGTCCCCCAGAGACTGGGAGTGATAAGCTTCGAGGTAGACCTGGTGTAAATCAGGACCAATGGCATCCCAGAGTGTTTTATAAAACTCATAGGGAAATCCATCACAACCTGGGGCTTTATCATCAGCCATGGAAAAGAAATCTTCATGAAGATCCTACAGGGTACAAAGATGATCGCATAAAACTCGTTGGGAAGGTGAAACACATTGAGGCATGATAGCAATACAATCATCAAGAGATTGATCACTGGTAGGAGAAGATCGCTAAGTGGCAAAAACTTGTTCATAGTGACAAACAAAGGCCTGCAGAATATTAGGAAGCTCTGTGAGGAGGGATTGACCTTCTTTAATCCTGGTTATGCCCACATTGGTGTGACGGGCATGGAGAGCAGAAAAAAATTCTTTAGAGGCTTGATCTCTGACCTTTAACCAGTGTAGTCAAGCTTTGATATGAGCATCTCTGGAAGCATAATTGTCTATAACTTGCTTTTGTTGATGTAGCTGGGAAAGGTGAAGTTGCAGGTCTTGATTGATAGGAGCATGAGCTAAGGCCTCTGTGGCAACACAAAGAGCTTTGGTGTTGACATAATAGGATCTACAGTGATAGATGGAAAGTTGTCTACCATAGATACATAGAAAGCATGTTGAACACTGGATGGCATCATTCCACCATTGAATCCAGCCAGGTGATTGCGATGGTCGAGGCTCAAGGTTCCAAACAAGATGAATGTGGGACACCGTGGAGGCATGGCTGAGAACATAATTATTAAAAAATAATTGAGTGGTGGGAGGTTAAGACTTAGATGTCCTCCATATAATATTAAATTGAATGGGGAAGTGATCTGACAAGGTCACATCAACAAGAGGAGTAGCCAGCAAGGCTTGCTTTTCGAAAAAAGAGAAAAAATATTATGCCAAAATCATGGCATGATCAAGCCATTTATGAATTATATCATAAGAGGCTCTAAAATTAGACCACGTGTTCCAAACTTCATTAGGACAGTGGTGGCCAATATTGGGATCAAAAAGGCCCAATTTATTATGCATGTAATATCATGCTTCTCGCTCACCAACTGTCCATCGAAAAGGGAAAAGGCCATCCTTGTCAGAAGCCACTTCGACCATATTAAGGTCATCACAAGAAAGCCAATTTTTAGGTGGTAGAGAATCTGTAAGACAACGCCAAAGGTGAGATCTCTCAACAACATCATTGGGAGCATAAACATTAACTATGCCAAAAGAATGATTCTCAATAATGAAAGTGGCCCAAACAGATCTTTGCATGGGGATTGAGCCATGATTGATTAAAAAAGAATGCCAACAAGGAGAGAAAAGAGTAACAACTCCACCTCGACCAGCCTCATGCTGAGAACAAGGAGCTAGGCTCTTAGGCCAAATAAAATTGCAGGCAGTATCAAGCAAGAAACCAGAAATTTTAACTTCCTAGAGGCATAACACATCCAGATGACTAAAATGATGATGCACATCCTTGATAGAATAATTTATGGTCAGGTTTGCCTGACCCCTAACATTCCATGAGATGTACTTCATGAAAAAATAGTTTCGTCCATACGATCACCATCCCCAAGGGAGGCAAAAAAATTTGACAAATAAGCTAGAGTGAAATCATTCCTAGGAGACTCCATGGAAATATTTCTTTATTTTTCTGAAATGCCCTCCAATGCGGTCTCAACACGCCCATCAGGGCTGTGAGAGTGGAAAAAAATGGAAGGGGAGGAAATCACGGAAGCTATCTGAGGTGTGCGAACCCAAGGAGGGTTAACACCAAAATCAAAAATATTTGTCCCCTGCTGGCCAGGGTTTGAAATGGGAGAATTATTCTCAGCATGAGAAGCAACTCAACCCGCAACAGGAGGAGGTGGCTATTACAAATTGGAAGTTGAAGTGGCAGGCTTGACCTACTTGTTCTTGCGGTTGACTGTTACCTAGTCGTCTTTCTTGGTTTCCTCTTTTTTACCATAATCAGTGGGTTGCAAACCAGAATCCTTAGTAGGAGGTTTGGGATGAGGAACTGCCAAAGGTTAGTCCTTGATCTTGTTCTCTGTAGATTGACAATGATAACAAGTGTTAGGAAGGTTGAGGTAAAGACCCTTCTGAGAGAAGATGGTGTCACCAACCTGGATCTCAAAAGATTCTTTAAGGCCTCTAGAAAGGTCAACCTCAACATAGAGCCTCTTCTAAGGTCAAGGATTGAGAAAATGGTCATGCTCACTATAGATAACCCTACCTCGCATTTTCACAATGACATGCATGAAAGGCCAACAAGGTAGAGGAATACCAGGGAACTCAACCCACACAGAAAATTTTAGTTTCCTATCGTTAGAGATGGAAAAGTCACAAGACCAGCATTGGAAAACTAAAAGGGAAGCCCTAATATTCCAAGATCCTTTGGCAAATATGGCATCCACATGAGTGGGATTGGAAAAATGAAACAAAAGAAACCTTTGGTGAGACTCTGAATGCCATCCAAACAGATTCCATGAGGAGTCCAGGATTTCGCAACCCTATCCTTAATCACATTTTCAAGAGGATTGTGACCCAGAAAGTAACCAATAAGAGTATGTGTTTCAATCCAAGAATAGACATCATCAAACTCATGAATGGGTAAAACAATAGCAGGTTGAGAAATACCTCGTCAAACACTTTGGGAACAAACTTGCAAGGTCTCTTGCTTGGAGGTTCCATTGTTATCTATCACCAGCATCAACTGCTAGGCTAATGGTGGTTGAGGCCATAAATACTAAAGGATTTCCTACATAAAATTTGGTCTGAAAGGACAGGAGGGCTTAGAATAGCGACGCAACTCTAAACCCTAGCAGAGAAAAAAACCCATGTTTCCTTTTATTATTAGCAACCAATCTAATGATTATTTGAGAATCTCCTTCAATTTCAATAATTTTCAGACTTATTATCCTAATATTTTTAGGCCTTTATAAAGCAATTTTAGCTCAGTTGTGTTATTTGTGGAAATCCCAATTAGTTTGGCAATGCTGCCACAAATTTTCTTATCCCAATTATGAATTATGCATCCAATTCCGACCATACCAGGATTGCCATGGGAGGCTCCATCAAAATTTAATTGGTACCAATTTGATTATGGTGGAGACCATTGGCAATTTTTCTTGGAAAATAACGTTTCCTTTCCTCCTATACCAAAATGAGGAGGTATGTTAAGATTATACCAACTTTTGATAATCTCATTGTCCCATTGGGAAAAGATATTTTATGAGGTAGTAATTTGTCTAAGTCTTTTATTTGTGACCTCTACTATGCTAGCTTCAATATTATTGAGGAGATTTACATGATCTAACTTATTGTCTTGGAAGATATGTCAGTTATGTTCCTTCCACAATTCCCAAATCAAGATTGAAGGGGCAATTTTGCATAGGGGAAAAAAGTATAATTTTCTAATGGTAATGACCAACTCTTGAAAAGTTCAAATAAGTTATATAGAAGAGGAAATTAAAATTGCATCTTACGAATTATCCATAACCATAATTTTTAGGCATAAGGACAATTAATAACGATATGATCAACAATTTCCTCATGGGATTCACAAAGGACACATCGGGAAGGACCTTTAAAACCAATATTTTTAAACCAATCAGCTGTAAGAATACATTTTTGGAGAGTAGCCTAGGAAAACATCTTGGCTTTAGGAAGACATAGCTTGTCCCAACACAGGTGTAGTGGTAGGTCTGATGTTTCCTAGTTTTGTTTGTCCACCTGTGATTGATAGCCCTCTTTAACCCTATAGGACCCTATTTTGGATCCAATCCAAACTAGGGCATCCTCTGCATTCTTAGGATTTATTGTTCTAGATGATAATATGGAGGTGATTTCTAATTTTTTTCTATCAGTGAGTGGGCTTTTTTTTAAAGATTTTTATTTCCACTTTAAGCTAGGGTCTCCTTCTGGGAATTCAATATAATTATTTAGTGTTTCCCCCGATAAGTTTATAAGTGTGTTCTTTATATTAGGGGATATAATGTTAGATATAGGAGAATAGCCACCCATGAGTTATCCCAAAAAAAAAGGATTTATTACCCAGTCCAATAGCCCATGAAAGTTTTTTAGATATAATATCTTTGCATTCTAACATAAAATTCCAGACGCTTGAACCTTTGGGAGGGTTCCTAGTCCTAAATATATTAAGCCTATCATTTGGGTCTAGATATTTATGCAATAGGATTCTAGCCCATTTAGAATTTGTATTTTGGTACATCCTCCATATTAATTTAGCTCCCATATATTTGTTTTGCCAATGCAGCTTCTTAACTCATAAACCCTCTTAATCATTTGGTTTACAAATTTTATCCTAACTTATTAAAACCATTTTTTTGTTATTGAAAAATCCTTGCCAAAAGAAATTTATCATTTTCTTTTATATAGAAGATTTGGCCTTTGTAGATAGAGGGATACAATACATTTAGTAGGAGGGTAATGCTTAAAGGATGACCTTTATCATAGTTAGATGACCCGCATTGGATAGTCATTTCCCTTTCCAATTTTCTATTTTGTGATCAAATTTGTTTATAATGGGTTCCCAACACTTTGTAGACCTATTATTTATTTCTATAGGGACAGATAAATATTTACATGGGAAGGTTCCCTTCTTGAATCCCAAAATGTTACAAATTTCCCTTTCCTCAGAGGGATCAGTGTTGATGAAAAAGATTTTGGACTTATATGCATTTACCTGTTGACCTAAAACTTTCATATACAAGTTTAAAATTTCTTCATGATTTAGAGCTTCATCTTTATAAGCTTTAGTTGGTAGAATATTATCATCAACAAACTGTTGATGGGTGATATTTGGAATCCCATCAGTGACTTTAGCGCCCAAAATCTTGTTAGATGAATGAAAACTGTTGACCGATCTACCATAAGCTTCTGTCATAATAACAAAAAGGAAGGGAGAAATTGGATCCCCTTGTCTTAATCCTCTTGAGATATCGAAGAAGCCTTCCAGTGAGCCGTTAACTAGAATATATATTTATGGTGTGAAGATAGAATTATAGATTAGATTTATCCATCTTTTTGAAAAACCAAAGGCTTCCAAGCATTTGGAAAGGAATCACTAATCAACTTTATTGTATGCTTTCTGTATATCTAACTTTATTAGCATAGTGGGATCCTTGTTTTTTTAACTGAATGTATAATTTCTTGAATAATTATTATGCCATCAAAAATAGATTGATCAGGAACAAAACTTATTTGTTCTTCTGAAATAGTATTTGGAAGAACTATATTTAACTTATTTGCCATAGCTTTAGACATAATTTTGTATAATGTACTGCATAAGGCTATGGGTCTGAATTCACTAATATTTTTTGTTTCAATTTTTTTAGGGATTAAAGTTTAAAAAGTATTATTAATTTCTTTGAGAATCTTACCTGATCTTCTGGTTTTCTCGATAGCCTCCCAAATATCGGTTCCAAGAAAATGCCAATATTTCTGGAAAAATCTAGGGGGAAAACCATCGGGGCCTGGAGCCTTATATGGCTTCATTTGGAATAAGGCAATTTTTATTTCCTCCATGGAGAAAGCCTGATTCAGCATCAAGTTATCTTCCTCAGTTTTAATTTTAGGTATGCAATCCAAAAAATGTCGTTGAGATTTAAAATTAGAGTAATCCCAATTATTAAATGTGTTTTGAAAAAAAGATACTGCCTCTTCAACTATGTCCTTGGGATCTTCAAACAAGTTTCTTTGAGAATCTTTAATTTTAATTATTTTATTAATATTTCTCCTCATTTTAGTACTATTATGAAAAAAAATAGTATTCTTATCCCCTTCGATTAGCTAGTCTTCTCTTGATTTTTGTTTCCAAAAAATTTCCTCTTTAAGTAATAGGGTTTCTTGTTTGCTTAACAAATCTTTTTCTTTAAAATATCTTTCATTATTGATTACTTTAGTCAAGACTTCTTCATTTAATTCCTTTATCTCAAATTCAACTTTTAATTTCTCTTCAAAGAGGTTTTTAAAGTGATGCTTATTCCATTAAATAATTTTTGTTTTAAGGTATATTTGTTTGGATACAAAATAATACATTTTTTAACTTCATAAGATTTTTCAGTCCACCAATTTTCTAGTAAGGTCATAAAGTTCTTGTCTAGGTACCACATATTTCTAAATTTAAAAGTGTAGGCACCCTAAAAAGGACATACTTGCGACCTTACATTAAAAACAATAATTTTCATCTATTAATTAATGGTTTTTTAATCGTTAATTAATCATCTATTTCTTCTAAATTCATTCCCAAATCATCTAATCACATCCCCAAAACTAATTAAATAATTAACTTTAATTAATTAATTAACCTTAATTGATTAATCTTTGTTAATTAATTTAATTTAATTTTCTAAAGTTTAAATTTAAATATTTAAACTTATTAACTAATTCTTCTAATTAAATTAATTTCATTGAATTAATTTAATTTCATTCAATAATCCAATTCTAAATCTAAAAAGAATTCAATTATCTCACATGTTGAATACTTTAATTACAAAGATAAATTAAATATTCAATTAAATCATTTCTTTAGTTTAAAAAAGAGAACTCTTAATCATATCTCTGATTGCATGAATTATTCCACCTACCTCTTCAGTTCAAAAAGGTAACTCCAAATTACCTCTTCAGTTCAAAAGGTAACTCGTAATCAACTATCTAGTTAATCAAACTTTATCTCCTCTCTCCAAGTTGAGGAGGTGGAGTTTATTGATGGCTTCTCCAGTTCCCTTTGATCTCAACCGTTCATCATCTAATCTCTAGGATTGATCTCAACTGTTCATATCATTTCTATAATCTATATAATCGACCCTTCATAACCATTTGAAGGATCTAGTATTTCAAGCTTCCATGCGCCCTTACTCTGCAGGATTCTTGCTAGAGGCATTCGAAGCATTCTTGTGATCAAAATAAATATCATATTCTCAACGCTCCCAAGTCATAGATACCACTGATACCAATATTGAGCACCACACACATAGCCTTTCAGAAGGAGTAGAGAGAGACAATAGAAAATTCAAGCTTTGTTGGTTTGCATTCATTTGTTTTCCTCCTTGATTGCTTGTCATTTTATTGTTCGTAGGTTCATTCTTAGTAAGTGATTGATTTATTTCATTGCAAATTGGTGCTACTAACCCTCATTATTGAGCGTATAGAAAAGGTCAAGGCCATCCTTGACATGCCACCACCAACTGATCTAAGACAACTAAGGGATCTACAGGGAAGACTTCAATCTATCAAACGATTCATCTCCCAACTAGCAGACAGGTGTCACCCACTCCAACACCTACTGCATAAAGATGTGACCTTTATATGGAAATAACAATGTGATCAAGCATTTCAAATATTCAAGGATTATCTATTGAAGTCTCCCATATTGGTGTCACCCATTCAAGGCAGGCCACTACTTTTATATATCTCAGCAACTGAGTTAGCACGAGGAGTTCTCTTGGAACAACATGATGATCAAGGCAGGGAAAGAGTTGTTTACTACCTCAGTATAACTTTGGTGGGCTACAAGCTAAATTACTCGCCAATTGAAAAGTCATGTCTTGTGGTAGTCTTTGCTTCCCAAAAGTTAGGACATTACATGTTAAGCCATCAAACAAAGCTAATAGCACACATTGATCCATTGAAGTACTTATTGAGTGAAGCAACACTAATAGGACGGCTTGCCAAATGGGTTTTGATCTTAAGTGAATTTGACTTAGAGTATGTGGATAGAAAGGTTATCAAAGGGAAAGTAATTGCAGACCAACTAGAAAAGGCACCCATACAAGATCATCAGCTGATAGTATCTGACTTTCCAGATGAGTCCATTCTCACAGTACAACCAGCCATAGAGGTGTGACAACTATTCTTTCATGGGTCGTACACAAACCATGGTGCAAGAGCAGGGATAGTACTTGCTACTCCAAATAATGATGTGATCCATAAGTCTTTCCAACTCAACTTTCCATGCACAAACAATATAGCTGAGCATGAAGCTCTAGTCATCAGATTGAAGATAGCTATACAATGGAGGATAAAAAACCTAAGACTCTATGAGGATTCACAATTTTTCATCAACCAAGTAAACAACTACTACATGAAAAAATACAAGAAATTGATCCCATATAGAGAGCTAATAGACAGGATGTGATCTTCATTCTATTTTATTATATTTGAGCAGGTACCAAGAGTTGAAAACAAAGTAGAGGATGTGATGGATACCAAAGCATCCTTGATCGACATGTCGGGAAACGAGACCATATTCCAATTTCTGGTAGAGCAACTAATGATACCGACACATAAAGCTCCAATCAAAGAGTCAGCGTGCGTCCTTGTTGGTCCTGAGTTCCCTTGGTACCATGATGTATACAATTACCTCAAAAATAGTATCCTACCTCCTAACTTGTCTAGGAACCAAAAGAAGTCCCTCATTCGCTAAGCCTCTAGGTACATCCTTCTCACTAGTACTCTATATAGAAGAAGTCTAGATGGAATGCTTTTATGATGTCTCACTTCCATGGAATCCCAGAGAGACTTGTATGAGGTACATAAAGGAATTTGTAGGGACCATGTAGGTGGCAATAGTTTGGCAAAGAAGGTCATCAAAATGGGATACTACTAGCCAACAATAGAGATAGATGCCAAAAAATATGTGCAAAGGTTTCGACAATGTCAGATTCATGGAGATCTCATCCATGCACCAGCCCTAGAATTCAATCCCATCACTTCACCATGGTCATTTTCTAAATGTGAATTTGACCTACTGGTTAAGATTACACCAACCTCTTCTAATGGTCACAAGTACCTCATTTTAGCAATGAAGTACTTTACTAAATCGGTTGAAGCCATTCCTCTCACCTACATCATTGGTAAGCAAATATCTATGTTTATATTAAACAATATCATCTGCCAATATGGAATCCCTCAAACCATACTCACAGATCATAGTACACCTTTTCAAAATCAAAATGTTGATGATATTTGTGAATATTTCCACATCAAACAAGGTTTCTCTTCATTCTACTATCCCCAAGGGAATGGTCAAGCTGAAGCCACAAACAAAACCATCATGAAGATCTTAAAGAAAACAGTCAATGAATCAGGGCGAGACTGGCATTTACAGCTTAGTCTCGCACTATGGGCATATAAAACTAGTGTGAGATCCCCCCCAAGTGAAACTCCATTCTTAATAGTATATGGATTAGAGGCGGTCCTACCCCTTGAAGTTGAAATCCCATCCCTGAGAATCTCATTGAAGAACGTCATTTCAAATGAAGACTAGAGAGTAGCAAGACTCAATTAACTAGAACTGTTGGATGAGAGGAGACAAAAATCACTCAATCACTTATAAGGCTATCAGAACCACCTTAGAAGAAACTATAACAAGAATTTCAGACCACAAACCTTTGAGGTAGGAGACCTCGTACTAACGGAGAATCAAAAGAACCAAGCAGAAAGGGTAAAAGTAGGAAAGTTTGAACCTAACTGGATAGGACACTATGTCATTATCACATCTTGCAATAGTGGGGCATATCACCTGGTGACTCTAGAAGGAGATTATATCCTAGGTTACATCAACAACATTCACCTCAAGAGGTTCTATGCCTGAGGTCTCAAGTTCAAAAGGAATTTATCTAATATCCAGAAAATACAAAAAAAATCAAAAAATACAAAAGGTTACCTTGGTGAAAACATGGCAAACAAGCGCCTTGGAAACAAAATAAAAATAAAAATTAAAGATAAATTGAATCACTCTCTTAGTGAAAACCTGGAAAACATGCACTATTGGGCAGGTACCTTGGTGAAAACCTAGCAAATAGGCACCAAGTGTTTGAATCTCACTTCGCCATCAATGAACTCCAAAAGATCAAAGCTTGTGCTCCCCGCATGCAAGATTGAATACCCAAGATTATTTACAGAAGCATAATCCCCTTTGAGCATCATGCTTATCCATGGTTTGTACTGGTCCACCAGACTAGGGGGCAATTCTAAAATTCCTGAAATAATCCCTAAAAGAATCTTAAAAAGTCATCAAAAATCCTAAAAAGAAAAAATGTCCTGAAAAAATCAATAATCATAAAAAAATCAAACAAATTGCAAAATCTCAAGAAATAAAACCAACTCTGTTATCAAAAAAGTAGAAGATGATTAAAAAAATCAATCAAAGGTCAAAATCATGAGCTTCACCAATCAATAATGGACTCATATGACATAGCTTCATCAACAAAATCCAATCTGTATTCAAATTGAATCAATAAATCAATCAACCTTAAAATCAAACAAATCTATTGTCTTACACAGTGATGGATACACTCAAAACCAAATAGATCAGTCTTATATGAGTCATCCATTCCTGAAACCAGACACAATCAAGCATCAAAAACTCAAGAAAATCAAGGAATAATAAACCGTTGACTAGGTTAGTCGTTATCTATTCTTAGTTTATCTTTCGCGGTTATGTTCTTACGCTACTCAAGGATACCATTGAGTGATGAGATTAGATATGATGGATCATGATCTTATTTTATTTGATGGTTGTTTGTGGAATGTTTCAATTTGATTCTGGGGCAATGATGATTTAGGATAAATGCAGTACGCGCTATCACATATCTGGCAACCGCCTAGTTCCATGATCTGAGCTTAACCTTGGAAAATATTTGGACAATCCTTTTATGTTATCTTCTTGTTTCTACCAATAGAATCATAGCGGTATCCAAATGTTCTGTATCTGGGTGCATTGGATTTTATATCTTGGTTTTTTATTTTGGATATTCAAAGATCATAGTGTAGACACCCTAAAATGGACAGGCTTGCGACTTTACATTAAAAACACTAAGTTTCATCTATTAATTAATGGTTTTTTAATCATTAATTAATCACCTATTTTCTTCTAAATTCATTTCTCAAATCATCTAATCCAATTCTCAAAATTAATTAAATAATTAATTTTATTTAATTAATTAAGCTTTAATTGATTAATTATCATTATTTAATTAATTAAACTCAATTTCCTATAGTTTAAATCAAATATTTAAGCTTACTAATTATATTCTTCCAATTAAATTAATTTCATCAAATAAAGCAATTCTTAATTAAAAAGAATTCAATTATCTCACATGTTGAAAACAATTAATAAATAAATGAATTAAATATTCATTTATCT
>MU224170.1:879830-903581 GCA_018584345.1 Thuja plicata | reverse complement strand
TTTTATTGCTCACGTATCTGTCATTCGTTTAGTAGTTATTGCGTACTTGATTTGCATTCACTTGTGAACCTTGGCTACTAACCCCTACCCTTGGAAAGCTGTGGGAAACCGGAGAGAGAGGCGTACACATAGCAATATCCAGATGGTCAATATCTGGGTGCATTTGGTTCTCTTTCTTTTCAAATTTAGAGACCATGGTGGTATCTATAAGGTCAATAGCTGGGTGCATTTGGTTCTCTTTCTTTTATAAATCAGAGATCATAGCGGTATCCAGATGGTCAATAAATGGGTGCATTTGGTTCTCTTTCTTTTTAGTCTCTCTACTCATTCTGGTTATCAGAGATCATAGTGGTATCCACATGAGAAATATTTGGGTGCATTGGATTCTATTAATTTTCATAATAAGGTGCAATGATGAACAAAATTGGAAAATCTGGCAATGACTTGGGTACACCATCCTATCTATCAGTCTCATCTATCAATCAATTCCAGAGATAACTTCCTACTAACTTTCTTCTAACTAACACACGCATTTACTCAGTTATTTTATGCATAGTAGATTGCATTCATTCATTTATTTGCATAAGAAACAAAAAGAAAATAAAGCATGCGCATACATAGTGATCAATAATCAAATGCATCTATTGAATATCATCATATAAAATACATTATTAAAACACCATCCTGCATAGATATGTTAGTAAAATAGGAAAGTAAATCATACATCTAAGAGTCTACATAATAGAATCACATCACACACATTTCATAAAGCATCATCATATAGAACCATACATATAGAAATTAAAACTGCACATCATATATGTAACATAAGAAATAGGATGTTACTTTAATGTAAGATATAAAATAGATGTTACATTTGAAATTAGAATTTTTATTGGAATGTAAGGGGTAAATATGTATAATATAATAAATATGGATGTTGTAATGTAACATAAGAAATAGATATGCAGGAGCCTTAATGTAAGGTAAAGTTGTGTTGTTACATTTGAAATTAGAATGTTTATTGAAATGTAAAGGGGGAGATAAGATGTTCCTTTTAACCTCGAATACACAAAGGAAGGATCCAAATTGATTAACCCCAAAGGAAGGATCAATGCATAAATGAATCAATCTATTGGAAATGAGAGCAAAGAGGAAGACCTTAGATTCCATTTTATAGAAAATAATGTGTGATAGATTTAGAAAGATTAAGAAATTTAATTAAAATGAATAGGAGAAAAGTATTAACCTCAAAATGTTATAGATCTAAAGAATGTTGTTTTTGGGGGTATACACTGAGTTTCTCAAATATTTGCAACCGGATATGGAATAGAAATGTAGAGATAGACAAAACCCAGAAATCTTTTCCCAATCTGACACAGTTCTGATTTGGACCCTCAAGTCAATGTCACCATTGACCTAGAATTTCCGATTCTGACCTAGGGAAGAATCGACCTTCGATTCTGACCTAAAATCTCTGACAAAAAATCTATTTTTAGATCCTTAAAGTTTTCCAAAAAAGGTATCTGAATCTTCACTCCAACTCGTTGTTCTGAACCTGTCATTGCAAAGTAAATTGTTTGTTTGTTGGGGGGACGGGTTTGCCTTGGTCAAACCCTAGTTTTGGAATTAACCTCAAAGTATAATTGAAATTGCATAAATAAAACAAAGTAAATGAGCAAATTCACCTTGCTTGTATGGAAACCATTGTGGGGGATTTGAATATGTGGATCCACAAGTATGTATACACCAAATGGATGTAGGATGTAGAATGTAGAATGTAGGATGTGTCAAATCAATTTATTGTAGATCTTCAACACCAATTTTGAATGGATCTTTGAATAGGAAGAGGCTTGGAGGAATGTGGATGAATAAATCTTCAACAAGAGGGCTCCATAGATCTTGAATCCTTCAATGGCTACCAATGGATCTCCTTGATGAATTGAGTGTTTGAGAAGTGCTTGAATGCTTGAGAATAGATGAATGCTTCAATGGATGCTTGGCTTGCTTCAAATCTTTCCTCTTCACCTTTAGATTTCACTTCTTAAGTCTTTGATAGTTGATGATCATGGTTAGAGAAAATGAGAGGAGAAATCTTCCTTATATATGAATCTAGGGCACAATCCTCTAGAGAGGCCTACATAGGAGAATTAAATTCCAATTAGACCTATACCCCTAGAAGAGGACCTATATTAAATACAATTTAAGAATTGTTGCTCTGAATACCAAAACAACCGACCTGAAAGCGGGAATTAATTCTTTCCGAAGCCCGACATCTGGAAACCCCGGAAACATGAAATCTAGACCTTGGGTCAAAAAAAGGTTGATTGTGACCTAGGTCGAGGTCGAGGTTGACCTTGAACCAGAAAGGTCAATTTTGACCCTGAGGCCAAAAATCCTAGTTTTCAGTTTAAGGTGTCAAAAATAGGCTAGAGAAAAGTGGGAAATAGGGCAGAACAAGGGAAAAAGCCAGATCCAAGTTAGAGACCCATTCAAGGCACTTGACATGACCCCAAACCACTTACTCGAAAGGGTAAACTAGTCTACAATGGAAGTGCTTCTATTTTCTGACTATACAATATGTAATATAAGATAAGAAATGTGTGGGGAAGATAAGATATTCCTTTTAACCTCAAATACATAAAGGAAGGATCCAAATTAATTAACCCCAAAGGAAGGATCAATGCATAAATGAATCAATCTATTGGAAATGAGAGAAAAGAAGAAGACCTTAGATTTCATTTTATAGAAAAGAATGTGTGATAGATTTAGAAAGATTAAGAAATTTAATTGAAATGAATAGGAGAAAAGTACTAACCTCAAATTGTTACATATCTGAAAAATGCTATTTTCTAGGGTCTGCCCTAAATTTTGGAAAATCTACATCTGGATCTAGATTAGAAATGAAGAGACGGACAAAACCCAAAAATCTTTTTCCAATCTAGAACAATTATGATTTTGACCCTCAAGTCAATGTCACCTTTGACCTAGAATTTCCAATTTTGACCTAGGGCAGAATCGACCTCCGATTATGACATAAAATTTATTTCTAGATCCTGATGGTTTTCCAAAAAGGGTATTCAAATCTTCACTCCAACTCGTTGTTCCGAACCTATCCCTTGCTTGTATAGAAACCATTGTGACGGATTCGAATCCATGGATCCACAAGTATGTAAGCACCAAATGGATGTAGAATGTAGAATGTAGGATGTCTTAAATCAATTTATTGTAGATCTTCAACACCAATCTTGAATGGATATTTGAATAGGAGGAGGCTTGGAGGAATGTGGATGGAGAAATATTCAACAAGAGGGCTCCATAGAGCTTCAATCCTTCAATGGCTACCAATGGATCTCCTAGATGAATTGAGTGCTTGAGAAGTGATTGAATTCTTGAGAATAGATGAATGCTTCAATGGATGTTTGGATTGCTTCAAATATTTCTTCTTCACCTTTAGATTTCACTTCTTATGTCTTTGATAGTTGATGATCATGGTTAGATAAAATGAGAGGAGAAAGCTTCCTTATATATGAATCTAGGGCATAATCTTATAGAGAGGCCTACATAGGAGAATTAAATTCCAATTAGACCTATACCCCTAGAATAGGACCTACATTAAATATAATTTAAGAATTTTTGCTCCGAAGACCGAAACAGCCGACCCAGAAGCGAGAATTAAATTTTTCTGAAGCCCGACATCCGGAAACACCAAAAACTTGAAATCTGGACCTTAAGTCAGAAAAAGATCAATTCTGACCTAGGTCAAGGTTTAGGTTGACCTTGACCTAGGTCAATTTCAATGTCCAACTTGACCTAGAAAGGTTGATTTTGACCCTGAGGTCAAAAATCTTAGTTTGTGGTTTAGGGTGTCAGAAATAGGCTGGAGAAAAGTGGAAAATGGGGCAGAACAAGGGAAAAAGCCAGATCCAACTCAGAGACCCATTCAAGGTGCTTGACATGACCCCAAACCACTTACTTAGATTACTAAAGTTTTCTACAATGGAAGTGCTTCCATTTTATGACTATACATTTAGCCCCCACTTTAGCAAGAGTATGGACTCAATGCAAACTCTTGGTAAAGGAGATCATGAAGAACAGATAATCTTATTGAAATCAAAAGGGACAAATGAATCCTCAAGCCCCCAGGGACTTAAGTCTTTATCAACCCTAAGATCACAATAAGAGAGACATTTCCAGTTAAAGAGAAAGAGAGAGAGGGTGTGATTACCTCGCCCAATGAGAACTTATGTCCCATTGTGAACCACACAAGGAAACAGTACAACTGGAAAGATGGAGTTGAACCTCCTAGTGAATGTGGCTACTCACTAGTCAACCCATCAGGGAGATCCGATCTTAAGGACACCTTTTGACCTTAAGGGATCAAAACATTGTAAATTGAAACTGGAGGGATCAAGAGATCCATATAAATTTAAACTAGAGGGATCAAGAGATCCTATAAGGTAAAAATCCATGCTTTAAGTATTAGTCTTTAATCCATAAAGGGAGAAACTTTTAAGTTTGAAAATATTTTGAACGTGTGTGCAAAAAGTGAGTAGAGCGTATGCCCCCACATTAAATTCATTGCTAACACTTTAATAGGAGCAATGGCTTTAACAGAAATAGAAACAACTCTACTAATTAAGTTTCCACTACGAGATGCCCCCAAACGAAGACAAATCAAGGGAAATACCACATAAACATACAAAGAACACATAAGGGATCTACCTACTGTGGGGTCAGTATGATCATAAGATAATATGTATATATAGATATGATATTATTGTGAATGAATTGACATCATTCCCCAAAGAAAGTAGAACTACAATCACAATGGAGGAAAGAAAACTCAAGAGTTACGAAGGAGAATCTTTCTAGACCACAACATGGAGACCAAAAAGAATTAGTGCTACCATGTCGCAGATCCAAGCAGACTAGACAAGGAAAACATTTATGAATAATAGCACAAGTACAACATAACATGAAAATAACATATAGCAGAGTAAAGATACATATAGAGGAATTGTACAATAGGTTTGATTCCTTTATCACCTTGCACCAACAAAGTAACAAGGGTCGTATAAAAGTTTCTAACAAACATTTAGCAAATACATTATGGGAGAAGCACAATACAGCAGGTAAACACAAAAAGGGCTACCATGAAGGACAATCCAATCAAGCACATCACCTACTCTCCCCATCTTGGTTTATATCATTTAGGGAAGGTGGGAAACTCACAAGAGGGACTATATCCAAAACAGTAGGAATAATAGCCAATTCCAAACAAGGATCCTCTTGAGAATTGCATTGTTCGATGCTAGCTATAATTATCAATTGAGTTGAAAGCATATGAGGTAAATCAATATCAAGATCAATCGTCTCATATTCATCACTAAGATCAATAGGATCATCAAGAGTATCCTCCTCATCAAGATTAATTAAAATAGGATCTAAGATGCGAATAGGATCATCATAATCATTCATCTTAACATCATTATGAACATTAACTTCTTCCAACACATCAGGCATAGGTTGGTCAAAAGAAGGTAAAGAATTTCAAAGAACAGAAGCACAGGCCCTAGCATTAGCTCTACGCTTCTTACGATGTTTATTAGCAGATTTGTTACGCTTCTCTTTGTTTGACACATGTTGAGGACTAGGAGGAATGAAAATTGATTCCTTCACAGGTTCTATAGGAGGATTAGTAGGATTCACAGTAGGCTGAGAAGCAATACTGGGAGCTTGAGTAATAGAGATAGTAGTAATGGATAAGGGAGGTATGGAAGGAGTAGGCAAAAGACCATGGTTAAGATCTATCTGGGGCATGCTTAACACGACAATCTTGCGATGTTTATAGGCTTGATATGAACGAAAAAGGTTATCAGGGCGAGGAGGACATGAATTAGGTAATGAAGGCCAAAAGAAATCAAGAGTAGCACAATCTCTGGGCCTAGAAGGTTGATACAAACTATGATTAATCATTTTCACTTCTCCATTATGAATGAACTTAATACACTTATGAATAGGAGAAGCAATAGCATGTATAGCAGTTATCCAAGGCAAACCAAATTTGACTTAAAATTGATCAGAAGTAGGAACGACAATGAAGGTAGTATCTACAACTTTACCACAAAGTTAAACAGGCAAGTTAATAGAACCAAGTGAAGGGTAGAGAAAACCATTACAAGTTTGGATCCATGCATCAGATGTATCATAACAAGTACATTGTAGGTTTTTTCAAAAAAAAAAATCCTCAGCAGTGACATTTATTAAAGATGTGGGATCAACAAGACAACCGCGCATAGGTATCTTAGAAATCCTATCATAAATGTAAAGGGGACCATTGGGAGCCTTAATAGTCTCAGAATCATCAAATGTAATTGAGAGTTCCCTAGGTCATTTATCCTTAGTTTGTTTTTGAGTTTTAGGTGGAACTTGAACTTGAAGTGGAGGTGAAGGATCTTGAACAGTAGGTTGAGATGAAATAGCGCACTCCATATGATTAACAATGTGATTGAGATCATCCATCTTTGAATCGTAAACAATATCCACTAAAGATGGTTGAGCGATGGTATTAGTATCATTTGTAGGTAAAGGATTCGTATAGATTTGAAGGTTTTGATTAGGAGGAGAGACGGATCTTTTCCCATTACCATCAAAATGATCAATAGATAAAGCATTAGAATCGATTAAGTCTTGAACCTTATGCTTTAGAGAATAACATTTTTCAGTATCATGGCCCTATGTCGATGGTATTGACAAAAATATTTAGAATCAAAGGATTTTGATGCCATCATGGAAGGGAAAAGAGGTCAAATAAGAGGGAAGGTAATCATATTATCACTTAACTACCTACTCATAATAGAATGTAAAGATTTAGAGAGAGGAGTAAATGTACAGTACAATTCATACGGAAAGTAGTGTATGTAGAAGTGGCATTGTTGGTTGCAACAACAACTTGATCAACAACTGTATTTGTCTTTTTATTGATCTTGACATATTTGTTAGGTTTCTGAAACTTATTAGGATTAGAAGCAGCATCATTTGTATCATCTAGAACATGAGCCATTGGAGTGTTTCTCTCAAATTAACTCACTTGTAATTGATAATGATGAAGTGCTGCACAAAGTTGTTGAAAATAGGTAAATTCAGTAATCAGAATCTTATCTCTAATATCCTTTTGTAAATTTGAAATAAACATATGTTGAATATTAATATCAGGAATAGGATAATAAATCTGAGCATACAAATGCTTAAATCTACTAATAAAATCAATCAATTTTTCCTTAGTGTTTTGTTTACATGCATTAAATCAGTTAAGGAAACTTGCGGACCAATGTTATTTTGAAATTGTTGGATGAAGGTATTAGCAAGTTTAGGAAAAGAATCAATAGAATAAGGAGGTAAAGAACAATACCATTACAAGGCCTTATCACGAAAAGTTCTAGAAAACAACTTAACTAAAATCCTATGGTCATGAGCATAATCACTACAAAGGATTTGAAATATTTTAATATGAGTAACATGATCTCCTTTACCATTTTAATTCTCAAGATGAGGCATATCGACTTGCTAAGGGATAGTAGCACGAATAATGTCTAAGGATAAAGGACTACCCATGTCACATGTAGGAATGCTAAACTTAGATTGGGTTAAAGATGCAAGTTGTTGTTGTAAAGATGACACAATTTGAGCCAAACTAATAATTGTGGAATCATTAGAAGAAATAGGTGGCATAGAAATATTAGGAACACTAGGAAAAGTGTAGGAAGCAGAAGGAATGGAAGACACAAATAGTGGAACACTTGGAACCACACTTGGAAGGGGATTGGAATAAGTAAAAGGCACGCTATGATATGAAGGTTGTGAGGTAGGTAGAGATACCAATGGAACACTCACAGAAATAGATGAAATTGGGAGAGATGTAGTTATTAAAGGAGAAGTGTAAGTAGGAATTCTAGGTAAAGGAATGGAATAAGGTAACTCACTAGTGACAGGAGGAGTGACTCCTAGATCTTGAGCCTCTTGAGCTAAAGGTTTAACATTCAAATGCACAAGATGAGTGATACCACCCAAGAGATTAACACCTTGATCACTATCATGAAGGAATTTCTTAAGAGCCTCTATAGCTTGGATGGAATCTTGATTATGGTTCTCTTGAATAAGCCAATTTCCTATTTTATCAAGTTGTGTTAAAAGTTTTTGGACTTGTTCAGGAGGAACTCTTAAAGCATCATCCTCATCATGAGATGAGTGAGAAGATTTATGCTCCATAGAAGGATTGGAATCATGAGTGGTAAAATTTGTTATGTATGTGGAGCCTAATCAGACTCAGTTTCTTTCGGTGCAGTCTCCCCCCCAGACATATCTATTTGAGCCCCTTGCGGGGTCCTGGGGCAGCGCCCTAGGAGGGGTCAAGGGGTAGAGCCCCTTGTGGGATCCTGGGGCAGTGCCCCAGGTGGGGTCAAGGGGAAGAGCCCCTGATGGGGTCAACCATGATTTAATAATATTGTAAAGGGTCGACCATTGATTTTCTATTAGTCTGAGTATTTTTTTCCCTAATTAGGTTAGGTCAAATATGCTTGTGAAAAGGGCTTAGGGTTTCGAGATTTCTATGTATGAGGAATTTCATAGCTTCCTGTGAAGGTATTGAGTTGCAGGTTTCAGATTGTAATCGCTGGATAATAATAAAAAATATTGGACTCGCTATTGGTGGACGTAGCCCAGGGATTAGGTGAACCATGTTAAATCTCTGTGTCATTTGTGTTCTCTTCCGTCTTTATATTTGCATTTTTCTGCTTATTATTCTAACAAAATTGTCATCCAGGATCCTAAGGAAAGGAGAGGAAGACTCAGGATCAAAGGAACACATAAGTCTATGGATTATTCTAACTGAGATGCTATAAGTAGGACTAGACGTAGTAAAGCTCATACACCAATGCAATGCAAATGAACTAATTTAGGAAACACAAGATTTTGATTTTTAATTTTTGAAATGTAAATGCAAGAACATAAAAGAAAGCTAATCTAATATGCATTCAAGATCTAACGTAAAAATGTAAATCTAACACAAAAAAAGAAAGAGTTTTCTTCACGTCGGGTTCACCAAAATGTAACATAAGAAATAAGATGTTACTTTAATGTAAGATATAAAATGGATGTTACATTTGAAATTAGAATGTTTATTGGAATGTAAGGGATAAATATGTAATATAAGATAAGAAATGTGTTGGGAAGATAAGATGTTCCTTTTAACCTCAAATACACAAAGGAAGGATCCAAAATGATTAACCCCAAAGGAAGGATCAATGCACAAATGAGTTAATCTATTGGAAATGAGAGCAAAGAGGAAGACCTTAGATTCTGTTTTATAGAAAAGAATGTGTGATAGATTTAGAAAGATTAAGAACTTTAATTGAAATGAATAGGAGAAAAGTACTAACCTCAAAATGTTACAGATATGAAGAATGCTATTTTCGGGGGTCTGCACTAAGTTTCTGTAAAATCTGCAACCAAATATGGAAACACAAACGTAGAGACAAAAGAAACCCATAAAAAAATTTTTTTGATCTGGCATAGTTCTGATTTGACCCTCAGGTCAATGTCACCTTTGACCTAGAATTTTTAATTCCAACCTAGGGCAGAATTGATCTCTGATTCTGACCTAAAATCTCTGATAGAAAATCTATTTCCGAATCCAGATAGTTTACCAAAAAGGGTATCTAAATCTGCACTCCAACTCATCGTTACGAACTTGTCCCTTGCTTCTATGGAAACCCTTGTGGCGGATTCAAATTTGTGGATCCACAAGTATGTATGCACCAAATGGATGTAGAATATAGAATGTAGAATGTAGAATCTAGGATGTCTCAAATCAATTTCTTGTAGATCTTCAACACCAATATTGAATGGATCTTTGAATAGGAGGAGGCTTGGAGGAATGTGGATGGAGAAATCTTCAACAAGAGGGCTCCATAGAGCTTGAATCCTTAAATGGCTACCAATGGATCTCCTTGATGAATTGAGTGCTTGAGAAGTGCTTTAATGCTTGAGAATAGATGAATGCTTCAATGGATATTTGGCTTGCTTCAAATTTTGCTTCTTCACCTTTAGATTTCACTTCTTAAGTCTTTGATAGTTAATGATCATGGTTAGAGAAAATGAGAGGAGAAAGCTTCCTTATATATGAATCTAGGGCACAATCTTCTAGAGAGGCCTACATAGGAGAATTAAATTCTAATTAGAACTATACCCCTAGAAGAGGACCTATATTAAATATAATTTAAGAATTGTTTCTCCAAAGACCGAAAAAGCTGACTCGGAAGCGGGAATTAAATCTTTCTGATGCCCGACATCCGGAAACCCTAGAAACTTGAAATCTGGAGCTTGGGTCAGAAAAAGTTCAATTTTTACCTAGGTCAAGGTTGAGGTCAAATTTGACCTAGAAAGGTCAATTTTGACCCTGAGGTCAAAAATCTCAGTTTGTAGTTTAGGGTGTCAGAACAGGCTGGACAAAAGTGGGAAATGGGGAAAAATAGGGGAAAAAGCCAGATCCTAGTCAAAGACCCATTCAAGGCACTTGACGTGACCCCAAACCACTTACTCAAAAGGCTAAACTAGTCTACACTAGAAGTGATTCCATTTTCTGACTATACAATATATAATCATAAGTTGCATCTCTTATATAGATCTCAATATCTGAGTACAATGAACGGTCGCAAGTCTAAAAAAATAAGGTGATCAACATAAATATCTATAAATATCAATATATCAGGGATATAAATCATTAGTACAACATCAGAATATATCAGTAGATCATTGCTACAAAAATGGTACAACAAATACACAGTGAATCAGGAAAAAGTATCAACAGGTGCTACCCCCACCCTCACCGGCAGGTGGACGGGGGGATGGCATATCAAGTCCTGGCCTCTACTGCTATAAAGGATCTCAAACTACACCACTACTTTGGGACCTCTATAATCTACCGGATCTCTTAGAAGCAGTATAACTAGGCACCTGTTGTGTGGAAGGAACAACCTCCTTGTAGTGTCGCTGCCAGTACTCAATCTCCCTCTGGGCCTCATGGCCCAATCTCAAGATTTGATCATGGGCATCCCTCAATGACAAGACCTGAACATTATCCAAAAAAACTCTCACATCTGCATGATCCTATCTCTCCATATCCTTTGTAGTTGTAACCCGACTCTCCATAGTAGTGACCCTACTCTCCAAGGAAGTAGCTTGTGCCTCTGAAGTTGTTAGTTTGGCCTGAAGACCAGCTATCTCCTAGGTCAATCTATCCACCTTCGATGGATGATCATCCATCCCACCCATGACCATGTCCATATCACCCTCCTCTCCCCTACCACCCAATCCCTCCTCCCTAGTGCCTTGTACTACCCAAGAGTCCTCCTCACTGCTATCACTCCTGCTAGTACTACTACTTGTACTGCTACTACCAGTGGAAGAGCTAGATCCTACCTCCTCAATCTCCATCTCTGCATCTACCCTCTCCTCAGCCCTCTCCGCTAAAACAACACATATGCGTCGCCACACTCTCCTAACTAACTGAGGTACTACATCCTCCTCTATCCCCTCCTCAACACAACAATCAAACCAACATGCACAAGGTCTAAGCTACTCATCGCAGGTCCTGAGCCAATTGGCCGACAGAAGGTACAGACCTGATCTGATACATGAATGACGCCTAGAAGGCTCGACATAGCTTGAAAAGAACTAAAAAAAAGTATAGAAAACTATAGCAAAACTCACCAAAAGATCAGGAGCTCCAAGAGTGCAAAGTGACAAATGAAAGGCCCTACAAGCTATTTACAAGCGATCCAAGGAAACCCAAATTCTAGAAGGACCCTATTTTATCATCCCGACCCCAGAAAATTAAACAGCTGATATCAGGAGCATATTGAAGTATTTTCATGAACGATCAGCTACCAAGATTATCATTTTGCGGTATCAACAAATTAACGCTCATATCACGACTTTTCACTCAAATTTGTTGAGGGGGCATAAATACACTTTCTATTGTTGGGGTAAGCTAGAGCAGGATCAAAATAGAAGATTCTTTGACACAATGCAACAAGCCACAGTGCATCAAAGAGGGGTAAATGTAGACACCCTAAAATGGACATAATTGCGACCTTACATTAAAAACACTAATTTTCATCTATTAAATAATGGTTTTTTAATCATTAATTAATCATCTATTTCTTCTAAATTCATTCCCCAAATTATCTAATCACATCCCCAAAATTAATTAAATAATTAACTTTATTTAATTAATTAAATAATTAACTTTATTTAATTAATTAACCTTAATTGATTAATTTTCATTAATTAATTAAATTATATTTCCTAAAGTTTAAATTTAAATATTTAAACTTATTAATTAATTCTTCTAATTAAATTAAATTTATTGAATTAATTTAATTTCTTTCAATAATTCAATTCTAAATCCAAAAAGAATTTGATTATCTCACATGTTGAATAATTTAATTACAAAAATGAATTAAATATTTAGTTAAATCCTTTCTTTAGTTCAAAAAATAGAACTCTTGATCAGATCTCTGATTACCTGAATTACTCCACCTACCTCTTTAGTTCAAAAAGGTAACTCCAAATTACCTCTTTAGTTCAAATGGTAACTCATAATCAGTTGTTCAGTTAACCACACTTTATCTCCTCTCTCCAAGCTGAGGAGGTGGAGTTTACTGATGGCTTCTCCAGTTCCCTTTGATCTCAATCGTTCATCCTCTAATCGCTCATATTGATCTCAAACATTAATATCATTTCCATATTCTATATAATCAACCATTCATAACCATTTGAAGTATCCATGATTTCAAGGTTTCATGTGCCCTTACTATGCAAGATTCTTGCTATAGGCATTCGAAGAATTCTTGTGATCCAAATCAATTTCATATTCTTGACGCTCCCAAGTCATATATGCCACCGAAACCAATACTAAGCACCACACACACAACATTTTAGAAGGAGTAGAGAGAGATAATAAAAGATTCGAGCTTTATTGGTTTGCATTCATTTGTATTCCTCTTTGATTGCTTGTCATTTTATTGTTAGTACATTCATTCTTAGTAAGTGATTGATTTATTTCATTAAAAATTGGTGCTACTAACCCTCGTTATTGAGCGTATAGAATACAACCCACAATAAAAAGAACACCTAGAGGGTTTAGAATCCTCTAAGATTTCTAGAGACATGGGGAAGTGACCTGATCCTAATGTAGGTATAATAGAGACAATAATATTGTAATCTAAACTAGACAGGTTTCCAGAAAATAGAAATCTATCTATCTTTTCAGCTATGTTATCAGGACCATCCCTTTTGTTATCCATGTTACATTACCATTAGTAATTGTAAAATCAATCAAATTGTTATCATAAATCCATTGGTTAAAGTCCTTTATAGATTGAGTAATGGATTGAATGTCGCCTTTTTTCTCGTTTAGATTCCCGATGGCATTAAAATCCCTTCCTATAAAATAATTTATGTTTTTATTTCAGGAAATAAGATTAGTGATTTCAGCCCATAAATCTGCCTTACCATAGGTGGCAATTAGACCATAAATGTTTAAGAGGAAAAAGGACAACTTGCTATGGATACTTCTAACCCAACCGCCCATCCAATATTTTTTTTAATTGAAGACTCAAATTTAACTCTTCTGGGATCCCATAAAATGGATAAGCCACCAGAGGCAGTATCCGTAGTTACACCTTCAATCATCCAAATCCCCAATCTCCTTCTTAGCTTTATTAATTCATCATTATTTAGTTTTGTTTCTTGTATAAGAATAATATCATATTTTAAGGTATTTAGATAGCGTTTTAAGAGACGTTTTTTGTTAGGGGTGTTTAAACCCTTAACATTCCATGTAATGAGTTTTATGGCATCGTGGAAAGGAACTGCCCCTTCCCTACATTAAATAGAATATATATTTTAGCTTGATTTTTTGCATCCCCGTCTCTCTTCCTAAGTTCAGAAATGGATTTACTACCTCTTTTTTGGGGGAATTTCCCACAATTTGGGGTATCTAATCCTAGTTTATTCTGGGAAATACCAAGTTTACCATTGATTTTAATCTCAAATATATCTTTTCCTTCTTCATTGTTTGATTCTGGATTATCTTTCTCCAAATATTTTTATAATTTATTGAGCATATCAGGATTCATCTGAGAGGATGGATTCTCCTCGTTTATGTCAAAGTCAACAATGTCCTCATTTACTCCCAACATATTATACACTTCCTCAAGTTAAGGAGGGGTCTTGGTTTCTGGATTTTGAGATTGAGGACTAATATTTTTATGAGAAAGGTCAGAAACTTCCTTCTCCTTGGGCTTTTGAATGGATTCTAGTTGCTCTTTTAGGGTATTCCAAGACAATAATTCTTGGCTGATATCATTATACATAGTTATAATATCTCCCAAGAGTTCACTATGATCTTCCATTTTACTTTCCATACTTTTTACAAGCCTTCCTTGCTCATGTAAATATATTTTGATTGGATCTTTAACAAGGGTTGGTTCTATGTTATCGTGAATCTTTATTCCATGATCCTTAATCTAAGGATTTGCTTCCTGAATAAAGCTATAATTAGGAGGATTAGGGGTAGTATTGTAAGGGGAATGAGAAGGATCAATAATAGGGCTCTTTGGAGTCAGGACAGAAAGAAGGTTAAACTGGGTATTTACCAAATCTTCTAAAAATTCTACTATGGGTAAGAAAACAGAAGATGCAATTGGGCTTAATGTGGAATAGGGGGTTTGGGGGAAGATTTGGAAGAGTAATTTAGGGGCTTAGTATCAGATTTATTTGGATTCAGAGCAAAAGTATGAGAAGAAAGGGGAATTACCAAATCTTTAATAGCATCTTCAGTTGATGTATTTCTTGGAGATGTTATTGGGTTGATTATGGAACGAGGGGATCCAGGTGTAAGAAGATCAATCAAGGGTTTCAAGGGGTATGCTACTTCCTTAATGGAAAGATCAATCAAGGGTTTTAAGGGGAGAGTATCTTCCATATTTGTAGAAGGTTTGGAGAACCTGTTCAAAATAAAACCTCCACTCTTAAGAAATTTGACATTTAAATCAGTTTTTAGGAAGTTCTTAGTCTGAATAGTTTCTTCATAAAATATATCTGTTATATTAGGGTTTTGAAATATAATTTTGGATTTTATTTCTTCTTCATAAAATACAGGATTTTAATTATAAATCGAATGGTTGGTGATTATTTTCAATGGTTTGATTTTGCGGGATAGAGGGACTTAGACAAGGATTTTAAGGTTGCTTGAAGCGGCAAAATCTAATGTTAAACCCTTTAAACTACCAAGAAGGTTCCTGATTTGTGAGATAATCTTTCTGTGGAGAAATTCTATAGGATAATTAGTGATGACATGTAACTAATTGAATGTTTGAAGATGTTAATTTGATCACCAAAATGCAGAAAGATAATGCAATACATTAAATCGGTTAAATGGATTGTATTGTCATTGATGTCACTTGATA
Source organism: Thuja plicata (assembly GCA_018584345.1). Lineage (NCBI taxonomy): Eukaryota > Viridiplantae > Streptophyta > Pinopsida > Cupressales > Cupressaceae > Thuja > Thuja plicata. The sequence continues at coordinate 888,045 of MU224170.1, read as the reverse complement.
TAATCTAATCATTTATAATCAAAATGTCAAAGAATTTAGAGAATCAGAAAGAGAAAGATTATGCTTTCAGTAATGCATAAAAGACAAGCATTCACTAAGTGACTTCAGAGACCGATGGCTAGTGGAACCCAAAGGATAGAGATAACCGAAAGTTAAGTCATAGTGATGCTCGATAGAAGAAATCGACGAGCATTACCGAAGAGAAGAATCACAAGAATTACCGATGGCTAGAATTATAGTGTTAACCGACGAGAAGAACTTTACAGTGAAGCCCGAAGGACAGACAACCCCGGCAGACAGACAACACCAATGGAGAAGCATGAGAAGAACTGAAGTGTTGACCAAATCTATCAAAGAGTTGAAACACCGAAGTTAACTGGAGTTCAAAAATCACAAAATATCTAGCTGGCAGAGCTAAAAACAGAGTTAACTGGTTGTTATCATTGTTTTCATCGACAAGACAAAGCCAAATATAAGTAAAGGATTTAAAGTTGTTTTATCTAGTTGGCAAGAAGATTTCTACGAGATAAAACAAAAGTCATGCTTTGAATCGAGATTGGCTAAGATTACAGATCACACCAAGAACAAGAAAATCAAGAAGAGAGAAACAGTGATATCATGTCTATAAAGAGACAACTTAATTCATTATGAATTAAGGGGAGTGAATGAAAAAGAGGATGCTGAAGAGAAACTGATGAAGAACAACTTCATACAGTCCTGATCAATCAAGCTGAGGAAAGAGCTAGATATTTCTGCAGACACTGAGTAATAGAGCATAGCATCACCGAGCAGAAACAAAAGTGGAGCAAAGGTATTGAAAAGATATATTGATTAGAATGGTTTAATGAGCTTACAATAGATCTGAAAATCTGCATGTGTAAGTTGTATATGTGAATAGATCATTTACTCTAGAAATCATAAAGATAGCATGAGATTCCATATGTCATTTGACAAACCAGGGTTTGGTCATAGAAGGTAGCATAGAGATGCCCGATATCAAGTGACAAACTAATATTTTAAATCCTCTAACAAGGTCACACCTAATAGTGTATTTGTAACCTTTAACAGGGTTGGATCTTCACTGAGCTCACTTCAGAAGAGTGAAAATTTTGGGTTACCGGTCCCAAGTGGGGTTTCCCTTAACAAGGTTTCCACATTAAAAATCCATGTGTCAATGTGTTTATGAGTCATTACTTTAGTATTTTTCATTACACATAACTAATCTGGATTGATCGATATACACTAAGCTATTTACTGTTATTTGATAAATTGAAAGACTGCTATTCAGTAAACATTAAGAATAAGGTTTAACAGAGCACTCCGAGCAGTAATTATTTGATAAGTATATTTGAAGGCATACATCTTGTAGGACTGAAAATAACTAGAGGCTTAATATTGTGGTACTAAGTTTTTGGGTTGATTAATTGGAATATTTTTGAGGCCACAAAGTTATGCTTTGAATCAAGATTGGCTAAGATTATGGATCACGCTGGCCAAGAACAAGAAAATCAAGAAGAGAGAAACAGTGATATCATGTCTATAAAGAGACAACTTAATTCATTATGAATTAAGGGGAGTGAATGAAAAAGAGGATGTTGAAGAGAAACTGATGAAGAACAACTTCATACAGTCCTGATCAATCAAGCTGAGGAAAGAGCTAAATATTTTTGCGGACACCGAGTAACAGAGCACAGCATCATCAAGCAGAAACAAAAGTGGAGCAAAGGTATTGAAAAGATATATTGATCAGAATGGTTTAATGAGCTTACAATAGATCTAAAAATCTGCATGTGTAAGTTGTATATGTGAACAGATCATTTACTGTTTCAGTTTAACCATTAATTCAGAAAGTCTCTTAACCAAGTGGGATTTAAAGATCCTTTCTATATTGAGATACATCCCAAGAGTATCAAAAAAATTGATCATAAAGATAGCATGAGATGCCAGATACCATTTGACAAACCAGGGTTTGGTCATAGAAGGTAGCATAGAGATGCCTAATATCAAGTGACAAACTAATCTTTTAAATCCTCTAACAAGGTCACACCTAATAGTGTATTTGTAACCTTTAATAGGGTTGGATCTTCACCGAGCTCACTTTAGAAGAGTGAAAATTTTGGGTTACCAGTCCCAAGTGGGTTTTCCCTTAACATGGTTTCCACATTAAAAATCCATGTGTCAATGTGTTTATGAGTCATTACTTTAGTATTTTGCATTACACATAACTAATCTGGATTGATCGGTATACACTAAGCTATTTACTGTTATTCGATAAATTGAAAGACTGTTATTTAGTAAACATTAAGAATAAGGTTTAACAGAGCACTTCGGGAAGTAGTTATTTGATAAGTATATTTGAAGGCATACATCTTGTAGGACTGAAAATAACTAGAGGCTTAATATTGTGGTACTAAGTTTTTGGGTTGATTAGTTGGAATATTTTTGAGGCCACTGATTCACCCCCCCCCCCAGTTATTACTAACAAATTAGGTATTGAAATCCACTGATAAACAAAGAGGGAATCAAATTTTGAAACATCAAAATTCGGACACCAATCTAAGATTTTTATGGAAAAACCTTTGCAAAGCATTGGAGGATCATAAAGTAATTTTTCCTTTAATCTGCAATTTTTGCATTCTATATAAACAAATTTCCTTGCGAGATTGGTTATACTTACCTAACTGTCAAAAATTTGTAAAATCGAATCTGAAAACATGAAGTTGGAGATATAACTGCCAACCTAGTAGGTGAACAAACCATTGTTTCTATAGTGCTCCCATAAGTCGTTGGAGTAAATTTTGCTGGTGATCAGAATGTCATGATCTGAGCTAGGGTTTGAAATAGGACAATGGTGTTTGATGTCCATCTTAGGGTTTGCATTGTCATAAATACAGAGGTTTTGGGTAGATAATCTTGTCTTTCTAAGAAAGACTAGTCCAAGAGGAGCTATGTTAGCTCCAGAAGCAAATTTGGGTATCGAGGAAGTGATTGGAATAGCCCATAAATTTTGATTCCTTCTTTCAATCATTTTCCCTTTACGGCTGCGAACCACCTCCCAACCAGACTCCTTATCTTTGATATTCCCGTTCAGGTCAAAGGAGTTCATTTGAATCACTTTTTTGTTCCATATTTCCTGCGAGGGATGAATCTGAACCTAGTTTGAGCCAGCAAGTGCATCAAACTTATTTTTTTTCTTCACCCCATATTTAGTTTTTCAAAGAACTTCTTATGTGCGTTATATTTATTAGTAATCTCCTTAAATTTGCTTTTCGCTGAAAGATGCTCTGATTTGCAAGTCATTTTTCCCCTTGTGTGCATTATCAATATATTATAATTATTTTCAATATTATATTTAAATTTAATTGATATTTATTAAATAGCATAAATTTTGTTATTTAATAAATATATTTTAATATTTATTAAATAACAAACTTTATGTTATTTAATAAATATTAATTAACTCACATATAATTTTTTATTTTTATTTTAAAAAAGGTGGCAGAGCCACTTGATATATTTATATTTAATAAAAACCAGTTCAAAGAGCTCCTGGAGAAAAGAACCAGAAAGAAAAACTCTGATCATTGCTCATATACATGACAAAACATGAAGGAGTTTGAAACTATACCAACCCCTACTAGTCATAGCTAGTTACAACCAAAAGTATGAGATTCCCACTACGAAGCCCTAATCCTATACTTACTGCAAAGTCCCATAGGCAGTACAATAGCCCTCAGGCAAAATTTTTGAATCATTTACATAAGCCCGTAGGCAGACAAACAATCCCTTAGGCATAAAAACAAGAGGGTTGAGCCGTAGAGGAAGGATCCTGCTCAAGAAGATCGAGCAATGAAAACACTACTTAGTGAACACACGACACACTCTCCTTAGTAAGGGAACCAGAAAATTTTTGCAGAGTCACCTTAACCAGCCTAAAAGATTGTCATTCCAGATCCTTCTTAATGCTTTCGAGGACTATGTAAACCCCATGATGATTGAGGGCTGAATGGTGATGAGATACACCACCTATAAGGGTCGCACCACCACATAAATCTTTATTTAATTTTTGATGAATTAGTCTATAAGATTTAACAAAATAAATAAAGGCAAAAAAAACTTTACCATTAAGCACAATTAGGGCATATGAAACCCTAAATCTAAACATAAGGCCTCTCATTTCATTATTCCATTTTATTTTTCTCTATTTGAGCACCACCACCATGCGTAGGGTTTTCCCAGTTCTTGGAGTTTGAGGTTTCTAGAACTTTTCAAGGCTTCCATGGAGGTTATCATGAAGATTTTATGAGTTCTCCCTTTGGAAAAATCATATGCTTCATTCACGAGGTACGCTCGAGATGAGAAACAAGGGTTGAAATATTATGTTTTAAACAAATAAATACTCAAAATATTTTTTATTTTCTTCCCTCTGTGTTGCCATACCACTTATTGGGTTCCAATTGTATATTCTTATGGAAATAACCAAGAATCTTAGATCTTATCTATGTATTTATGATACTCAATGATGATTTTCTTTTGTGTCGCTCATTCATGTCTCTGGTTGTATCTAGTTGGTCGCGGTTATATAGGCTATGTATGTAAAATTTGAAGATACTTTATGTAAACAAGGACTTATTCTGTGGTAGCCTACAAGCCCTATATTTCTTTAAAATCATGGCTTTGAACTGCATTCTACTGAAAGTTGAGATTTGATTTTCTCTGTAGTTCTAAACCCTCAGCCCTCCCTTATGGATTATGTTGTTATAGTGGTTGTATTTGCAAGTATTTCATTGTCCTTTAATATTGTTGTAGCTTCATACTCTGTGCATTTTCTTGATTGTGTAGCTTTTAAAGCCTCAACTATTCTTCACGAGCACAGTGGTTATGATTTTTTGTTTACTTGATATTTTCATGAAGGTTTTTGAGTTTCTCTGTGTTTCTGGCATTTATGTTCATGAAGGTGTTTTTTTTATCTATTCTTCTCAACCTTTAGGTTGTCATTTGTCACCATTATGATACTGTAATATCCTATATGATATCTCTTAATAAATGTTCATGCTCCCTGAACATTGGATTATTTCTATGAATTGATCATTTACAAAATACAGTGAAGACTCCATGTTCTTCAATTTATTTTTATATTTGTGATGTCCTCTATGAATGAAATACAGATATTGATGCACAAATATAATATGTTCTTTTAGAGTCAACCATTGTTGTTCTTCATGTTGTTTTGGAGATTGACCTCCTAACACCATCTTCATTGTGTTAACTACATCCTTTCCCATATATATTGATCTCTAATGTTTTCATCGTGTCATCTTTGTACTTATAGTATGCATTGTTCTACTTGTTTATCTTTAATATGCATTTCATATATATCATTCTCCTCTTTCATTGTTTTAGTCAATCTTTGTTTTCAACATGTTTACTATTTTCATATTGATGGGGCATTTTATCAACCTTTTTTTGTTACAACACATGATATTATTGCTCATCTGTGTTTCTTTATGAAAGATGATTGTCCTTTCAAGGCAAAATGGATTAGGCACTATTTTGACTATTATGTTGCATTTGAAGATCACTATCCCAAAATTAGTTATTATCTTTTACTAATTACTGCTCCTATGTTGATGAGAATGTTGCCCCTTCACAAAACACAGACCTTGAAAATGTCATTTTTTATCTTGACCTGTCCTTAAGTAGCTATATGTTTGGCTTTGGTTCATTGTAGAGATGTCTTTTCTTTTAATGGTACCTTTCAGTGTGACTAATCAACTATTGTTTTTTTTTTGCATTCTCAATGCCATGTAATCATTGTTCTTGTCCTTATGATGATTATTCATGTTACCATTGAAATGTGTCATATTTTCTCTTAAATAGTATATATTAGCTTCAAATTTGATGATAATATACTCTTGTAGTTGGTGTTGTTTCAACATCATTTCCATGATCAATATGAGATATAATTTAACTATTAAAACATGCATTTGATCACTATTCTCAATACTTTGATCTTAGAGTAGCTCATGTTCATGGCTCTATTATTATCTTGGGCGCTGATATTACCATCCTTGAATGAAATACTTATCACTATTATATGTTCTGATAAAATCTTCTTTTCTTTGATCATTGTCCATGCCATTGGGCTACTTATGTTGATGAAGTGTGAGTTTTGGGAAATAAAAGAGAACCATTGTGTATTTTCTATAGCTTACTGCCTTTTGCACTGATATATTGAAGACTACCTTAATATAAGGTATAATATATCTTTAATTAAAATATTTTACTTTGAGAGGATATCATTATTCCTTGTGCTCTTACCACCAATTCTAAGTATCCTCTTCTATTATTTGGTTACTCATTGCCAATATATATTTGTTTTTGTATGCTCTTAAAGCAATGCATCATAATTTAGTGTTGTCATCAAACCTTTTTTGTTCTTCATAACTTCATTTTGTAAAGAAAAGATTCTCATTGTTCTGTAGGTACATGCTTTGACATGGCATGTTTGATGATCTTTTTTATAAATTTCTCGGCTCTGTTACCAAAATTTACATGGTTCCTTATAAATAATAGACCATAGCATATGTTGATGTAACTCTCCATTACTTGTCACTTTCTTATGACTATGATTGTTCATTGATGTTTACTGTATATTGCCCCTATATCTATTATTAGCCTCCATGATCTTTGTACTTCCCTTGCAATGTGTTTTTGTTCTTTTCTTGATGTATATCACTGTTATTTACTTTCATTGATTGCTCTATAACTATAACAATAGTGAGAACATTTGAATAAAATGTCCTTTTATTATTTCTTGGAAATGAAACTTTATTATTCTTGTGATGATTTGTTATGTTACTTGCATCTCTACTTTATGCTTTTACCACAAAAATTGTACCTTGCTCCACTCTGTCTGCTACATTATTATTTCAAATGCTTGATCTTACTTTGTGTACCATGAAGTTGTTCTATCCTTGTTGCCCTTGACATATTTTCCCCTTGTATTGAAAGATGATTATACCACCCATGTTATTGTCATCCAATTAAGTATATATATATTGTTTGTGACATTGAATTAAAAACCTGGTAGTTATGAATAACATATGTCAATCTAATTGAATTTCAATGGCATGGATGGTTATGAATTACATACTCACCTCTATCAAAACAATGTGTATAACTTTAGCAGCGTGATGAGATCAACCCTTGTGGGAGCCCATTTAACCCCACATGCTGAAGTATCTCAGTGATGAATATATACATGTACCTACGCAATAAATAAACTCATTAGATAAACATATGAATTCTGATTTATTCTTCTGCTTTATGCTCTTTGATTCAATACGTAGCTGATCAGATGCATTATGAGATTAAGGTGTGTATATGTTGATGATTTATAGATAAAGATTTGTGACCTCAAGTTTTAACACAACCTATTTTCTCTCCTTGTAGGTTCTCTGGATGATTGGGTAACTAGAGCTGAGGATGAAGATGTGGGCACTTCGTTCAACCGAGGTCTGTCATTCCAGGAAATGATAGGTCCCATTTCTTTGTTTATACTTTGTTCCTTTATACATATATTCCCAATTTAATATATATTTCCAGTTTCTCCCATGACTTGTGTGGGATTTTTAATATACTATTGTAGTATGAGGAAATCTTCTATTTGTTGGGAGCAATCTCAAACATGACAAGTTAGTGGGTTAGCACATAGAATTCATGAAAGAAACAAGAACCAAACAAGACTTCAACATAACATTAGATTGAGCTAAAAACAAGCAAAATGCACCCTATTCTACTTATTGTATTTTCTCTTTTTGATGGATTATGGGTGTGCTCTCTCAAACACAAATGGATCAATTCCCCAATGCAATGCAAGATTTGATAAGCAAGAAGAGAGATTCAAGAGCTAGTATGAATAACTAGTCTCAAATCTTCTTCAAGATGATAGATCAAATTATGAAATGATATGCATATGCAAGAAACTATGATTCATTTAACAAATTGAAGCCTAGCATGTGATTTCTAAGTGAATTAAACAAGAAACTATAAGCATTAAAACTAGCTATGAAATTCTAAAACAATTCTAGCATGATAACAATGCAAATTGAGAGATGAAAAATGAAGAGGAGAAGGCCTCTATTTATAGAATTTTGGAGGAGAATAAGAGGGCTTGGATGATGTGGCATCTATGTGGCATCCACATAAGAGC
>MU224170.1:853151-874560 GCA_018584345.1 Thuja plicata | reverse complement strand
GTGTGTATCCATGTATACACATATACACACATGTGTGTATACACATATACACACATGTGTGTATACACATATACACACATTTATGTATATATACATACATATACACATGTGTGTGTATATATACACACATATACACACCATACATATACACATACAAGTGTGTATCCATGTATACACATATACACACATTTGTGTATATATACACATATACACACAGGTGTATATACACATACCATACATGTGTATATATATAGACATATATACACATGTGTATATACACACATATACACACCATACATGTGTGTATATATACACATATACACACATACATGTATGTGTGTATATATACACATATACACACATAAATGTATGTATATATACACACATGTGTATATATATACATGTGTATATACACACATGCATATATACACACATGTGTATATATACACATGTATATATATACATCCTTATAGCAATATAATATACATCTTTATAGTCACGGATCCCACGAAATATTAAGTTTGCTTCTGTAAAAATTGGAATTCGAATTCGAATTTCCAATTCCACCTATTTAGGTGGAAGATGATATTCCCATTTTGGGGGCAAAATGAGAATTTCGAAATTCCAATTCCATTTTTTTTCCAAGGACCCAAACATGGAATTTGGCATTATCCAGAATTAGATAATGCCAATTCCGGTCCAATTCCTGCTACCAAACGGGCCCTAAGCAGGTCTGACATCGCCTGAAGATAGATAAAAAACACCACCAAACACCATCCTGCCAACGTGGAAGGGTTGCCCAACAACACCGTCCGACACAAAATGCTCCCATATGAGATCTCCTCCCATACAAGACCAAGAACATGATAATTGCAGAGTGAAAATGCTAAAGAAGAGTACCAGGAAGAGCGAGAGGTGTTCCCGAAAGCCATCTCAAGGAGGAAGCACAAAAGCCTCCAAACATAGGAGCACACCATCCCATGCTGAAGAAACACCAGAAATTTTGCAAGCATACAAACCACCTCTAAATTTTTCATCATTGCCATCATCTTCTGCATCATCAACGTCATTAGTAACCAGCCTTATGGCACCCCTGCAGTGAATACAGACCCTCAATTTCAAAATTGCTCTCCCGCTCCCTCTCTCGCTCATCTTATTTTTACACTTTACAAGATTTGGTATGTTATTTGTATATCATTTTGGGTCATTTTTATTGCTATAATTTCAATCTTCTAGTAAGATTTTTCTATTTTGTTATGCTATTGCTAATTATGGCTCTCCAGATTTGCATTCCAAGATCCTATTGGGAGTTCAAGGATAACTCTAAATTTACTTCTGAAAAATTTTCTTTGGATTTTAATTATCCATGTAGTCACATTTAATTTTTTTCTATAAGGATGGTTGTTGGTAAAAAAAGGATTTTGAATAATCCTTTTGCTTTATGTTGTGAAATTGTGTCATATTTTCTCACCATTGCTATCGATATATTGTTAGATGGTGACATGGTTCGACCTATTGTAAAGAGATTTGTTCAACCTTCTCTTCATGTTGCTAAGTTTCTTGATTTTGATTTGGTTAATTATTAACTTGATAGAGGAAGTTTTTTCATTGTAGGTTTTATTAATTAATTGATTTATATGCTAATAGCTATTATTGTGATTTGCGTTATGCTATCCAGGATAGATTTGTTTGTGAATCTTATGATAATATGTGAAATAATTAAAGGCATTCTTGGATTATATTTATTCCTCTATAATTTTGGCTATTGCATATTGTTTCTTGAGTCTCTATGCATTTTGTGGGCATTCTCAACATGATGTAAAGGAGTCACTAACAATTGAGCCTATTTAGTTCATCTGAGATGCAAGATGAGTTGGTTATGTTTTCTAAAATGCTCGATAATTTTGTCAACTCATTTGTCCTCTAGTGCCTCTGAAAGTTGGACCTAGCAATTGGATTGAATTTCTTCAAGAATAAGTTGTTTTATTAGGCATTTATTACAAGCCTTTTTTCCTCTATGTAATATTTTTTGTTATCTACTAATGAATTTTCTTCTGAGTTGGTTTTTGTAATGCAAGATTATGTCCACGGGCTATGGATGCATTTTAGATGGATATATTTGCATAAAATATCTCATGGGTGGGTGTTCTTAGGTTATGTTGCCATAAAATTTTGATTTTTTTTGGGAAGGTTAAGTACTTTGTGACCTTTTTATTATTAATATAATTTCAGTGGCTTCAGTCACTTTTAAAAAAAAAATAGATGCTTACAAAGAATATCATCAATGTCATTATAAGATCTAAAATTCTTTAGCCAACATAAATTCAAATATATCATTATATTTTTTTTCTTACTTCATACATTTACATGCATGTTTACATTCAAATAGATAAATACCAACATTAGGAAAAATTAGAGCAAGTAATATATAGTAGGTTGGGTTAGATGCTTAGATGATATCACCTGAGGTTTAGATAACTATTGTGATAGATCTAATTGTTAACTAATTCTTAGCTATTTCATTATGTTTTACATACACAACCCTTGGTTAGCTTTGTAAGGATGATATAAGATCTATTTCTTATGCTTTGTAGTGAAGTCAACTTTTCCAAGTTGGCCAAGATAATGAAAATGTAAGATGTCTTGACTTTGGGGGAAAAAGAAAGTTTCACTTATCTTTAGGAGTTCATCTAGTGTGTTGTATCCCTTTTCTATTCAACAAAGCCACCAATTGTACTTAAGTTGTCTCAAAAAGCTATATCAGATATGCCACAGATTTTACATGATGATGTGACATACCATTCAAAATAATTCAAAACATCCTCACCACCTCCCTCTTTGAAAGTGTAATATTTCTAATGATATGATAATAATATTACATACAAATATTACTTAAGCATATAACCCATCATGTTATACATTACTTGCTCTATCAAGAAAAAAAATTGCAATAACCTCTTGGTTAGCTTGTGAGAATGATACTTATTTTTTTATGCTTTATAGGAAAGTTGACTTTTCCAAGTTGGTTAAGACAATGAAAAGGTAATCTAGGTTTTTTATTTTAGGAGAAGAAAGAAAAGAGTTCTTTCCTATAAGAATTTGTATAGTGTTTTTTACCCCCTGTGTATTCAATGAAGCCAATAATTGGACACAAGTTGTCTTAAAAATTATATAAGAGATTTCACCTATTTTACATTATAATGTGACATGTCATTCATTTTGAAAAAAAGTATTATCACAACATCCCTCTTTGAAAGTGTAATCTTGGATGATAGGAAAATAATACTATGCACAAGTATCACCTAGGCATTTGACCCATCCTACTATATATTACTTGTTGTACCAAGCAATAAAGTTCCATGAGCAACCCTTTTTTGGCTTTGTAAGAATGATAAAAGATATTTTTCTTAAACTCCATGGGGAATTTGAATTTTCCAAGTTGGTTAGGATAATGAAAAGGTAAAAGGTCTTCATTTTGGGAGAAGAAAGCAAAGCATCCTTTTCTTTAATAGTATGCTAGTGTGTTGTATACATTGTCTACATTCAACAAATCCAATAGTTGAACACATTCTATCTTGAAAAACCATGTAAAATATGTCATTTATTACTATGATGTGAGATTTTATTAAAAAATCTAGACACATGTTCTCTTGAAAAACTAAATAAAAAAGATGACATTTAATAAACTTAAAAACAACATCATCACCTATCTCTTTAATAATGCAATATCTATTGGTATAAAAATAAAAACAATACACACTAATAGAGATGTAACACAATTCTCACTATATTATTTTTATTCCTTGACATCAAACAACTTGTAACATTTTCTAGACTAATTTTGCTGACTTAAAAGCTCCAAAAATTTGAAAAAATAAATAAAAATCCTCTCAACTTACTAAACTCTCATGAGTTTTTCTTTTCCTTTCCTTTTTTTGTTTGAAGTAAAAGGTCAAAACCTAAGATTAATATTATATTATCAAAAAATGTACAAAATTTGCATAGGGCTGAGTAGAGCTCCAAGCCAAATGTATTTTCCTTTATGAAGGGAAAGTACTATCAAAATTGTCCATTTACAAGTCTTTAAACATGGGCACAGACTGATGAAATTTCCTAGAAAACTATCTTAACCTAATACTCCTTGCCTTTGTATATCTGCAACTATTAACTAAGATGGTGATCTATACACTAGGGTGGATAGAACAACATATGGCCTAAAAACCCCAATAATATCAAACCATGATTCATACAACCATCTAGATACATAACCTATTAACTAAGATAGAATATAAGAAGTAGAAAAACTAGGAGAAATTCATAGATTCACAGAGGAAGTTCCCACAACCTCAAAGGGGTTAGAAGCACGCAAGCCTGTGTTGTCATGACTTTGTTCATGGTAGACCACCTTCTATTCATTAGCACCTCTTTCTTCCATAATATTTGGGCCAAACTCTTCACCCTTATTGTTGAAGTTAAGCCCTTCTTCTCATAGGTATACCTTTATCCAATAGCCCCCTTTGTTCATTTTTAAGCCCAACAATTTTTGTAAGAACCTCAAATTTGTAAGAATCTCCTACCTCCTGACTAATATGACATTCATAGGCAACCTGGTGAGAACAGTAAACTTTCTCACCTCTTGTCCCTCATGATTAATAGAAAAGTAATCCTTTGGAAAAAGGATTTGACAGTTGTCAAGTCGATATTGGAGATCACTAGGTTGATCTCTCCCGAGAAAGAGGCTTTGAATAGATTATAGAAAAGATGCCCCATAATCACGTTAGCTTCACCCACTCTGATTGTGGTGGCCAAGAAGATGATAATGATGTATATATTCACTATATACCAATGTTCTATCATTATGAAATCCTCCCCTAGAATTTGCTTCACTACATGAAGGATAAGAGAATGAGAATTATTCATTATTGCCTTGAGCATTTTATCTTTGATCTCATCGTGAAAATACATTTATCTTTTGTTAGAGATCAAGTAAATTGGTGAATCCATGGGAAATATAAAATAGCATAGGGTGTCTAGACCAGTTGTAAACTAATGATGAACTCAAGGCAATGTTAAGTGGTGATCATTAATGGGGTTTAAAGAAATTCTTGATACCCTTTCCTACCAATCAAAGATGGATGCCATAATTACTGAATTAATGAAGATGGTATTTAAGTCCTTGACGATTAGGATCATATATGTTATTGTTCTTATAAATATTGTATGCCAACTTCCCATCGACATGTGTGAGAAAATGTTATTAGTTGTAGTTAATGCTCAATCTAATCATTAGATAAATTGGCTATGTGAAGGGATGTCATTAATATGTCACCTTGAAAATTTATAAAAACATTTATGGCTCATCATTATGATATATTACATGTCATAAAACATTGTCCAATTTGTTATACCAAGTCATTTAAGTTCCTTAATCCATGTCATCTGATAGAAATCCCTTAAAATTCCATGTCATCCAAATTCATTCACCTAATTCAACATGTGGTGATCAATAAAAAAGGAATGTATATCTTCATTTGTTGATGTCACACAATAAAGAGTCTACCTATGCTTGATCGATAAAATGATCTCATGTAGGTTTGAAAGCCTCATGGGATGCCAACAAAAGATGTCCTACCAGATTTGATTCTAAAGAGCCCCTTATTTCCTTAGTCATGAATTTGAGGTAGATCAATAGCTCTTAAGACAATCTCATTAATTGCCTTGTTTTCCAAATTATCCAACGCTTTATTTGCTTCTCTGTATATGTGGTTAAAGGTGAAAGCTATGAACAATTTTAAGATTTCCAAAACCCTTTCAATTAGTGTATTAAGTCTCCAATTAGGGGTGGTCCCTTGTCTGATTACATTGACAACTAAGGTTGAATCTCCTTCAATCTCCACTTACTCTATTTCCAAGTCCTTGCAAAATAAGAGAACCAATGTGAGGGCATTAAATTTCACAATATTGTTAGTATTTTCTTCAAGGGGTATTTCTAATATTCCAACTACATCACCATCCCACATCCTTATTATACATCAATCTCCAAAGGGACCAGGGTTCCCTCTAGATGCTCCATCAAATTTTATCTTATACAAACCAAACTTGAGACCACTTAACTAGAGATCTCACAGTTTTTTCTTTAATTGCAGATTGTTTTCTAGATTTGATTATGTAAGCATTTGTGCATCAACATTTTGGATCACACTTTGTGATCCATCATTAGGATGAATGATAGAGAGAAAAGGGAGAAAATGAATGGAGTAGTAGACTCTCTCTCTCTCTCTCTCTCTCTCTCTCTCTCTCTCTCTCTCTCTCTCTCTCTCTCTCTCTCTCTCTCTCTCTCTCTCTGTGGTTAATTATTCTACTCCATTCATCCTCTCCCTTTTCTCTCTATCATTCATCCTGATGATGGATCATAGAGTGTGATCCAAAATGTTAATGCAAAAATACTTACACAATCAAATCTAGAAAATAACTTGCAATTGATTTCATGGATTGTGGAAATCTACTTGCTATTATTTCCTTAGCACCCAAATCAATAAATGATGGGATTCTTAGACCAGTCCATCTAAATCTCATTTGACCATCCCATCTAATGAATGTCTCATTCTTTGAAGACTGGATGAATGGAAAATTGTTCACACCCTCAACCACCACAACCTCCACCTTGTTTTGGTAAGAATCAAGGGGCATTTCTTTGTCTTCAAAAATATTTTGATTTCATTCTTTCTGAATTTCCAAATCAAAAGGGAGGGGAAAATCTTCCAAAGACATCTTAGGAGACCTAAGTATTTCCTAATTGGCTAGCATTAAAAAAGGCATAGTGCATCATTAGGAAATTCAATGATCCAACCAAGTCTGGCATGTAACTATTTCTATAATTCATTGGAAAAAGATCATCTAATGAAGGTATGATCAATCGATTCTTCATGTTTTTTGCATAAGACACATCTTGAAGGGTCCTCAAACCCTAACCTCTTCAACTTATCTTTCGTCGATATTCTTTTTACAAGTTTCCAAAGAAATGTTTCTTGTCCTAGGCACATAATGTGTCCCAAAATAATTTGATTATAAGGTCAAGTTTTTCTTGCTCTTTGCTTCCTGATATTACTTTGTAACTATCCTTTGCATTGTATTCCCAATTTTTAGGTAATCCATATTAGTTTATCCTCCCCATGTTGGAAGGTAATATTCCTTTGTGAAGTGATGTTGACCAATGCATCAATTACTTTCTCTGGCAGAGGAAGGGCCTTAAATTCCTTCCACTCCCATCCAAGGGACAAATTATGCTAATGTGGTTTGATACAATTTTTGACCTTGTTTCCCCAATCCCTTTTGAGGTATTCATTGGCTTCCTCAATATCTATCAAGCTATTTGTACTTAGGTATCCACATCATGAGTCCTCCCAAAAGAGGGCATAATCACCACTATGCATGTCCCATGATAGATACTTCAAAATATTAGGCCTACAGTTTAGCATGAAGTTCTGCACTCCAGATCCTTTCGATGGGTTGTTGTTTTTGATAATATTTGAACTCTCATTGTTGTTCAGGTACTTTGCCTATAGGATTCTTGCACATTTTATATGAGGTTGCCTGATCATTTTAAAAATTAATTTTGACCCTAGTAGTTTTTTCTGCCATAGATGATTGTGAAGGCTAACACATCTATATTCTTTTAGTTTGCACATTTTTTCCCATGAGATGAGGGTAACCTCATGCTTAACTAATAACCCCTGCAAAAAAAAAACATGCATTTTCTAAGTGAATTCCTTGTTGGCCCTTTATAACAATGCAAGGTATGATAAAAGATGGATGGGAAGGGAATAAATTACCATCTTCAGTATTAGGATCCGCAAGGTATGATAGAAGATAGATGGGAAGGGAATAAATCAATGCCTTCAACTTTAGGATCCTTCCTACCAATGATAGCCATCTTCCTTTCCATGGGCACATTATTTTCTCCATTTTATCTTTTAGAGGATCCTAAAGCTTTGTGTTTCTAAGGCCCTTATCCAGAGGCAGGCCCAAATAAGTTAATGGGAGAGAACCCTTTTTTAAGTTTAGTAGTCTTAATGTTTCATTTTCTTTCCTAGGTTGAGCATTTATTGAAAACACTTCCAAATTATTGTGGTTTACCTCTTGAATAGAGGCTTTGTTGTTTTGGGAAAGGATTTTGATATATTTCCTTTCTTCATTCCTTTTTACCATTCCAAAGAGCATAGTGTCATAAGAAAATATTTGGTGAGAAATCTTGATATTGCTAGCAAAATGAATTCCTTTAATCAGCCTTGATGACGAAGCATGCTTGATTTCCCTACCTATAGCCTCAAATACTATGATGAACATGAAGGGAGACAGGGGGTATCCTTTCTTGATCCCTCTAGAGACTTCAAAGAAACAATCAGGGGAACCATTGATTATTACTGATATTCTTGGGGATGAGATGCAAAAATATATTAAAATTTATGAACTGCTTGCTAAATATAGAGAAGCTTCCAATATTTTGTATAAAAATCTCCAATTCACTTTTTCATAAGGTTTCCTTGTGTCGAGATTGATGAGCATCCATGCTTCCTTATTTCTCTGTAGTGAATGTGTTTCTTCTTGAGCAATAACAACTCCATCAATAATGGATCTTCCAGGCACAAACCCCATCTTTTCCTTTGAAATGATATGATGGGGGACTTTTTTGAGTTAGTTGGCCAACACCTTGGTCATTATCTTATATACAGTATTAAAAAGTGAGATGGGGAGGAAGTCCTCTAGTTTTGTTTCATTTTCCTTCTTAGGGATGATTGCTAATAAAGTATTGTTCACTTGTTTTAGATAAATCCCTGAGTTCCTGATCATCTCTATTACTTCAACTAGATCCTTACCAATAATATTACAACATTTTAAAAAAAAAGGTAGTCAAAAAGTCATCAAGCCTAGGTGCCTTGTTTGGATGAAATTGACTCAGATCCATTTCATTTTTAAGGTAGTGAATTTTTCATTTAACATCATGTTTTGATCTTCGTTTATGACTTTTGGGATGTGATTAAGCAACTCTTACTGATCAAATATGTTAGCTCCGCCTCCTTATTCAAATTTTTTGAGTAGAAGGTGATTTAAAATTACTCAATTATGAATCACTTTAACACTTCATTAGATTCACTTATGGATTCAAATTTTAATATGGTGATCATCAATGAATTTGTATATGAATATGATCCAACAACCTCTTAACAGTGCTTTGCCAATGAGCCAAAGAAAATTTAAAAAATAGAAAGGAAAATAAAGACATAACAAGAGGATTTGATAATGGATTTCACCACCATAGGATACATCTCCAAATCTGATTTATTTGTGTGATTATTTCCATTTTAATTATGTTAATTATGCAAAATGATATATTACATCATTTTGGTATTCAACTGCAAGAACAATTTTTTACACCTATGAGGAAGATTCAAGACCTACAAACTCTTCCTAATTCACACCGTTTATACATAAGCTCTTCGACAACATAATCTTCTTCTAAGAGTATAAATGTCCAAGCCAAGCATTCACCATCACTCACACAGTACTTCCCAAAGCAACAACAACATGAAACATCTAGTCCTTTCATCACTCTCCAATTACAAGAACTAGCCTTTAAGACACCATGCCTTCATTACAAAACCAAACCTAAGGCCTAGTTTGGATAAAATTTTAATACATCAATAAGGATCCCTCAATCTGCATAATAGTCTTTAGACAATCTTCTCTAATGACAATTAAAGCACTAAAATATGTTTCCCTTTCAGAATAGAAGAACTTGACTTATAAAGCCTTCAAAACACCAATTCCCAATGGAAAAATATGGCTTCAATTTCAAATTTGTGTACCATATATTCAAACCTTTGAACTGTGTCCCTAAGATAAATATTTTTGGAGTTATATAGAGGAGGGCTTAGGTACTTTTTTTGGCCCTTACAATTTTAACAACATAACGAAACTTATTTTGTTGATAAAATATCCCGAAGAAATCACATGACAAAGTGGTGGTCATTGGTAATGTGAGGTGGGAGGTTAGCAAATTGAACTGCCTGATCTCCAATTATAGCACCATGTACACTTTAAATACAACCTAGCGTATATCCTTTTCAAGGAAATTGTGTGGCCTAGTGGTGGATGAGAAAATAGGAGTTGGAAGGTTGGTAGTTCAAACCCACCAATAAAATCAAACAAACCAAATCCTTTTGGAGAGCCAAGTCAGTGGTTCAAAAGGCACCCAACCGTTGGTCCATGTGACATCATCTCATTCATCCACATAATGACACATGACACCATGCCATGGTCCATTTCAGTTGTTTATAGTTCTCTTCACATCACTATACCTACCATGTGTTTGTTGCATCATTGCCAACTATACCTACCATGTCACCATGTTGACATAATCATCCATTTGGTCATGTCAACATGTTCTCAAAGATAATGACAGACCATAATTTTTTCATACATACTCCATTTGAGCCTTTCAAATTGTGTTCAAAAGATCTTAATGAGCTCTACACATTGGAGTCATTTTCATCAAGTTTTGATAACTTGATAATTTTAGGTACTAAAATCTATTTGGATCACACCTCCCCACAAAAAGAACTTTAGGAATCCAAAAGTTTACTTACATGTGGTTTGACTCTTTTATTGACTAGTTCATTAATTTTAAAACATTTCTGATCATCACACAGTCTTCAATATATAATCAACAACTTCAAGGAAAATTCAAGAATTATTGTAATGCTCTTCCTACTCACAAATTGCTTGAATAGTGGTAAACTATACCTCATTTTTAAATTATTCCTTCATCTCTTTACTTCGTAATAAAAATGATTCAAGGCTTCACCATTCGTCTCCAAAAATAGTTAGCATGTTGTCCATAATTGTTGTGGAAACCTTCCAAAAGTGCCACCGAAAAGGCCTAAAAAGACTTATTTAGATTTGGAAATCACACGCTCCACCTTTGCTTTGCAACCTCCTTCTGACTAGGTTGTTGCATAGGTTTCTTGTCTGGTGATTGATCAAGCTCTAGATGTAACTTCCAACACTTTGATTCCCAATGTCCACTCATATTACAATGAGTGTAAAAGTTTTTTTGTCTCCAAATCCTTCTTACCATTTTCCTTCTTTGGAAGAGGAAGATGTTATTTATGTCTAGTTTCTCCATTCATCATCAACATCTTCCTATAAAGAGCCTTATGTAGCCAACACTTGGAAACACAATGATTATCCTTTCCATTAAACAAACAAGTGAAACTATTCCATGCACTACTGAAAATATCACCACAATTATTATAGTTCAAGGAAACACTGGAGTAAGGAGACTTATACCTTTTTAGACTCTTGTTGCCACCATATTTTTGAGGAGATTTGGATTTCCTCAAAGATCTCTTTCCGTGTCTATCTTTCTCAGAAGATGACTTACGCTTCTCTTGTCGAAGAGACTTTGGTTTCAAGTCATGTGCAAAAGAGATTATTGTTGTATCCTTTTCTAAGCTCTCTCCACTTTTATACTCCAGAATTATAGATCGAGGTCTTACTGTAACCTCCAATGGTTGAATGATACTTTGGTCATTGATGCCAAGACTACCTCTTTTATACCCCATCTTGGTTAGGAGATTTTTGCTAATTCCTAATGTATGCCTTTCAAAAACACCAAAATAAGCATTATCATCATCAAAGGAAGGAATTGAACATAAAGTACTTTTCACCTCCTTTCTTGTTGGTGACCCTTGGTCCACTTCCTAAAATTTTGATGATTACTCCTCTTGTCCTGCTTTGATTGACACCATAGATGAAGCTTCCAGTAAGCCACCTTGGTTCCCTAGTGTAGTCAAGGATGGAGGGAACTCAAAGATATATGCCCATTCCTTGCAACATGAGTCACACAATAGAAACAATGAGTAGTAACAAAGATAAATGAGAGATAATCCTTCTTTATTAACAAAAAATCATATGCAATGGATCTGCAACATGCAGCCATACATGCCAGGTATATAGGATTTATTATAGTCATAAATCCTTAGCATTCAGCTACAAAAATATAATATTATGAGAGATACCCCTTTAGGAACAATTTCATAAGCTTATAAAGTCTTCACAAGCATCAAGTTGGCCTAGAAAGATCACATTTCCCAATGAGGAGAAAACCTAATACCAAATAATAGGTTAGAACCCAAATCATTGGGATCTACTTCCAAATAAATAAATAAGAATCATGATCCCTCAAGTAGGTTGGCCGAAAAATGTAATATCATCGATAAATAAGCACTTAAGCTTCACCAATCGGGAAATTCCTTCGCGAGATCGGAAAACACAAACTACGCAGAAAACATGAAGAATAATACAATCCCACCAAGAATTTGTAAGACCTCATGTTCGAAGTAACCAAATGAAGTGTGAACCTAGGAAAAGGTTCACCATGATGCCGCAAACATGCTATAAGGATTGTAACTGCACAAGATCCAAACCGAACGAACACAAAAAGAAACTCAGAGACTGATCAAACAAGAAAGTAGAAAACAAATATTTTTGGTTGATGCAAGATTGCCAAGATCCCAAGATGCTCCTGCATCATACATTTGGGGTTTTTTGAAAAGTGAGCCTCTCACTTTGTTGGGGATAAAGGAAAACTAAGATGGTCAACCTTATCCTGAGAAATCCATGAAGAAACTTCCAGTAGTTTGTCCTTCCATTTGACAAGTTACTCCTTATACTAATTACCTCTTTTACTTCTGCCAATTCTGCTATCCAAAATATCTACTATCTCGTCCATCTTCTTCTTATGATAATGTTGTTCAACTTATAATCCATTACCCTCATAAAAATACGACTCGTGATACTCATATAATTCTACAACATTGAATATAGGTGAATTTCCACGTCTTCTGGTAACTCCACTTCATATGCATTCCCTAAATCAAATTTCCTCAAGATCTTACACGGTCCAAACGCCCTCGTCTTTAGCTTATTATAAGTTCCAATAGGAAATACACCCTTCTTCCAATATACCATTACTTCATCTCCTACTTAGAATTCCTTATGTCTCTTTTTCATATCCTCTCTCTCCATATGTATTTGATTCATCTTCTCCAAATGTTGTTTTATCTAAATGTGTAATCCATTCATGTGTTTTGCAAATTATTCTACTTCAACACTCCTAGATTGTTCTCATGACTAATATCCCTCAATTCTGATACTCCCTTCAAATTAAATCCAGTAACTATCTCAAATGGTGTCTTCCATGTACTCATATTCATTGAGTTATTATATGCAAGCTCTGCTTATGCTAAGATTAAATCCCAATTTCCATGATTTTCTCCTACGAAACACCTCAGTAGGTTTCCCAAACTCTTGTTCACTACCTATGTTTTTCCATTGGCCTGTGGATGAAATGTAGAACTAAACTTCAAATAAGTTTTCATCTTCTTCTAAAGTGTCCTCCAAAAATAACCAACAAAATAACTGTCTCTGTTTGAAACTATACTCTTAGGCAATCCATGAAATCTCACAATCTCCTTGAAAATAAGCCAGCTACACATATTGCATTTGTTGTCTTCTTACAAGAAATGAAATGTGACATCTTAGAAAATATATCTACCACCACAAATATTGAATCATTGCCTCTTTGTGTCTTCGGTAACCCAAGTACAAAATGCATACTAATATCCTCCCAAGGTTTAGTTGGCACTCTCAAAGGTGTATAAAATCTAGTATTCTGACTACTTCCTTTTGCAAATTGACAAACTCTACATCCTTGAACAATTTTTTTTACATCCTTATGAATCTGAGGCCAAAATTAATTCGCACTCACCAAAGCCATTGTCTTGTTAATACCAAAATGTCCAGCTAATCCTCCCCAATGGTTTTCCTTAATCACATTATCCCTCATAGAACTCCCTAGTATACACAACTGAATTCCTCTGAATAACATATCATCTTGAATGAAATAATCCAACCATTTTATTTAGTCTGCAACAACATGCTCTCTACAAGCTTTCCAAGGTTCTGCAAAATCAAGGTCATCCTCATACAAAGTCTTCAAATCATCAAATCCCAACACTTCAACTCTCATTTCTGACAGCAAAGTTCTTCTACTCAAAGCATTAACAACTATATTTGATTTACCACTCCTATGTTTCAACACAAATGTATAACTTTGCAAAAATTCAACCCATCTCATATGTCTCTGATTCAAATTACCTTGACTATTCAAATAGTGCAATGTTTGATGATCAATGTACAAAACAATTCCTTGGGCAACAAATAATGTCTCCATTTCTTCAAAGCTTGAACTATGGCATATAATTCTTGATCATAAACAAAATATATTCTCTTAGCATCATTCAACTTTTCACTAAAATAAGCAATAGGTCTTCCTTCTTGACTTAACACTGCTCCAATTGCATTTCCACTTGCATCATAGTCCACTTGCATCATAGTCCACTTGAAATACTTTATTGAAATCTAGCAAAGCTAACATAGGTTGTTTAGTCACCTTTTGTTTCAACAACTCAAAACTCTTATGTGCTCTGTGTGTCCAATTGAATTCTTTTCTATATCCTCTCATTGTCTTAGTCATAGGATTACAAACTAAACTAAAATTCCTTATGAACATTTGGTAGAGACTATCCAATCCATGAAATGATCTGACTTCTCCAACACTCTCAAGTTTAGGTCACTCAACAATTGCTTTTAGTTTCTCAAGATCCATCTTCAATCCTTCTATAGATATCACAAAACCCAAATATACTATCGCTTCCATCATGAAAGAACACTTCTTGATGTTTATCGACAATTTATCATCCCTCAATCTCTGCAATACTTGTCTCAGATGCAATAAATGATCTTCCTTGCTATTATTGAAAATCAGAATGTCATCAAGATAAACAATCACAACCTTACCCAATAATTTATTCAATACCTCATTCATCAATCTCATTAATTAATCGGTGCATTAGTCAATCCAAAAGGCATCACCAACCACTCATACAATCCTTCATTTGTCTTAAATGCAGTCTTCCACTCATCTCCTTTGTTGATTCTGATCTGATGATATCCACTCTTCAAATATTTCTTTGTAAAATATTTGGCTCCACTCAAACAATCCATTATATCATCCATCATAGGAAAAGGGAATCAATATTTCATAGTGATCCTATTGATAGATCTAGAATCAGTACGCATTCTCCATTCTCCATTCTTCTTTGGTGCTAATACAATAGGTACTACACAAGGATTCAAGCTCTCTTTAATCAATCATTTCTTCAACAATTCTTGCACTTGTCTATTCAACTCCTCATTCTCTGTTGGTGTCATCCAATGTGTTTCTTTATTAGACAAACTTGATCCAAGAATTAGATCCATGCAATGACTAATAATTCTCATAGGTGGCAATCCATCAGACATATTATCTAAAATTATTTCCTCATACTTCGTCAGCAAATTCTTTGTTTCCTTAGGTGTTCCTTCTTCTATTCCCAAATCAGTCTTCTTAGGGATCAATGCATAACACATATTTTCACTCTTCAAGCCTTCCAATATTTTCCTTCCTTAAACCAAACAAACCCTAACACTGGTACAATTCTCATTCTTAGGAGTCTCAATCAAAGGAACCAATACTTGTTTCATCTCATTTACAACAATAGTATACCTATTCTTTTTCCATCGTGTAAATCTTGCCTATCATACTGCCATGGTCTACCCAACAAGATATGACACACATCCATAGACATAATATCATAAAGAACTTCATCATGATAATATCATGTCTTCAATTTAACTAGTCATTGTTCACTTACTAGTACCTTATGATCATCCTTTATACATGCTATCTGATAAGGCTTGAGATACTTCAATCTCTTCAACTTCAGCTTGTAAACCAACTTTTGGGAAGCTAGACAATCTGAACTACCACTGTCAATGATCACTTTGCAAAATTTTCCTTCTACTTTGCATCTAGTATTGAAGAAACTTCTTCTCAATAATGGTTCTTATTCTGGCTCCTCGTGACATAGGGCTCTCCTTACCATTAGGACTTCACCATCCTCTAGTTGATTCACTAGTTTTCTTATCTACATAAGGATATCTTCCCTTATTCTTTATCCTTTTCTTTAAATTACCTTGAGTACACTCAAAGTCTTGGTGTCCTTCTCCACTACACTTAAAACACGTTCCTCTAAACACTCTTTTGTCATCCCTTCTATAGCTACCCGATCCTCTTCCTCTCTGAATATTTCTATCATCTCTCATGTATGAATTTTCCTCTTTTAATTTTGTCTTTCCTTTGTTCTAATATGAATAATATCTTCCACCATTTGAGGTTCTTCCTCTCTGAAATATTCCACCTCTTCCTCTTTGTCTTTTCTCACGCCTCTTGTTCAACTTCTCTTCAACTTTTAGGGCATATTGATAAGCTTCCTCTACACTTTGCAATTTCACCAAACTAATCTCATCTTGAATTGATGTCCTCAAACCATTCAGGTACCTTGCAACTCTTTCAACATAATCATCAGTATGACCAGATATGATATCCAACCTATAAAATTCCTCAATAAAGTGTAAACTCCTTCACACTAAGATCCTTTTTCTTTAGATTATGCAAATTCCTAAACAAACTTACTTGGTAATCAACGAGAAACAACTTAGCTTTCAATTTGTTCAGCATCCTATCCCATGATTTTATTTTATCCTTGACTCTTCTTTTTCTATTAGTCTGCAAATGTTCCCACCATAAGGATGCATGTCCTCTCAACTTTGTGCAAGCATACTTCACTTTCTTTTCCTCATCTGTACCTTCATAATCAAATTATTTTTCCATCTATGTGATCCAATCTAGCAATTCATACGAATCCAATTTACCATCATAATCAGGTGGATTGAAATGTGGTATTGCATTCACTCTATTTAGGGCTTTTATAAATCTATCATCTCCTTGTTCAAGTTCAACTTTATCTTCACCTCCTTCACCTGATTCTTCAGTTCTTTCTTATTCTTCATCACTTACATCCTCAATATTTCAACCTCTTCTCTGGGCCGTCTCCATAGCTTCTAACCTAGCTACATTTTTTCTCAACATATCTAGCATAACTGGATCTTCATCTCTCCTTCCATCTCTAGAATTTCCTCTGCAAACCATTTTATATGAATCCTCTACAATTGCAGGTCAGATACTCTCTCTTCCACCCCACAACAAATCAATATAGGACTTTGTAAGCTAACAAACCATGATCTACTTCAATAGAATTATAAACTCACTTTGATACCACTTGGTATAGTCAAGGACGTAGGGAAATCAAAGAGATATGTCAAATCCATGCAACATGAGTCACACAATGGAAACAACAAGTAACAATAGAGAGAAATGTGAGATTAACCTTCTTTATTATCATAAAATCATATACAATGGATCTACAACATGCAGTCGTACATGCCAGACATACAGGTCTGATTACAATAATAAATCCTTACAACATCCTTAGCATTCATCCACAACAAGATAATCTTATGAGAGATGCTCCTTTAGGAACAATTTCATAAGCTTATAAATCCTCCACAAGCATCAAGTCATCCTAGAAAGATCACATTTCCTAATGAGAAGAAAACATAATACAAAATAAAAGTCAGGACCCAAATCATTAGGATCTAGTTCCAATGAAAGAAATAAGAATTGTGATCCCTCAAGTAGGTCGACCAAAAACATAATATCATCAAGAAATGAGCACTTAAGCTTCGTTAATCAGGAAATTTCTTTGTGAGATTGGAAAACACAAACTGCCCGAAAAAAATGAAGAACAATACAATCTCACCAAGAATCTATAAGATCTCATGTGTGAAGTAACCAAATGAAGTGCAAACCTAGGAAAAGGTTCACCATGATGCCACAAACATGTTGTAAGGATCACAACTATTCAAAGACTTATCAAATAGGAAAATATAAAACAAATGTTTTTGGTTGATGCAAGATTGCCAAGATCCCAAGATGCTCCTTCATCATTCCCCAACACATAGGAGGTATACTCCAACTTCTGACAAAAGGTACATATACCAGCCTTCTCATGATACAAACCATAATAGGTATACTTGTCATGGCCATAAGCTTGTCTAGTCTTAGAAGTAATTTTTGCTTTTCTTGTAGCAGAGCATTCCCCAGTCTACTCCTCTATAGCATTTTCCAACAAAAGATGTAACTTCCACTTCTCGTCTTCTGCAATTTCAAGCATTCTTCTAAGTTTTGAATTATCCACTTGAACACACTAGTTGATCTCCTCCACTTCCTAGAGCCTTTCACACTTAAATCCTTTACCCCTCTTCACAATTTGAAAAATTCAAACCTTCTTTGATACCACTTGATCTAAAATTACTCACTTATGAGTTACTTTAACACTTTTTTAGATTCACTTATGGATAAAAATTTTAATATTTTGATGGTTGAAAAACTTATTAATGTGAATATGATCCAACGATCCCTTAATAATGCTTTGCCAATAAACTTAAAGAACATTCAAAATAATAGAAAGGAGAATGGAGACATAAAATGAAGAGTTGATAACATAGTTTTCCACTCTAGGCCATGTCTTCAGATCCACTTCATTTGCGTGATCATTGTCATTTTCATAATTTTACAAAATTATCTATTACATCATTTTGGCCTTAAAACAACAAGAAAAAGTTGTTACACCTCCAAAGAAGATTCAAGCCCTACAAGATCTTCTTGATTCACACCATTATGCATAAGCTCTTCGACAATATTCTCCTACTCTTCTTCTAAGAGCACAAATGTCCAAGCCAAGCATTCACATTCACTCACCAATGCTTCCCAAAGCAACAAAAACATGCAACATCTACTCCTTTCATCACTCTCCAAGCATGAGAACTAGCCTTCAAAGCACCATGCCTTCATTACAAAGCCAAATCTAAGCCCTAGTTCAGACAAAACCCGAATAAATAAAAAGGCTCCCTCAATCTACATAATAATCTTTTCAAATGATAATTGAAGCATTAAAATACTCCTCCCTTTCAAAATAGAAGAACTTGAATTCTAAAGCCTTCAACACTCTAATTACCATTGGAAAAATATGACTTCAATTACAAATACGCATACCATATATACATTCAAACAATGTCCCCATAGTAAACACATTAAGATATATAGGAGGGCTTGAGTTCAAACCATAGCCCCTTTTTCTTTGGCCCTTGTAGTTTTAAAAACATAAAAAAACTTATTTTGTTGATAGTATATCTCGAAGAAATCACATGGTGTAGTGGTGTTCATTGGTAATGTGAGGTGGGAGGTCAATCGTTAGAACTGTCTTAACTTCATTTAAAGCACCATGTACACTTTAAATACAACCCAACATATATCATTTGTGAGAAAACCACATGGCCTAGAGCTGGATAGGGAAAATAGGAGTTGGGAGGTTCAAACCCACCAACAAACTTTTAAACAAACAAATTGAATCCTTCTAGAGACCCAACTCGGTGGTGCCACGTGGCACCCCAACCATTGGTCCATGTGGCATCATCTCATTCATCCACATTACGACATGCGGCACCATGTCATTGGTCCATGTTAGCTATTTCTGATGCCTACTATCTATACCACCACAAGTTTGTTGCACCATTTCCAATTATACCTACCACATTAGGTCATGCTAACATCATCATCCATACAACCCAGTCAACATGTTCTCAGAAACTTTGATTGGTCATAGCTTTTTCATATGGAATTTGTTTGAGCCCATTCAAATTGTGTTGGAAAGATCTCAACAAGCTCTACATAATGGATCCATTTTCATAAAGTTATGAGAAATTTAAAATTTGGGGTGCAAAAATCCATTGGATCAAAAGGCCACAATTTTATCCCTAATTTTCATAGGATCTTTAGCGAGTAATCTATTCTCCAGCTCTTGTTTGCATGTGCAATCGAGGTCCCTTTTTTATTTTCTGATATTGTGGAAATATTTTGTATTGTAATCTCCTACTTTAATCCAAGTCTCACTCGATTTCCATCTAAAAAATATTTCTTCCTTAATCAAGATATCTTCGTATTCTTTCAGAAGTTCATTTTCGCTTAAATTTTTTTTAGCATTCATTCCATTATTTGTAACTTCTTCATTTAGCTCTATTAATTCTTGTTCAATCTCATACTTGGTTTTAAAAAATATTCTTGAAGTGATCTTTATTCCATTCTAGGAGCTTATTTTCATTGTTTTTAATTTTACCATAAAGAAAAAGAGCTTAGATCCCTCAAAAATTGCCTCATTCCACCATGCTTCAATCAATGACAGAAAGTTTTCATCTTTGAACCACATTTGTTTTAACTTAAATGGGGACCTTAGTGGCCTCTCTTATCTTGTAGTATTAAGTGATGACATGTAACTGATTGAATGTTTGATAATGCTAAGTTGAAGATAAATCAAGACATTAAATCAGTTAATGGTTTGTATTGTCATTGATGTCAACTTGATATCATATGTATGGTCATGTACATAATGCCAAAGACTTCAGAGAATCAATGGAACAAAGATTATGCTTTCATAAATGCATAAAAGTCAAGTATTCACTAAGTGACAGATAACACCGATGGAATACACACCATCGGTAAAAGCAAAGAACCAAAGTCACAGTGATACCCGATGAGCAGAAGACAGTGTTGCTCGACGAAGCAAAATCACAGGATGCCTGATGAGCTGAAAATAGAGTTGCCTGACGAGTAAAATCCAATGATGCCTAACGAATGGAGATCTCGAAGCTGACTGGAGTCACACCGATGGAGCTGGCAGTTGTCACCGACAACTAACAGCAGAGTTGACCGATAGAACAGAGAGCTCAGAAAATGACAAAATATCTAGCTGGCAAGAGCTAAAGATAGAATTAACTGGTTGTTTTCATTGTTTTATTCGACCAGAGTTAAGTGATTGATTTAAAGAAGATTTGTACAGTTGGCAAAAAGATAACTACGAGATAAATCAGGAGTTATGCTTTAAATCAAATTGGTTGGATTGTTTTTCACGCCAAGAATCAAGAATCAAGAATCAAGAAATGGTGAATATCATGTCTATATAAGAGACAAGCTTAATTCATTTTCGTAATCACATGAAAGGGGGTGAATAGAAAGAGGATGCTGAAGAGAAATTGATGAAGGATAACTTCATACAGTCCTGATCAATCAAGTTGAAGGAGAGCTAAATAATTCTGCAGGCACCGACGAACAGTGAAGCATAGCGTCACAAAGCAGAAAGTGTGGAGCACAAAGAATTGAAATGATACATTGATCAGAGAGGTAATGTACTTAAATAGATCTGAAAATCTGCAATTCAAGTTGCATTAGAAACAGGTCATTTTGTTTCAGTTTAACCATTGAAGCATCAAGTCTCTTAACAGAGAAGGA
>MU224170.1:813727-825406 GCA_018584345.1 Thuja plicata | reverse complement strand
CCTAGTTGTGTAGAAATATTTACAAATGCAGGAAATAGGGTGGCAAGGAGGATACGACACCTAGGCAAGGAGGAGAAAACTCAGGTATGCAACACCTCTGTATGATTGTCATTTGAATACTACGAAACGCTATTTCTTAAAGTTGCTCCCTTGCCTTCTTGTACTATAGATAAATATTATATTTAATAGAATCATGAATTGCTGATGTAGTTAAAATGGTATGTTATATTTCTTTTAAAAAAAAAAAAGTTGTTCTATTGTTGGGTGTAAATTTTGGGCATTACAATATATTGACACACATCCTCCAAAGCCAACAACAAGACAACATGTAGATATAGTTGTAACCCTTTTACTAGTTGGTCTAAAATCACATCAAATTGAATTTGCATCATATGTGTAAGGAAGTTAAGTAGCATAACAACTTCCTACACTAACCTTAAGGGGAGAATAATATAAAAACTTTCTAAGATTTTTTTCACAGTTACAAAAACTAAATAGAAATAATATAAATAACATTCTTATCACAACACAATGATTTACGTGGGGAAAATCCTTTCGGGAGAAAAACCCCACACTCTAAAATCAACCCATTCTATTATTTAATAATCAATAACATATTGCAATATACTTGCAGAACAAGCTTCTCTTAGGAGTATTGCTGACCAGAGATCAAGAGGTAACTTGAAAGCTATAAGAAAATTACATAAACCCTCCATCTCACACACCTATTATATAGGAGATACAATAGAAGAAACCGTCAAACAATATTACAAAACCTCGGGCTAAAACCACCCCAAAAGAGGCGCCCATCTTATCTCCAATCAAAGATTACCTATGATGTGTCAATACACACACCAACACGTGTAACTCCCCTTTTCATCTCATTTACAAGTTCGACACATTTTTTACATTTCCTATTTCAAGAGACCCAACTTTCGGAGGCCATAAATTTTGATCAGTGTATCCTATATTCTATTATAACCACTTTTCAAAAACCTCTTGAAGCACTCTATAGGTGAGACCACAAAGTGCCATTCCAGACGAGTTTTGACTCCTTTTGGAGCCTCTAAGGCCTTCAAAATTGAGTTTGAAGTTTTTGTACGACCTAAAAATAGTTGCCCTATGTTACTACAAGGCTGAGACACATTTTCCCAACAATATGGATCACCATGAGCAATAACACAACACCAAAAAAGCTCATCACCATCTCCAATGTTGGCACAAACTCTAAATGTAAAGTGCAAGCAAGATCGGCCTCGTTGGCAAGACATCCACAAGTTACACAAGGAACCCACTTCAAACATTATGCAACACCAAAACAAACATCCATTACCATGCAAACCACATAGAGATGTTCTTTGAGCATCTAACATCATTCCCAAATACATCTTTCATGTTTTCTTGTCATCCGAAGTTTCCACAATTAGAAAGCCAAGGAACCCAGTTATGAAACAAATCTCCATAAACACACGTGTGATACACTTCATTACCATTGCACAAACATTATATGCATTCCTTCCAAGCTAGAACACTAGAAACATCAATGTGGAGAAGTGCAAAGCATTTTTCAAACAAGTTCTGACATACACCCGGACTGTTGTTTCTAAACTAGTTTTGACAAGCACCCAAACTACCAACATACTACATACACCAAAGACATCTATGACAACATCAATATCTTGAAATGATAGGAGTGCATCATCCACAACACATACAATCTATGTTCCAAACCTCAAGACTATCATCAACTGTGAAGAAATGAGATCATTCTTCTGGGCATCCAACAAAGTTCTTCTCTATAAATTCACACTTCAAAATCCTCTAAACACCTTTGAAGTAACAATTTCTCATTCAGAAGCAAGAGGAGAGATACTGCATCATGTAGTATCACAACACCATTAGCGCTAATGTCATGATTCTAATCCTCATCTCAATACATGTAATCCTTATCTCAATGCTTAAAATTCTCATCTTAATGCTTCTAATCCTCATCTTAATATGACATCA
Source organism: Thuja plicata (assembly GCA_018584345.1). NCBI lineage: Eukaryota > Viridiplantae > Streptophyta > Pinopsida > Cupressales > Cupressaceae > Thuja > Thuja plicata. The sequence continues at coordinate 823,399 of MU224170.1, read as the reverse complement.
TTGTGATATCATCTCTGCTGATAATAAAAAAGTCATGCTACCAAATATGAACTTCTAATATTTCTCTCATCTTCTTCAATCTACAACACATCATTATCAACACCAATGAGGCTTGGCAATCAACCTTTCACTACATTCTAATCCTCATCTTAATATGACATCATTGTGATATTATCTCTGCTGATAATAAAAAAGGCATGCTACCAAATATGAACTTATAATATTTCTCTCATCTCCTTCTTCAATCTACAACACATCATTATAAACACCAATGAGGCTTGGCAATCAATCTTACACTGCATCAACATGGAACTAATTCTGATCAACAACATAGCTAAACACCATCTCATAGTAATGATAGCATCGACAACCCATAGACATCATTAGCACATATCTACAAAGAGTCAATCAATACCTTCACACTAAACTGAGTGTATACATCAACACCAAGAGGGTGGACATCCACAATAGAAAATGACTTCATCATCAATCACTTGCACAAACTTTTGCATATTATGATGTCATTAGTCTTCCAACAATTTCCATCTTTGTTGATTTACAATGCTGAACCACAACACAACATTACATTCTGCATTCAATAATCTATGTTGAGTGATGTCATGACAACACAACTCTTGTTATCTTACTACAATCACATCATCACAGTATTTCCTAAGTTGATCTCCTAACACAACACCACAACACATATTGCAACACATATTACCGACAATCTCCCCATATTCTGACAACCATGATATAAAAACATATCACCAATGACATCAAGAAAAGGGTTGAAATCACAACCATACTGCTTATAAAAAAATTGACAACAAACATAATGCTAAAGGTTGACATCAATGACAATATTACAATACACACTGCCAATAATGTCCCCCTTTGTCATTGATGGAAACACTCACAAACATATAAATCTTGTTCCACAATCTCTCCCCCTTTGACACCAAGGACAAAGGGAAAATGCCTTAACAAAATCCTTCACAGTCTTTCTCTTTACTCACGAATGTTCTCTCCTCAAACCTTATTTTTTCTTTCTTTATAACACCTTCTCCTTCTGTCAGCAACAACCTACAAACTAAAATATTTCATAGACAATGACAATGCTGTCCCCCGCTACGCTGCTGTTGACTTCTACTGCGTCGAAAGATGCTTCTGCTTCGTCCCCCGTTGTTGTTCCTCACACGAAACCCCTCTATGAGAGTGTTGTCTCTTCTGCAGTGATTCCCTTGTCTTCCGCAGCCGAGGAATGTCCTTCGTCTTCTGTGGCTAGGGTTTCTCCTTCGTCTGTGGGTCTCGACAGTGGTGTTTTGCGCCGATGCTGCTTGGGGATTCTTTTGCGGCTCTAAAGGATTCCTATGCTGGTCATTTGACTTGTGGTGGGAGAAAGGGTTCTGCCCTTAATCCTAAGAAGGTGCCTTTAGATTCTAAGCCTTTTCCTGTTTGTAGATCTGTTGCTATTTCGTTGGAGGAAGAGACGGTGGTAGAGATTGATGAGGCTGCCTCTGAATTTTCCTCCAATGGGGTGATCTACAAATTTAGGGGTTTGTGCCCCAGTCTTCTGGAGCTCCATGCTTGGATCTCTAAACACTGGGAACTCATCATATTTGATACGATCTAGATTTTCCCAATGGCTAAGGGATTCTTTATTTCCAAATTTGAAAATGCTACAGACATAAAGTGTATCTTATGTGATCATTTCTTCACCTGGGAGGATTGTTTCCTGTTGATGGTAAAACCATGGCATCCAGACTTCAACCCTTCTTTTGAAACCTTCTGCAAGATGCCAATTTGGGTTAGAATCCCCTACCACCCACTTCATCTTTGGGTGGATTCACTTCTTGAGGAAGTGGGTGAGGTGCTTGGTGATTTTACAATGGTGGATGCAGAGTCTTCTGATATTTTTCACTCCATCTATGCTCGTATTTTGGTGGATATTGATGCATCTAAAGGGCTGCCTGCAGAGATTAAACTTATTTCTCCTAAGGGAAGATGGATCCAACCTTTGGACTATGAAGGGATTCCCTTCAAGTATAGAAGGTGCTTCAAAACATGGCATGTTACGACTAAATGTGATCAAGAGAAAGTAAAATCGAAGAATCCCTGTTTATGGTGGAAGGGTGCTTATTCTCAACATTATCCGATATTCAAGAACTCTTCCCAGAAGAGTTTCTCCCAAGTGGTCGAGAAGGATATTCTTGTCAATGTGTTGCAAATTACTAATGCGGGTTCTGCTGAATATGCTGGCTCTGTTCCTGTTGCTTCAATGCTAGTTTGTGATAGCGTTCCTGCTGGTGTGTCTACTGGCACTGTCCCTTCAGCCAATGTTGGCCCAATTGCGAGTTATGCTGCTCTTGCTCCTATTTCCTTTGCAATAGATTGTGATAGGGTTATTGCTAGTAAGTTTGTTGGTGTTGTCCCTTTGGCTATGGTTGTCTCTTGGGATGTGGTTGGCCCTGGCTCTCAGTTGGTGATGCTAGTGCAGGGTGCCGCTCCCCACAAGAGTCAGGATTTAGGTGATGGATTCTGTGGCATGGCAGGGAGTGTCTGCAAAAGTGGAAGAAGGCTGGATCACGGTTAAAGGTGAACAACCTAAGTAGTCTTCTCCCTCCTTTGATATGACCCTTTGGTCCCATAAGAAGGGGGCCAAAGGTAAATCTTAATGTTGGATGATCATAGGTTTCAGTTGGGATTTTGGTTCCTTTCTCTATCTTGAGTTTTCATGTAGTTCTTCTCGTGCATTGTTCATTCCAAGTTGAGGGAGTATGATGTTAAAACCCTCACTCTGGCCTTGATATATTCCTTGTTGTGGGTTTTCTTTGAATATCTTTAGCAACCTTTTTGTACATGGTTTCGGGGCCCCTTCAAAACCTGTTTTCATTGAATAAAAAACAACCAACAAACTACCTATTCCCCCTAGGGATTATATCACATTAGTCAAGGACATAAATGATATACCTTGAACTTCTCCCCCTAGATAGATGCATCATCTTATGCATCTAGTTAGAAGGATGGGAAATAACCCTAGCTTATACACAAGATACTAAAAGGTATCCTTTGAGAGTGCCTTTGTGAAGATGTTTGCAATCTGATCCTCTGTGGGAACATACTCCAATCTAACTTCTTCTTAGCTGCAACCTTCTCTCTCAAAAAATATTACTTGAGAGAAATATGCTTGGTCCTTGAATGCGTCATCTGATTCTTTAAATATTTATAGCAATCTAATCATCACACATAATAGGAATGGGATCATCATACACCACCTTGATATCCTTCAAAGTCTATTTCATCCACAGTACTTGAGTGCTACATAAAATTGCATCACTCCTGATATGGATAAGGACATCGAGTCTTTCTTCTTACTAAACCAAGAGACCAATCTATATCACAAGAAAAATGTAGAATGATACTCTACCATCCACACAATCTGCCCAATTGACATCAATGTCAATTTTTAAAGAGAAATCAACATCCCTTCTATACCACAAACCATAATCTGGAGTCCACTTCAAATATCCGAATATCCTTTTGACAACCTTCTCATGAGATTTCTTAGGATCAACTTGATATCTTTCAACCAAATACACTGTATGCATTATATCAAGACTTACAGTAGTCAAATACACCACTTCTCCAATCATGGACCTATAATGAATCTGATCAACCTGAGGCAACTCATCATCCTTGCTCAAATTATAACTAGTAGCCATGATAATATTCACTGGTTTTTTATCCTCCATACCAAAAATTTTCAACATCTCTTTAACATACTTAGCTTGAGAAATAAAGATATCATCATCTAGCTTAGAAACTTGAAGTTCAAGGAAGAAGGACAAATCACTAATCATATACATCTAAAATTCCTTTTGCATCTCCTTTGCAAAACCCTCACACACAATACCATCTCCACCAAATATGATGTTATCAAAATATAAAAAATATTTCTTCCTCAGCTTTAATGTAACAATTGCTATCTGAAATACCTTTCTTGAAACCTTGCTAAATTAAATAGTTATCTAATCTTGCATACAAAGCCTTAGGAGTTTTCTTCAGACCATACAAATCCTTTTAAATTCTACAAACAATGTCCAAATATTATGACAACTAAATGCCATCAGACTTCTCTATTTAGAACTCTTCTTCTAGATCACCATTCGGGAAGGATGATTTGATATCCATCTGATAAAATTTGAAGTTCTTGTGAGAAAAAGGCAAAAAACATCAGGATGTTTCCTGCCTTTGTTTTAATATAAAAAATAAAGGCAACAAACTCACTCGATGTACTTGGCTTGCAGGAAGCTTGGTACCTCCCTAGAGGATTTAGTCTCACCCCACCTTGCTCTTTCTTGACCCCAATTGGTAGCAAGCAAGACCAAGGTAAGGAAAATTGGGTGTTGGGATGGGTCGTTGGGATACCTCTAGCGCAACAAAAAACAAATATGAAAATAAAGGCAAGAAAAATCTTGATTGCCTCCATCCTGGCTAATGAAGAAGATGTTTCCTCAAAATTAATTCCTTCGATTTGTGAATAGTCTTTGTAGACCAATATTGCTTTGTTTCTTGTCACTTCTAATATTTTTCCTTGTAATCATCATTAACTTAATGCAAATCTATATTAGTTAAACACAACTTGAGATATTAGCTTCCCGAAAAATAATTCTCAACACTCTGGGGGTATAAAATAGATGTAGCGAATAAATCCCCTTGATCACATGCTTTTCTTTTAGTTTTTAGTGGACTCTTCTACATTGAGCATAAGTTCAAAGCGTTTTTCTCCCCTATTACCTCTCTCTAATTTATTTTTCCATATTTCCTCCATCTTTTTTTTCAAGATCCATATCAATATTCTTATATGGAGTAGATCTTACATTTTTCCCTTTGTAGAACCTTGGAATATGTCCTATTTTATTGTAGTTGTAGCAGGTAATATTATGCTGCAAATCATGAGCACTTCTCATATTAGATCTGCAATAAAAAACCTACGACCAAACATGTTGCATGTGTAGAAGTACCATAGAAAGAGTGGGGGGTCATAGTACGGTTATTTATTATCATCTTACTTCTACAATCATTAGCCTTGTGACCAAATTTATTGCAAGCATGGCATTAATCATGGAATGGTTTGGAATTTATAACATTATAATTTAAAGTTATAAATTGTTCATACAATTTTTTGTTCTACATTCAATAGATTTATGCCTAAATTTATTGCAAGAATAATACTTAGCATTGAAATATTGAGAACACTTGGAACATATCATTTAGGGGAAGGATTTATGAAATTCCTTTGGTTCTACACTTACCTGAAGTTGTTCTCCCTTCCTTCTATACTCTTGGATTTATCATTAGTCTTTTCATTATTACTTTCATTCATATTTGATTCAAAGCTTTACCATTTTTCAAGAACAAGACCACCCTTGTCCTTTGCATGTTTTTGAGATGCATTGAACTAATCAAGCATTTTAGTGCTTCTTTTAAAATTTTCCATTTGATTTTTGGTCTCTTCTAATTATTTCCTTAGAGAGAGAATTTTTTTCTCAATCTTAGTGCATTTACTAGGTTTGTAATGAAGCTTGAAATTTAAACGATCAACAATCCTCTTTCTTCAACTTGAACTTTTAGATTATTTTTTTTTTGTCTTCTTGAGTTCGACTTCACATTCTTTGCTTGCTTCTATTGTAGCCTTCAGCCTGATAATTGTTTTATTTTCCATACTCAATACGATCTTGTATTCTTCACATTCTACCCTTGCAACATACATGTCCTCAAGAGAAGACTAGAGTTCTCCTTCAAGATCTACTTCACAATCATCTGGATTGATGTGCTAGATACTATTTGATTCATGTCTCTAGATCTATTTTTGAGGATATTATTTTAATAAGCATACCATAAAACCATATTTAGCCTTATCCTGAATCCCTGATTGAGAACAAACTATTAAGTCAGTCTTCTAGCCAGAATCCTTGCTACCCTCAGTGAATTTTTACCAAGTCTCCTAAATATGGGTAGAGGTCAAGTTTGTCTCCTTACCAATGTTGTTTACTTGAAAATCTACTTGTTGATCCTCTACCTCTTTACACTATTCTTCTTGAGAACTAGAAAACATCAAATCAACCACAACTTCATTTTCCTTCAAAGAAGGGGCCACAACAACATTATTTAGAAGTGGGACATCATTATCCTTAAACTGGTCATTTTGATCCTTTTGAATTGGGTCCTTTTTAGATGCAGCAACATGCAAGACAATAGAGATGTGTTGGTTACCCTAATTAATCTTAACTATTGGATTAGTTTGATCGGTCAAACCCTTTAGGGCCCGAGGCTTTCTCCAGGGATACTTTTTACAATTAGTGCTTAAATGACCATAATTTGTACACAGTTGAAAATATGCCCTTTCATTTGAATATTCAATGAGATCTTGTCATGATCCAAACTTAGAGTTTAGCATAACAAATGTAGTAGGATTGAGTTAACAACTACATTAACATAGATCATAGCAAAGATTGGCCTAAATTTTTGTTGTATGATTTTATCAATTGCAAAAAGATTACCAAAGAAATTAACAGTTCCTTAAAAAACCCCTAGATTCCATAATTCCAATGGAATCCCATGGAGGTAGGTATAGGTAGGGGACATAGACCCAAAATTCACAAAAAAGTCAAACCTTGGTTTCCACTTACAAAGAGATAGAAAGTTTTGAAAAATGCTACCATATATCCAAGGACTCTTGTAAAATCCCTAATAAGGTCCCCATCATTAAAATACTAAATAGAAGTAACCCATTAGCCATAGTAATAATTTTAATATTTTCCTTTAATTTCCAATGAGCATCAACCCATTTCCTAACTTGGTCAATATTAGGCCTAAAGAAGACGAACTTACCGACTAAGGGAAGCCTTAACTTAACAATAGTTGTATTTAGCAACTTGTCTGGAAGATCCACTTGATCACCATTCACCTTACATGAAGATTTTGGAGCCTCCAATGAAATATCACGATCCATCTAAGTAGATATTATATCCAACAATTTATCCACAAAACAAGTAGGTCCTTCCTCTATAAAAAATGATTCTATATTGTACGTCAAATAAATAGAAGAAAGTTCGTGGATCTCCGACAAGTGACAAAAGAAGAAATCCTTTTTAAGGAATAATTTTTTGATGGGGAAGCCCATAGGCCCCCCACCTATTTCCTCCACCAAGAACCCACACAGAAACAACACTAGATAGAAAGCATGAAACCCTAACCCTAGCAGAGTGCTTGCTAAAAAAATGCAATTATTATAAATTAAACAAAATAGAAGAAAATAAAAAAGTGTTTAACTGGAAACCATAAGTATATGTGTGCGTGTATGTGCATGTATATATGTATATATATGTGTGTGTGTATGTATATATATGTGTGTGTATACACACACACATATATAATTGAGAAAATGGTGTGTTGTACACCTCTCATAATAATGCATTTTATTGTAATATTTTATTATATTATGTAAATGTTGCACCTAGCACTAATAAAATTTTGCCCATTTTTTGACGAGAATAGGTCGATTGTTCATCTGGAAAACGTAGGTCAATCGACCAAATCTGTCATGGAAGTTTTTTTGTCGAAACTTTCCACGATTGGCCAAGTAGTCGTAAAACCGACGACTAAAAGGTTAGAAAAAGGCTTTTTGAAAGATGTTTTGATTCGCCTTTCATCTCTACGCCCTTTGCATAGTTCATCGTTTGTACGACCTTACTTACAGTTAGAAATGATAAGGATTCTATATGAATGACGAACTGAGTGACGAACTGTCGTTGATATATTCATCGTTCTTATAGAATCCTCATCATTTCTGACTGTAAGGAAAGTCGTCAACGACGAATATACTGATGAAATTTTGTCGATCAGTTCATCGTTCATATAGAATCCTCATCATTTTTGACTGTTAGAAGGTCGTAAAAATGACGAACTATTTTATTTTTTAAAAAAAATTAAATTTTCACAATGGCAAAGCAATTAATGTTTTATACCTTATTCTCTATTGCAAATAGATAGCTAAGGGATACAATACATATTAGTAACAAAGCTTCATCCTCCACATATAGGATACGGGGTGTGAAGGATATCTGCCGCCAATTCAACATATCAAATACTTGAAGAGTTGAAGCAATATATCAACATCTTATTCTTTATTGTGACCGGTGATCAAGGCATTGTTATACTAAATTAACAAGAGACGCAAGGGTCAAAGTTCCTGCCTATAGTAGAATGCTTTAAGGGGCTAGATATCGTTACAATTGTAAATGGATGCTTGTGAATGGGCTAGATGTTTAGAAGAATTATTTATTAAAATCAATATAGCGAACATATGTGTGTGATGCAATAGATGTAAAAAGCGTAAAGTACATTAGAATGAAAGTATTGTAAAAGCAAAGAAAACATGATATTATGTGGAAATTACGTGTAGATTATTAATCAACATTCAATAATATGGAGAGAGAACAAGTAAAATGATGCAAAGAAGCATCTGTAATTGTTGAGGCAAGCCTTAACAGCTTCTTTCAGAAGGCTAAGATTTTGAACATAATTAATGCAAATTTGTATCACACGAGAAAAAGAATACAGGTTGTCCCAATTTAATTAGTCCTGCCATTTTGCATCCATGTTACACTAAAATTTCTTAGGTCCTTCCATTTTGCATCCATGCTACACTGCAATTTCTTAGGTCCTGCCATTTTGCAAAAAACTTTACATTCACTAAAATCCTTCGTTTGGAAATAATTGTTGTTCTGTTTCATATATTTACGACTGCTATGTTGAATCCCATGTTCTGAAATAAGCTGTCAAAGGAGGGAAGCATCGATTACTATGTTGAATCCCCTGTTCTGCAGAAGACAAGAAAAATTAGAAAAGCCGAAGAAAATGAGAGCAAGAATGATGAGGAGGTTGAGAAGAACATTCCTGTGGAAGCTTCCAGAATTGGGAAGCAGAAGGTAGGAAAGGGGAAGTTTCTATTTGTAGGTATCACCAATTTGGTTTAGGCGTTCTCTACAAGCTTGCATCAGGATTAAGGAAACACAAATTCTAACATAATTTGGTAAGTATAGCAGCAATAAACAGTTTAAATTTGGGGAACATGCTTGTAAGATTTTTCCTAATTTAGTTGTCTTACCAGAACTAAGCTTTGTATTTCTGAGTTTTACATAGGAAATACCCTGAAGGTGACCCTTCTGATCAGAATAATAGGCAAGGAAAATAAACAATGAATAATAAAAAAATTAGTGCTCTATAGGCAAGGAAAATAAACTAACTATGAATAATAAAAAAATGAGTGCTCTTTACCATCATAGCTGGTCATGTGAAATGTAGGATAAAACTGTCTCTTGGGACCTACTAGCCCCCATATGACTGAAGCATTAAAAAATACGCGATCACCTGGACATTTCCAAGGGATGTTTGAAGGGAGAAGAGACTCTTGGCATATGTTCTCTATGGACTACAACAACCACCATGCAACTCCCAGGTTGACAGTTCCAGCCAATATTGTGCCAATAAACTGCATTTTAACAAACAAGCATGTTAGGATGCCATCATTACTAAAATCCATGCTCTGAAACTACTTGTTTGTCACTTTCAAAGATTAAGTGGTCATGGTGAATACTTCACTTA
>MU224170.1:652156-752225 GCA_018584345.1 Thuja plicata | reverse complement strand
CACTTCATCTATCACGCTGTTAGATGATGAATGTGTACCTGTTCATGCACATGAAACAAACTTTTTAGATAAAAATAATAAAATTTTAATTGTTTTCTCTTGGATTCCTTTGTGCACTCTGAGAACTAAATATGTATTTGTTGAATTCATATAAATTGATGAGGTAACCATGAGCTTTAACAACATTTTTCTCTCTTCCCCTATAGACAACCTTGAACAATCTGACTTCCAGAGTTGAGGATGAAAACATCAACATCAAGATTCATCATTCATCAGGTAATGATAGGTCCCCTCCTTTGTTTATATGAATTTTTCTTATGTATATTTATTTTCATAGTGTACTTCTAGTTACTCCCACGACTTGTGTGGGAAGCATTATTTTACACTAATGAATAAATAAAAATTTATTATGCAAATTTATGTAATTTTATTTATTTTAAGAACTTGCATAAATATGTTGTTAGTTAAAGGAAGCATATTAATTTTAGTAGCAAATCATAGCAGAACAAAAATTTTCAACATTAGTTGAAGATATGCTATCTATCTCTACCTGATTGAGCTGATAGCGAAAATTAGGTAGGAAGAATCCTTTCAACCTTTCGGGGAATAAGTGGAGGAAAGGTAGCACTATAAATTGGTAAAATTGAATATCCTCTAGGTGAATATAGTGGTATATGTCTTTAACATATACAACCTAATTTTGACTAGGGAAAAGAGGAAAGTATGGTAGCAGGTGCGATAATTCCTTCAAATCCTTCAAGAGGAGATGATGATTGTGGTTGGATATTTTAATACCACATTAAATAATTTGGAGAGGAGAGGGGTTCTCACTAATATCTCTCATAAACAACATTCAAATTATATATATCTATGAAAATCATCTGAGGGACATTTGCACAAAAAATACATGATTCACTTTAACTAATAGAAGAAGAGGTATCACAATTATAACAGAGAGATTGGACAAAGTTTTGATAGCTAGTGATTGGGGTGGATTTGAAGTGATACGGGGAATCTATACTCCTCTTTACTAGATCAAATCATTTTTTTTACAACCACAACTCTTTCCTAATAATCCCTCAAATAATTGGTCATTCAAGTTTGAGAACATATGGATTAGGGATGAGAATTTGAGGGCATCAGTTGAAGGATGGTGGAACAATGTCCAAGATGATAGCCACTCACAACAATTCCTTTTTTCCAAGAAGTTAGGCTATGTCAAAAAAAATTAAAGATTTATAATAGAAAAGATTTTAAAAATATCTCCAAGGAGAAAAGCTAGGGTGGAGAAAGAGGTTGCAGAACTAAATGAGGCAATGATCAAGTTAAGGATGAACACTAAAGGTTTTGATAAGGATTATGAATTTAAAAAAGAGTTAATTGAGTTATTTGTGTGGCAAGAAAATTTTTAGAGGAAAAAAAACAAGGGAAATGTGGTTAAAATAGGGGAATGGGAACACCAAAAGTTTGCACCAATCATGTATAGAGAATAGAGGTACAAACATAGTATCAAAAATAAAAAAAGAAGATAGGACTTTGGCACAAATAGAAGTAGACATTGACTAGGAAGCTATTAGATTCTTTGATACATTGTTAAATAGAGAAATTCAAGTGGTTGAGAGGGAGAAGGAGAGGGATAAATATTAGAGAATATACCTTAGATCATCAGTGCAAACCAAAATGATAGATTATGGTGGAAAGTTGCCTTAGCAAAAGTCAAGAAAACCACCTTTTAGCTTCACCCAAATAATTCTCAAGGCACAATAGGTTTTTTGTTTTTTTTTACCAAAAGTTTTGGAACATTGTTTGTTAGGATCTCCTCATAGAAGTAGAATAATCATGGAGGAGAAATATTCTTAAGGTACTTAACCGTACACATTTGGCTTTATTTTTGAAGAAGAGAGAAGATAAGGAAATAAGGGACTTTAGACCAATTGCACTCTATAACACTATTTACAAGATTATAACCAAGCTTATGGTGAATAGGATTGAAGAAGTGTTGGAGGTTATTACCTCGATTGAGTAGGGTGGGTTTTCTCTAGATAGATCAATTACAAAGGGGAGTAGAGTGGCACATGACGCTATTCACTTGGCAAGGAAAGAAAGGTCTATTGATATGATCATCAAATTGAATATTCTAAAGGCATATGATCACATGTGAATAGGAAATTATTAATATAAGTTTTAAAGCTATTTGGGTTTGATCATAAGTGGCTTCAAAGGGTGATTAGTTGCATCAATACCCCGCATTTTTTGGTTCTGGTGAGGATCTCTGCAGGTGTTCTTATCAACGGGTAGGGAACTACGACAAGGAGAACCAATTTCCTACTTTCTATTTAAAATAAATTTGAGGCACTTGGTAGAAGTATCAATAGGTTAATCAGGGAAGACAACTATCAAGGTATGAAAGTTACCCTATGGATTTAGGTGATCATACACCAATAGTTTATTGATCAAACAATGAATTTTGGGAAACCAATCGAAGAGAGGAAATGACCATTAGATCTTTGCTATATTTTTATCATCGAGTGTCTGGATAAAGTATAAAAACAATAAATTCTTAACTTTACTTCTACAATACACAACTAGGCCTATAGAGGGATATTTCTAGAGTTCAATCTTGTGGTGGCTAATTTCCTTGGTAGGCTTTTGGGGGTCTTGTTATTTGTAGGATTCAATAAAAAATCCTATTGGGAGTCTCTAGTGTAGAGCTATAGAAAAAATTGGAGGCTTGGAAGGGTAAATGACTCTCATTAGCAGAAATGATTCTTCTTGTTAAAGTGGTTATTTTGGCTATTCCTATATACTCAATGATATACATGAAGCTTCTAAAGGTAGTCAAAGATATTCTCAATAAGATGATGAATTTTTTTTTCGAGTGGAATAAACGAACAACATAGATTCTCCCTTATTATATGGGGCAAGATGTGTACCCTGAAGGAAGCTAGGGTAGTGGTGTATGTAACACCATGATAATGAAATTGGAAATGGAGAATAAAATGGTTTGGAGACTTTATACCGAAGGAGACTAAAAATGGGTAAATATTCTGAGGAGGATCTATATTGAAACTGACCTCCCCGAGAGGATACTTATAATTAGGGATCCACCTAAAGGATCGACAATATAGAATTTTATCCTAAATTTCAAAGATATTTTATAACCGGTTATTTAACCTAGGAGGTCAGACATGGTAGGAAGGCATCCTTCTAGTCAAACTCATGGGAAAGACATCTTTCCCTTCATGCCAACCCTAATTTGGACATAATTATTCATAAAATTTAAGAGTATGGGAAAGTAAAATCAAAGAATATCTAGAGAAAACATAGGTTAATGGAATGAAATAATGGAAAAGGAAATACCTTGACAATCTGGAGGTCTCAAATAACCAAAAAGATCAGCTAAACATGATACTGCATGATAGATTGATGTGTTTCTCTTAGGGGTAGGATTCTGTTCAATGGTGTAGGTCAAACACTTGGTAATATAAGGTCAATTTATGGCATAAAGTCAAGGAAGTTGTGATAAATATAGAAGAATGAACTATCCACCTATTCTAGAATAAAAATTATTTTCCCAAGGTAGGAGCATTTAATTGGATTGCATTGCGAAAGAAAATTATTACCAAGGATAGGTTGAAGATGTTTGGAATCTAGGGGCCGGGTAGACGTGTATTGTAAAAGTAGGAAGAAGAAATGTCAGATCATATAATTTTTTAAATGTCAGTTTACTAAATCTTGTTGGTAGTATTTCATGAAACAAATTAACTAGGTTACCCCATTTCACATAGTCTTAGGGAATAGTTCCTACAGTGGCCTACAAAGAACACAAACTCTCACTTTACTAGCCTTTAGGCTATTCTTATTTTTTATGCGATATGGAAGATTTGGAAGGAGAAAAACTAGATAATTTTTAAGGAAGCAAAGATGGATTGGAGGTTAGGGTTGCTTAGGAAAATTTAATTGACAATAATGGAGTAGGTCAACAGTTTAGCTACGATGGTGAACCCAAATAAATACATATTTTCCTTACGGGATGATGGTGTGATGAAGAAATAGGATGAGTTTAAAATTACCTCATTAATGGGGCGTGAAAGGTTAATATTTCACAAAGTACAAGAGAAGTGGTGAAGTGGAAAGCCCTAGATTCTGGCTAGGTTAAGATAAAATTTGATGACACCTCTAAGGGTAATCCAAACTAGAGTGTATTGTATGTATCTCAAAACCAAACTAGAAAAATAATAAGCAAGAAATCAAATCCTTTAAGGCTGACCATGAACAAAGATGTCAAATTTAGAGCAAAACTCAGAGTAAAATGCATAATAAAATGAAGGTGAATAAACTACATTTGTAGGGGGATTCACTCCTGACAGTTAATACTATTAGGAAAAAAGATATGCCTCATTAGAAACTACAAAAATGGATCAAATTGACTTGGTAATTATTAGGTAATTTTAAATATTTTAAAATTAATCACCTGTGCATGGAGGGTATTGGCATAGGTGATGAGATGGTTGAATTAGTGGTGGGATATCCAAGTGAAATCATGATAGTGATGTAGTATGATGATTGATGAGTTTTTTGATAGAGTGATTTAAGGAGGTGTGTAGAAGGTTATTGGATGTGCAACGGATCAAAAATAAAAATAAATGGATAGGTATTTATTCTTGGTTATAGGAAGTTGTGATCCTTTCTTCATGGTGAGGTGAAAAAAACCATAACTGTGATGATGTGTTGGTTCGGAGTTGGTTGTCCACATGAGTTGGGAATTGGTCTGGGAGTTTGTGGGGCATGAGAATTGGCTTAATTGGTTTTCACCCTTGTTGTTTCTATGCATTATCCTTGATTAGTACAAAGAGATGACAATATTTCTAAAGTTCATCATGGGTGAAAGGGTTGTATTAATGATAAAGGACAATCCTTTGGAGATTGGGAATAAGGAGTGTTGATTACCTGAGAGGATATTTCAAGATATAGGCTTGGTAAGTAAAGATTTAGTCACCACAAAATGCTTTGATACTTTTCATTGTATATTAGGATTGGTAAAAAATGGATATTGTTGTGGTTTCTAGATATGAAAACAGCTATGAGATTGATTGGTAAAAAGAGAAAATTGGATTTTCTGGGAGAAGTCTTTGACAAGAGACTGAGGAAACTATTCAAGTAATATTATTATTATTTTATGCATGCCATAAGAATGTTTTTTGGGGTGGATTTTCTATGGGCTAACCATTGTCATAGGGTTAATTTTGACATCTCAATGATGTTTCTAGTGGCTATGCTTGATGCGGTTGAATAAAAGGAAATTGTAAGGATAATTTGTGAGAGGCTAGTTAATGGAAGTTTCTATGGGGAGATGGATGACATGCTTGAGAATTTGGATGAGTATTTGGGTATTCCTGACTTGAAGGATTAATATTTCCTTCATCAACATGGAAGCCAGGTGGAAAAATACCCTATGATATAGCATCCCAACTTAACAAATATTCCATGTAGGAGGTAGCCTATGAAGAAAAGTGTGTCTTTCCTAAAGCTAATAATAGGATTGGATCAAGAAGAAAAGGAGGGCTAGCTCCAGAAGTAAATTCGAGAAAAGGATCTGATGGGGCATGAGAAAGAGAACTAAAACTTCAAAGAGGATCATATAGAGAATGAAGGTGTTAGGAATCTAGGCCTTGGTTCAAGGACTGAGGAGGAGGTAGAGCTTGAGGTGCTTAAGAATCTTATCAAATACGATCAAGATTGTACCTTCAAGTCATGGCTGCTATCAGGAAAGCATGGTCAAGAGAATCAAATTTTATCTTGTTTGGTTTAGAAGAGGAATGAGTCTATAAATAATACAATATATAAGATTTTTTGTTTATACATAGCTCCATTATGTGGTATGCACCTCTGGTAGTTGGAATCTCTATAAGTTGGTGTCATCATTTTTTTTGTGAAAGGTGTTCTTTTATGGAGGGTGGATTTTGGGTCTATTGCATCCCATGTGGAATGGTAGAATGTTGTCCATTTTGGACTATCTATACTATCCTAAAATGTTAGCACCCATAATTGGATTCTCTATCAGGCCCCATTTTGGTGGTTTCAAGATTTAATGTCCACTATGCTTGATCCCAACATCCCAAATCCTATTTAAAATTTGGGTCAATTCTCCTAGATGTAGGACATTGCTAACATCTTCTTCCTTCCTTTTTTGGTATAAATTTGTTCCAGATCCCAATGTCAGGGTTTTAGTGGGAAATTAGATCCTATGGTTGGCCTAGCTTATTTTTGAATCCCAAAATGTTGGATGAGGTATATAAAAATCCTATCTCTCCACATTTTGGTAACTATGATCAAGATTTAAAGAGCATAAGAAGCATTCAAATGTTCAAGGTGGATTCAACATTTGAAGGCAAGTATCCATAGAATTCTGAAGGAAATATTATCCATTGAAGTAAATTTATCTCCCACGATCCCATGATGACCAAGTAGAAAAGTTATCAATCAAGCAAGAAGATCCTCTATCCATTCTCATTGCATTCTTCTTCCATACGAAGTGATTATCAAACACAACATCATTGAAGATATAGGAGTGGAATTCATAGATCCATGCATTTATGAGGGCATCCTTGATGCAGTCAAGGACAATGGGAACTCATAGAGTTCAAATAAATCCTTGCAGAAAGAGTCACACAAAAGAAGCCAAAAAGAAAACAAAGAAATGAATGCAAGATTGACCTCCTTATTATCATATAATCAGTACATTAGACTACTGCTAGAAACAATACATTCCAGGAATATAGACTTGATTGGAACCTCCAATAGGTTATCTTTTTATATGATTTGCCTACAACATCAACTACATGAACCTACTATAGGTACTTTATTCCGTTTAATCTATAGATCAAATTCCTATAGGTGCTAAGGTTCAATTCTATTCTCTTCTGTTCTACCCCCTTTGGAAATTAATTACAAGAGTGTTTAAAGCCTCTATAAACATCAGGTCGACCATGAAAGATTACATTTCCCAATGTAGAGAAAATGTATTGCAACAAATAGGTCAGGACCCAAATCATAAGGATCTTCCTCCAATGGATGAAATAAGAATCATGATCCCTCAAGTAGGTCGTCCACACATGTAACATCATTGAGAAATGATCCATTAAGATTCGTCTATCGAGAAAACCTTCATGAGATCATAAATATCAGGAATTGGCTAGAAAACATGAAGAAAAAGATAGTCCTGCCAAGAATATGCAACATCTCATGCATGAAGAAACCAAATGATGCACAAACCTAGGAGAAGGTCCAAAATGATGCCATGAACACTCAGTAAGGATAGTAATTGCAAAAGATCCAAACTAAATGATCATATAAATAAAATCAGAGACTGATCAAACAAGAAAACAAAAAAAATGTTTTTGGTTGATGGAAGATTGCCAAGATCCCAAGATGCTCCTGCATCAGACACCCATGGTTAATTGAAAAGTGATCTTCTCACTTTGCTGGGGCCAAAGGAATACCAAAATAGTAAACCTTAGAATGAGAAATCCATGAAGAATCTACCACTAGTCTATCCTTCCATTTGACAAGATACTCCATATACTGCTTACCTCTTGTACTTCTACCAACTCTACAATTCAAAACCTCCTCTATCTGATCCATTTTCTTCTTAGGATACTTCTGTTCAACATATGATCCATCATTTCTATTGAAATCTGGTTCATGATACTCATACAAATCAACAACATTGAATATAAGTGATATATCCATGTCTTTTGGTAACTCCACCTCATATGCATTCCCTAAATCTAATTTCCTCAAGATCTTACAAGGTCCAAATTTCTTCATCCTCAAATTGTTATAAGTTCCAACAAGAAATCTACCTTCTGCAAGTATACCATGACTTCATCTCCTACTTGAGATTCCTTATGTATTTTCTTCCTATATGCTTTGTCCTTATAAGTTTGATTCATTTTATCCAAATGCTATCTAACTCCTTCATGTAATGACTTCATAACTTGTGCAAATTCTTCTCCTTCAACACTCTTCTTAACACCACAATGGATATATCTCAATTCTTCCACTCCCTTAGGATTAAAACCAGTAACTATCTTAAATGGTGTTTTCCCTGTACTCCTATTTACTAAACTATTAGATGCAAACTCTTCTTGATGCAAGACTAAATCCCAATTCCTTGTCTTGTCTCCAACTAAACATCTTAACAAGTTTCCTAAACTCTTGTTCACAACATCATTCTATCCATCAGTCTGTGGATGAAAAGTAGAATTGTACTTCACATAAGTCTTCATCTTCTTCCAAAGTGTTCTTCAAAAATAGCCAACAAACTTAGTATCCCGGCCAGAAAAATGCTTTTAGGTAATCCATGCAATCTCACAATATCCTTGAAAAATTGATCTTCTATGTGCACTGCATCTATAGTATTCTTACAATGTATGAAATGTGTCATCTTAGAAAATCTGTCTACAAACACAAAGATTGAATCATTATCACTCTGTGTCTTTGGAAAACCAATTACAAAATCTATATTGATATCTTCCCAAGGTTTGATTGGTACTGTCAAAGGTGTATACAATCCCACATTTTGACTACTACCTTTTGTAACTTGACACACTTTGCAATGTTGAACAAAATTTCTCACATCCTTCTAAACTTGTGGCAAAAAGTAATTCTCACTCACCAAAGCTACTATCTTATCAATGCAAAAATGTCCTTCCAGTCCTCCACTATGTTTCTCCTTAATGAGATTATCTCTCATATAACTTATGGGTATACATAACTGAATTCCTTTGAACAACATCCCATCTTGAATACAATAATCTAACCACTTAATTCTATCTGCATTAATAGTATCTCTGCAAGATTTCTAAGGTTTAGTGAAGTTTGGATCATCCTCATACAATGTTTTTAACTCCTCAAATCCCAATATTGTAATATTTATTTAAGTTAGTAAATTCCTTCTACCACTTAAAGCATCAAAAAATATATTTGACACACCACTCTTATGTTTCAACACAAAGGTATAGCTTTGTATGAACTCAACCCATCTCATATGTCTCTGATTCAACTTAACTTGGCTTCTCAAGTACTTCAAGGCTTGATGATCAGTATACAATACAAAACCCCTAGGTAACAAATAATGTCTCCATTTCTTCAAGGCTTGTATTATGGCATAAAATTCCTGATCATATACAAAATATATTCTTTTAGCATCATTCAAATTTTCATTGAAATATGCATCAAGTCTCCCTTCTTGATTCAAAATAGCTCCAATTGCATTTCCTCTAGCATCACAATCTACTTGAAATACCTTGTTGAAATTAGGTAAAGCTAATAACGGTTGTTCTATTTTCTTCTTCTTCAGCAATTAAAAAATCCTTTGTGCTCCATGTGTCCACTTGAATTCCTTCCTATCTCCCCTCATGGTTTTAGTTATCGGTCCACAAATTGAGCTAAATTTTTTGATGAACGATCGATAAAAACTAGCCAACCCATGGAATGATCTTACTTCTCCAACATTCTTCGATGTAGGCCACTCAACAATTGCTTTCACCTTCTCAAGATCCATATTCAACCCTTCAACAAATATTACAAATCCCAAGTATACCAACTCATCCTTCACGAAAATACAGTTCTTGAGGTTTGTTAACAAATTCTCTTCCCTTAATCTCTACAATACTTGTCTAATATGCATCAAATTCTCCTCTTTTATCTCACTGAAAATCAAGATATCATCCAAATACACAATGATAAAATTACGAAGAATTTATTCTGAACTTCATTCATCAACCTCCTGAATGTACTTGGTGCATTTGTCAACCCAAAAGGCATTACCAACCATTTATATAATCCCTCATTTGTCTTGAATGTGGTCTTCCACTCATCACCTTCCTTGATGATCTGAATCTAGTGATATCCACTCTTCAAATCCATCTTGGGGAAATATCTAGCTTCACTCAAAAAATCCATCAAATCATCCATCCTTGGAAAAGGAAAATTGTACTTGATTATGATTTGGTTGATGGATCTAGAGTTGGCACACATCCTCCATTGTCCATATTTCTTAGGTGCTAACACTACAGGTACTACATAGAGACAGAGACTCTCTATAATTAATCATCACTGCTAAAAATATTGTACTTTCCTATTGAGTTCTTCATTCCCCTCCAGTGTCATCCGATATGCTTCCTTTTTAGGCAAACTAGCTCCTAGTATCAAGTCCATACAATGAATAATACTTCTTACAAGTGGTAATCCATCATGCAAATTTTTTGATATGATGTCTACATACTCATTCAAAAATTCAATGTTTTCTTTTGAATGTTCTTCTTTTGATACTATCTCCTTAGAATTCTTGGGCACCAAAGAAAAACACACATTATCATGCCTCATTGCATCTAAGAACTTCATGCCATCCACTAAGAAAATTTGAGCATTGGCACACACTTCAATCTTAAGGGGTTCTTCTAAAGGTAACAAGTTTTTCTTCATTCCATTAGCAATAATTGTGTACATAGTCTTCCTATCATCATGTATAGCTTTCCTATCATACTTGTATTACCCTCCTATAGTTTCTTTCAGTTTTGGTTTTGAATCCTTTTAGGCCATTTCATTTATGAGTGATACATTGTATGGAACCTCATTATTGTTATTTGTTTCAGATAACTTTGAATATGATTTATTGTGGTTGGTGGTTAGAATATGATGATGGTTATTTGTATGAGATGGTTATGAGAGGAGGTTAGTTTCGTTATAGATGATGCTTATATTTTGATGTATTAACCCCATACTTGCATGCGTATGGCTATGTCTATTTTATATTTCTGTATGGCATGTTTGATTTGGTAGAGGTAAGAGGTATAGTTATTTTCATAGTGAGATCCATATGTCTGAACATCCATACCATTGTCTATTATATATGCACATGTACATGCTTGTCTTTATTATAGGTTTGAAAGTACCGAGCAACGTCTTCCCTAAATTGGTAGGAGTGAGCGTGCCTTATCGCAATATCTCAATTGTAAAAGAGGGGAGTTAACAGTCAAGCCCAAAACCTTACCCTAAGCCTATTTTTTCCTAAGATTGGACAAGTATCAGATTGACCTACAGACCCAAATTCGTCAGGTGACGTGAATTTGTTGATCCCTTCCTGTTGAGTTTGGTTGTGCTTTGATTTGAAGTATTTTCATTGTGTGTATTTATTATTGGTTGATGTGCATTTTTGCTTTATGTGAATTTAATATTGTTAAGGATAATTATTGTTAGTAAATGATTATGCCTGAAACTGTGTTGTTTTATTAAATATTAAATATAGGAGTATTTAATTAATGAGAATTAATTAAATATGGTCCATATTTAATAAATAAACTTAATTAAAAAAGGTCTAATTATAGAATATTTGGATCTAATTAATTAATTTGAATTGTTAAATTAAAAAAATTCATTGATTTATTGGATATTTAATTATGTAGTTGCATGATTAATACTTGTGCTAAAAATATTAATTCTATTTAAATAATTTTTTTGCAATTAATTGCACAACAGAATTGATAAAATCAAGGTAGGATATTATATGCAAATTGATTTAATTGATAATTGGGAGTTGCACAATAAATAAGTATTTATTTTAATTAATTAATAATTTCTCTCAACTTAAGAGATGAGTTGAGAAATTAGAAGTAGAGAGGAATTCGAGTTAAACTCTGATTATGAAATTAGTGTGGAGTTCACTTTCTGGGATTTGCATGAATTAAGAAAAAATAATTTCTGCTTATTAGAAAATTATTATTCATTATGGGACACATAGGCTTTTGGGAAGAAGGAAATTTGGGCCTGGATTTCACGGTTGATTGTGTATTGAAATTGAAAGCTTGATTCTTGGAGAATTTGCATTGAAGTTTAAATTTTGGTTCCAGATCTTGTCTAATTATTTGAGGTAGGATTCACATTCCTTTATTAAAATTCTATTAAAAGAGATCCTTGTTTGTTTGTATTTTTCAGTTGAATTATGTTTTGTATTGAAATTGAAAGATCGAGAAACCGTGTCTGTAAAATCCTACACCTGGTTGAAAATCAGTAGATAAACTAATTTCTTTTAAAAACAATTGTGATTTTTTTTATCTAAACAAAAACCTAGCTTATCTGAAGAAAATTATTGATAAATTGGTTTTCTAGTTGATAGATTTAATTGTATTTTTAAATTGGATTTCGTTTTATTCTTGGTTTATATCATTGAATTATTTCCATTATTTTAGAGAAAATTGGGAAATTGAAATCAAATTATTGTGAAAATTATGGATTGTAAATTGTATATGTAAAATCCTAGATCTGTTGTAAACCCTAGACAAATGAGTTTTATAAAAAAAGAAAATTGTGAATTTCAACAAAATAGAAACACCCAATTTAGACCCATTGTATCTTTTTGGAAAATTGGTTTTCTAGTTAATTTAGATTCAATTGTGTTTTTTAAATTTGGAGTATATTTTGTTCTTATTTTATTTATATATATATACATATACATATACATATACATATACATATACATATACATATACATATACATATACATATACATATCCTGCAACCCTAGCTACTCACGAAAGCAAGGCTTCTGGTGGCAGCCAATGCTACCGTTCGGTAGCCAATGCTGCCCACGACAGCGGATGCTGCTGCTCGACAGCAAGGCTGCCCACGACAACCAATGCTGCCATTCGACGACAAGGCTAAATTTTATAATTTTTTTTCAATATATTTAATTTAGTTTACTTTAATTAACTTTTATTAATATTAATATTTGATAATAGTGTTAATAATTATTAATTGGAGTTTATTAATAAAGGATATTAAACCTTAGAATTAATTAACTAATTTATCTTATTTTTGACATTAAATTTATGGATGGAGTAATTTCTGGTGAATTATGATTAACTGATTTATTTTTAAAAGGGGGTTTTTATTTCTATGCATGAACTTTTGGAAAGAGTTTTAAATTAAATGGTTTTGTAATAAGTGTGAGTGGTGTTTTTTCTTCATTGCATAAATTTACTTATTTTGGTTAATTCTAGCATCGATGGGTAAATATCTAAGAATAACTTTTAGGAAATGTATACTAGAGACTGGGGGTGTGTTCAGTTGATCTTGTGTGTATTCTTGATGTGGTTGTGGACTTGATTTCTGTTATCCAACCTTATTGGGTAAGGTCATATTTTATGGACACTTTGAGAGTGTAATTTTTATGTTATGATCGTTCCTATTATTCTGCAAGGAAATGGATGTGGTTTTCATATTTATATATCTCTTGAGATATATTTGTGATTTGTGAGCTTAGGGTAGGTTATCTAGTTGTATAGTAGGGCTTACAATAAGCACCAAGGCCCACAAGTGGTTGCCAGGATCACTTATTGTAAGTTAATTTTAATAAGTGATAACATGATACATTAATTGGGGTTTAAAATGAATTAATAAGATATAGTTCCCCAACCATGCTTGAGTGCTAGTACAAGATAAGATGGAGGATGAGAAGATGTTTTCCGCCTAACGAGGTGTGTGTCTAGCATAGTTAGTGAGCTCATCAATTTGAGAGGTTATTGATGCCATATATGGTCACTTGAGTGCCAGGGTCCAGAGAGGCTTCCAAGACCAAACTTAAGGGTTAGACATATATGATGACACTTTCCTATACACAAACTTAGTTTCCCACATATGTTGGTTTCCTTTGGATTAGTGAGTATTACCTTGCAGTATGTTTAGTACATTTTGAGATAGAGAGATTTCAGGTTCCCTTTTCTTAGTTATCCTGTCTTTGGTTTTGTGATTGTTATCTGAGTGGGGCCTGATGTTATCTCCTCAACATGGTGGGGTGGACTATTATATTTCCACAAGGATGGGTGGTAGTGATTATTTTTCCATTGAGAATTGGCGTCATCGTACCAGTGCTAGATGATCCTTGTGTCAGTTGTATCATTTTATTCTTCTTATCTTTCTTTGGAGGTTATGATCTTATCATATCTATTGTATACTTGTATGAGGGTATCGATGGTGATACCTACTTTGTATTTCATTGTACTTTTATTTATGTGATTACTACATACCCTACAACATGTGTAGTTGATCTAAGTTTGTACATATACCTTATGGTATTAGTTGTATTATGTATCCATTTTACGAGGATGTGATTTGTAATTATTTATATAGGTGGAATATTGTACTTTATGTGATGCAAGGTTTTAAGTTATGTCTACCTTATTCTATGTCATGGAACCCTTGAGATTTGTAATCCATGTTTTATTTTATGTATGTGAGTGTATTATTATTGCTTCCGCATTATATTATGATCATGTTGTGTAAACTATTAAGAAAAAAACTTATTCGGTAAACTTAGTACCACGTTTAGGTTATATCTCTTGGGTTCCTTGGTGGCACATGACACTACTGCCATGGTCTACCCAATAATATATGACACACATCCGTAGGCATAATATCAAAAAAAGCTTCATCATAATACTTCCCAATCTTGACTTTAACTAGGCGTTGTTCTCGTAGCAGTACCTTATGTTTATCTTGTATCCATGCAATCTGATAGGGTTTAGGATGCTTCAATCTCTACAACTTCAATTTTTCCACCAAATCCTTTGAGGAAAGATTATCACAACTACCACTATCTGTGACATTTTTGCACACCTTGTCTTGTACCTTGCATCGGTTTCAGAACAAATTCTTCCTCTATAATGGTTCCACATATCACTCCCCTTGGTATAGAGTCCTTCGAGTTATCAAGGTTAATCCATCCTCTTCTTAGTTACTGTTTACTGATCTAGTGGATTCCTCCTCTATAAATTCTGTTTGCCCACTTCTTTCTGCCTTCTTCTTAGAGTTGCCTTGTTTACATTCAAAGGATCAGTGCCCCACTTCACCACATTTGAAACAAGTGCCACTGAAATTCCTTCTATCACCACTACTTTTTCCTTCATTGTGATAGGAACCTTTTTCATTCCTCCGATAGCGATCATTATCCTTTGCTCTAGACTCACTTATGCCCTGATCTGTAGAAGATCTACCTCCCCCAACATTAGTACTAGATTGACCTCTTTAAAAATTTTCTCCTCTACCTCTTTGCCTTTGTATATGTCTACAGTTCAACTTTCCTTCAGCCTTAAAAACCCACTTGTAAGATTATTCCATACTCCTAATCTATATTAGACTAATTTGATTTTGTATTGACACCCTCAAACCATTAAGGTAATGAGAAACTTGTTCAATTTCATTATCTACATGCCTTAATTTAATGTTCAACTTGTAAAACTCCTTAGTATAACCCTTAACACTTAACTCTCTCTGCTTTAAGTTCAACAACTTCCGAAATAGACTCACTTGGTAATCCTCAGTAAAAAAGTTAGGCTTTAATTTATTCACCATTCTATCCCAATATTTGATCTTGTATTTACCCCTTCTGTTCCAAACCATCTGCAAATGTTCCCACCATAAGGATGCATGCCCTTTTAACTTAGTACAAGCATATTTTACCTTCCTTTCCTCACTACTTCCTTCAAGTTCAAAGTACTTCTCCATATCTGTCCTCTAATCTACTAATTCATCAGAATCCAGGTTACCATGACAATAAGGTGGATTGAAATAGTGTCTCTTATTCACATTGGTGAAGCCTCTAATGATCCTCTCTTCTTCTTGATTCAAATCTGGTTGTTCCTCATTATTTTCTTCTTCCCTTCCATGGTTCTATTCATCTCTTTCTTCATCACTTTCATCTTCAATGTGTTGTCCTCTCCTCTAAGCTGTTTCCACTACTTCCAATCTAGCAACAATTTGTGTCAACATGTCCAACACAGATGGATCTGCATTCCTTGCTCCACCTCTGGCATTTCTTCTATCCATCTTTATAATCTTCAACAGCTGTAGGTTGGATCCTCTCTTCCACCACCCTAAAAGTAAACCCTAGGTTGCAAAACCATACTTTGATACCACTTGACATGGTCAAGGATAGTGGGAAATCATAACGTTAAAACAATCCTTACAGCAAGAGTCACACAATAGAAGACAACAAGAAACAAATAAATGAATGCAAGATTAGCCTCCATTTTATCATATAATCTGTACATCAGTCTAATGCAAGAAACAATACATTCTAGGCATACATGCCTGATTGGAACCTCCAATAGGTTATTATTTTATACGATATGCCTTCAAAAAAAATACATGAACCTACTACAGTTACTGTTGATGGGACTTTGTGACAGTCTTGCCAATGAGAGATGAGTTGTCACCAAATACCGGAGTATCATTCAACTTCACCTAAAGAGGTATGCAGGAGAGCTAGCTCTCCTAGCCTCCAAGAACCTAGTTTCCGGGTCACGATGGTGCAAGCCTTGGTTAGTTGGACAAGTGAATTTATTTTGAGGGGATAGCTGGTTTTGACTCATCAACCTTTGAGACTTCAATGGTAATGGGTTTCCTGTAAGCACTCGTTATATCCAAAAAATAAAATAGAAACAAATAGGACAAGGTTAGTGTAGATATCTAACTATATCCATGATATACATTTCCTTACCATCAAAAAAGTTCCAGATGAAAAGAAGCAACAAATACTAAACATATGCATACAATCTTCAACCATACGTATATCACTAGCAAAGTAACATATTTCAATAAATCTTTGCAATAAATGGAACAAAGGACATAAGGAAGAATACAACATAAATTTTTTTTGCACATTCTAGGACCAGAAACAACACAAAGCACGGGGCTGAATCATGTTTCTCATTCTTTCATTAACTTCAAATTCAACATCACTAGTAGTTACAGTAGTGGCCCCAAGGGAGCATTAATCTATTATGAACTTAAAGACAATAGAATTGCTATAAAAATTAAAGCTTGTATTACTAGTGGACAACCAAATCATCAATTTTTCTGACCGTTGGAATGGTGCCAAAATTTTTATTTATAGAAAACTCTAACTACCTAAGGGACTATCCGTACACTAGTTACTTACATTATATTACAATATTAATAGCTGGTACTACCTGCACTATCAGAATTTCCTTGATATAATACAATCATTTGAGAAGAAAAGAGAGGAAAGAGAGAATGAAGCTCCAGGAAAACCACCATTGGAAAAAGCATCCTTGTACTTGCAGATGTGATGGAGCTTCCCTAAGTGATCTGGGCCATATGCCTTCATTAATGCCTTTTTGCACCTCGGTGATCGGGCGGGCCTCCGTACGCCTGATATTAAATGCTAGAATGACGTCTCAGGACCCAAGAGGTGTCTGTAGTGAACCTTTGGACCAATAGTGACTGGTCATGTCCAGAAGGATGATCATGGACCTGGAATCATACTATAGATAGTGAGAGGTTGACTAGGGGAGCTGTCAACACTTATCACTATAAAGAATACAAATTGGGGACCCAGAGTTTGGGGTCCTAGAGATTATGCTCAAGGAATAAAGAATGTTTACATACTGTGCCTCTAGTGAAGGATCCTTGGAGTCCATGAAACATTACTAGCCTTTAAACTTCATGTATGCCTCCAGAATCTGGAGTATACCATCTTCTTCTACATCCTTCAGGCAATCTTGACAATCATCAAATCCTTCGAAATGGAGGCCGACATCTTCGGCCTTATCTTTTAACTCTATATCCAACTTGGCCACATCATGAGATTTGAGTAGCACTTAGGAGAGTTCCACCATTATGGTGCCACTAACATCTCCCCCAACCAGAATTGAGCCTTGACCACTTCATCAAATTTACCAATTATAGAATTGACTAGAGTGTAAGTCCTAGGGCTGAGAGGATCAACCGATGTAATCTCCTAGATGAGGGAAACATACTTGTCCAATGGAGTACAAACCACCTATAGTTATTCTTCCAACACTCATACCAGTTGCTTTCCAGTTTTGACTTTAAATACAATTTTGGAGTATTGAGTCTAGAGGAACCCGTATGATTCATCCCCTAGAATTCATGTATTCATTAACTCGTCTTCCCTGAGATTCAAAATCTCTAGCGAGGTACCCTTCCAATCTTTGTATTTATCGATCTCTCCCTACCACTGGGGAATGGTGGCCTCTATCTACTTTGCTAGATCATTTACCTAGAAGAAGTTTGGGAGAGACTCAGATAGGAAACTTCTTATGACCCTAATTTGATGGGCAATCCACTCATCCATTTATAACTCCCTCTTCTTCATAGCTTTCAGGGCATCAACATCACTTTGTGGTAGCAGTGTCCCAGGATCTAAGGGCCCAGGTGTTTTGGAAGTAAGGGGGCATACTAACTCTATCAGGAATCCGAAAATATTGGCATTGGCTACTTTCAACTCCTGTATGTTCTGAGATTGATTCTCATATCGTGCCTCAATATCCGGGCCCACTTTGTTTAGGAGTTCTAATTCCCCCTGCTGAGTTATTTTACCCAGAGACACGTTTGTGATTACATATTCTTTGACAACTACCTCTGAATCATATTTTCCTGTTGGAGGGGCGGCAATCATTGCCACAATATTTCCATATGGGGCATTTCTAGTGCTGTGAAGGGTATGAGCCTTCTTGGACTTCTTAGGAACTTGGATCTTGGCACACATTTTGGCAAGTGATAGTGGAGCCATGATAGAAGTTGTAGATTTTATTTTTTGGTCTTCCACTAACCACTGCGGCGGGGCAGTTTGCCTGCCTACTACTATCCCCAAAATTGGAATGCCTTCGAGGTTCATTCCAGGTTCCCCTCTAGACTTATTGTCCACTGTGTCAATGGGGTCCCTACTTGGGTGTCCTTTTTCCCCTCTGGATCACCCTCCAGAATTTCATCCATAGGTGGGCTGTGTGGTGGAGGAGGCTGAGGTAGATATTCAAATCCACTTTTTGAAATATGGCTACAAATTTGTCGGCCACTGTTTTTGGTGGTGTCAGCAAACTTTGATCACTAATTAGGCCCAGGGGCATAATGTCATAGGATATGGTTGCTCCTGAAGGTCCAGTTCCCTCTTTAGCTGACACTTGCTCCATGACAGGGTTATTCTATTCTCTTGTGGGATTTCCTTTTCTCCTTTGGCCTCTTCAGGCCGGGGCTCATCTTCTTCTTGGGCTACCACATCTTCTGGCCCTGTTGACTCAAGTATGGGAACCTCAACTTCTTGTTCCACTATCTCTTCTATGGTATAGTCAACCATACCATGTAGTTCTCCAAGATCACCCATCAGGAATAAATCATCGATGTTGATATGTGCAATCTCCGGGGGACTCTCTAGATGGTCCTCTTTCTTGGAGGAGGAAGAGGAGGAAACTAACTCAACCACATGTACATCCTCAGGATCCAGGCCCAAATTTTTATTTTGTGGGGATCGAGTTGCCTTTTGTTTCTTTCTCTTGAGTGGCACTTTGGGCTTCGTAGCTGCCGCTATTCCAATGATCTCTAATTCACATGCTACACTTAATAAAATAGCTAGTGAAGGAGAACCTCCTAGCAGAGGACATGAGCCTACTAGGGTAGCTCCAAGACCAAAATTCACTCTAGAGTTTTCTGCGTCCATTAATTTTTTGGAGTGATCCAACTTTTCACCCAAGTGCTCCATCAGGAGGGCCAAAACGGGGTCTGGGACCTGAGGTGGGGTGCCAAATTTCTTATTTCCATGGGTTTTGGATTGCTCTAGGGCACAGGAACCTGAGGCTCCCAAGAAATGTTTTTCCAACCGGACACTCTTTGCTCAGACCTTCTCAAAATATGAGTGGCTGCCCTCAATTGTTACTCTCAAGATGGCCTCGATATCCAAAATCTCTAGCGTATCCCAATCCACTGGAGGGAGGTCCATCTTATCTATACCTATATTTTTATACTCAGGGTCCTCTTGGGGCCTGGTGTCCAAAAAAGTGCACATGAATGTCCAGAGCTTGAGCTGTTCTATCATCCCCTTTTTTATTCTGGCATAGTGTCACCTCCAAATGTCGTAATCATCTTGGAAGTTGGCCCAAAAATATTTTATGTGTCAAATATGGGGGTTTACCCCCTTGGGAATCAACTTTTGCTGTCACCCAAGGGGAACATAATCCTTGCAGCTGAAAGAATATTTTGCTAAGTTGAAGGTACTTAGCTCATTTTATGCTTCCTGGACAATGGTGAGGGAGAAAGAGTAATCCCCATAAATGAAAGGGAATGTCAGGGTGGTGACCTTCTTGAGGACAGTCAAGGAATGAGCCTCCAAAATCTTCCTACAAAATTTTAGCAAAACTATCCTGTCCCCACAATGTTTGGGCAACATGAAGGGTTTCTCTAAGAAGCCAAACACCCAAATGTAAGTGTGCTAGGAAAAATAGATGAATTAACACCCCCATGCACCAACCCAGGCCATTGCCTATGAGGATAACCTAAATCCCTGATCACCAGTGATCGCCTTGATCCTGTGCAAGATGAAGACATTGTTGACTTTGCAAAAATGTGGGAAACTATGGTCCCAATAAATCTGGGAGAAGTGGTCCCATGGAGAAACTTGACCAGGTCCTTCCTTGAGAACACCAATCATTGTTAAACCTCAGATCCCCTGGCATTGCCAGGCAAGTGGCCAAAGGATGTAGCAATTCATGTAGAACTTCCACTCTGTATTGACCTTCCTCATCTGGATGTCTATATGTTTGACGATGATGTCGGTCTAGTTGAAGAGTGCCTTGTTGGTGGTTATACAATATAAGAAATAATACATCCAGGGGAGAATTCTCAGGCATGTGGTTCCTTGAAGATCCTGCATAAGAAGATAATTCTCGCTTGGATGGGCTCCTTGAAGTTAGAGCTGGGAAGTTCTATCGGCATTTTCTTGTAGTCCCGGCATGGAATTTTTAGCCATTGTGTGTTGAGGTGGAGTCAGGCTGTGTCTGCCGCATCCTCATACTGCTGGAGGGATTTGGCCTTGGTGAGAGAAATAACTCTTGCAAATTGTGGGATGCACCGCCCTCTGGCAGTGGCATCATGGTCCACTATGATGATGGGCACCAAGAATCTGAGGGGAGTGGGGGAAACCAACACAAAAGCCACACTGCCTTGGCGATAACCCCTAGCCAAGAGAAAAATTAGCTCTTGCACTTGTACTGAGCATGGAAAACTAGCTGCTTGAATAATTGTAGATGCCGCAAAGTTAACTGAGAAGGAGTCATTGGAGCGTAGAAGTTGATGGATCATTTGAATAAGACCTTGTAATTTCGTCCACGTACCAACATTTGTGTCGGTGATCTCTTTAAGTGTAGACTCAATTTGGGACTCATGAATTGTCCTGTTATTATTATATTTATGGGTTAGCAGAAGATTTTCTAATGTCTACTCTATCATGTTCCTCTTGCTGGTGCCTATAGAGGAACTTTGGAGTTCCAGACTCCCAGGAGGTGAAGACCCTGAAGCCATTTCCTTCTTACTTTAACCTATACCTTCAAATTGAACAACCATTAGTATATAAACATTGAAAGATTCCAGATTCTAGAGGCCTTTAGAGTGAGTTCGCCCTTTCACCCAAAACAAATAAATGTTAATGCATCCTAGATGAGATCATATGTCTGAGATTTAATACAATTTTACCACGAGAAATAATCCTTGCTTACCAAGGATCCAAAATGATGACCCAGAAGGGGTTGTATGAGGTGGAAGAGGCCCGACTTGCTAACACAATTGACATTAACTTTAAAAGATAGCACCCGTCAATGATAAGATAGGTAGCCCTACTCTCATACTCTAACACGCGCATGTCCATTCAACTGAGTAATGACATTTAATGGAAAGTTATGCTAGCGTGAGTGGCATGAATGCCACTTGGGATGGATTTTGAATGATCAATCATGGGAATTAATTCTTTCATTAAGATGGAAAGGATATAGGAGAGAGAAAAGGAAAACAACTTGCGAGTGAGCTAGCCTCTGCAACTAACAAAATTATCACCTCAATGTCCAAGGTTGCACCAACCAAGGCGGTGAACCTAGTTATTGGGCGGACGTGGCTTGATGACCTCATAAAGAATTGGGATGATAGAAGGTCCCTAGGAATTGCTTCTAAAACACCCAGCTAGGCAGAACCCTTAGAGACGCCATGTCTCTAAGCGAAGGAAAAAAAGAGTGCTGCAGACTCACAAAATTTACAGATGACACTAAACCTACAATGAGCTATGAGAAATCACAGACTCAAACTTACAGCTCTTACAGTCTCAAATTTACTAGAAATCTATAGAGACTAGGCTCTATAGGGAATTTATAGACTATTCACAGAGTATATACATGATTTACAAATGAAACTTGGTGAATTTACAGACTCCCTAGTAGGAAGCAACCAATATTTACAAAATCTATAACCCAACAGAGCGAGCGTCTCTTATTCTAAGCTATACGAATACAAAAGGAAGAAGATGCACCAGGATCAAGGACAACATCATGCCAAACGATAGACACAACCCTGAGGTGACAAAAATTAATAGACAACAACCAAGAATAGACACAAAAATACAACCCAACAAATGAAAGAAGCGAGAAACACATAGAGAAAGAAAAAAAACACAGAATAAATAGAACGAAACAAGAACAAAGGGAAAACCCAAGAGCCTACCTGAATCTTGAAATGCCGAATGGGGATACTGCAAATAGCTTCACTCTATCACATAAATACTCCACCAGATCTGATGAACACACTTTTGCACCTTCTAGCTCAGGCATCTCAGCTCAAAAAACAAATCGCTTCACTCTCCAAATTTTTTTCCAGAAGGTAAAAGTAGCTTGCGATAAGTGTAAAAATGATAAGGTAAAAGGCCTTAATTAATGCCTAGGAGAGTGCATTAGTTACCAAAAGTAACTTCAAGAAACATGCTGGCAACCAGGGTCTGGGCTCAAAACACCTAACGGTCATTCATCTTTAAAGAAAAAGAAAAATAATCGCCAGGCATGAAAGATCTAGAACCACCCACTTGGTAATGACACTCTAGAACATGGGTCTCAGAGGAAACAATGGACACCAAAAGAAAGGAAAAGATCGGACGGGACCAAAAGAGTCTGGAAGAAAAAGGGAACCAAGCCAAGAAAAAAAGGGAAAGGAAGGAGAAAACCAAAAAAAAAAAAGGAAGAAAGAAAAGGGGGACCAGACATTTTGCACACAAAATGTAGGGATGGGTATGCCTGGCATAACAAATGGTGACTCACTGGGATAGATTCCTCATGCATTTGAGAACTCTAGAACTCTAGTTGAAATGATGGGGACCTTACCATCAACAAAGAAGTTTTGTCACAACGTGACTCTGGGAACCGTGGAAGCTCGTTGAGACTTAGATATTGATATTTTCCAATGTTATGTATCTTGGGCTTCCAATGAAGGTACGAAAGTAGAACATGGCTAGAGAAAAGACAAAGAAATTGCACTAACATAACATAGTTGGCACTTGGCAGGGTCTCATTGCTCCCCGGAATCTGAAATTTCCACCCTCCAACTCCTTTTTTTTTGTGAATGGGGGAGGTGGTACTACTTTCACCAGGGTCCTCAAGATTAGCTTGTTATCGTGGAAGTACTTCTTTCACCTCATCATCCTTTTGATTATGGAGTGGAGAGGGAAGACCCGACCCAGGAAATGCCTTCAGGTTATTTCCTTGGTTTAAGCACCCTTCATGGAGGGTGTGGTCAATATATCTTTCTTTGGACCCTTTTGTTCTTTGAGTTTAAGTAATTACCCCTTTTTGAATTGCAGCAGGTATTTTTTCTTCCAAGGAGAAACATAAATACCTAATCCAGGGAAGAGTCTTTGATGCTCGAAGCTCTGTGTTAGGAACTTCCTAAGATGAGGATAGGGCCAACCTTCATTCAACACATAGTTTGGGACCACTGAAATGCATGAGGAGAATCTCTCAACTTGTGTGACCATTATGCGAGGCATACCAATCTAACAAAAGAGGGAAAAACACCGGGGCCACATAAGAAGGAAAAGGAAAAGAAACCAAAAGAAACAAATAGATGGGACACACAAAAAGAAGACCAAGGCAAAAAAAATAATCCAAAAACTATTTACAAGGGAGGGTGTGCCATAGCAGCTCACCTGAAGGATACTTACAAGAGGTATATACATATGGTACATCTCCTACACAGGGAGTTCATTCTTCCACCTTGCTCAAAGTAATGTTTAAGGAACTACACATTGATAGGCAGTGGGACAACTTCTCCAGTTAAGGAACTGAGGCGGTATGTGTTGGCTCCACAAATTTTGGATATTTGATAAGGTCTGAGCCAGAGCCTTTGGAACTTTCTATGTTTTCCCTTCTTCTCTTGGACCTTGTCCCACAAAAGGACCAAGTCTAAGAGCTGAAAAGCCTTGAATTGGGCTCTCTTTTCACACCATCATTTGACCACATCTTGGTGCTTTGCAAAATGTTCCAGTGTGCGATCTATTTTCTCATCCAAACGCACCAAGTTAAGGAGTCGCACGTCAACTATGTTATCCCGATCATTAAACTCTTGCATGAACTGTAAGACTAGGATTTGTAGGTTTACTGGGAACACTGGATTTAGGCCATATACCAGATGAAATGGGAAAGTCCCCAAAATGGCTTTGATTATGATGTGGTCTGCCCACAAGGAAAACCTTAGTTTTTGATGCCAATCTTAGGGATTTATTTCAAGCAGGTGTTTGATTACCTCTAAAAGGTTCTTGTTATTGGATTCTGCTACCCCATTGCCCTACGGGTAGTAATTACTTGAAAAATTGAGGGTGACACCCCTATCATAGGCCCATTCCAATAATTGAGTAGAGGAAAGTGCCGGGCTATTATCACACACTAAGGCAAAAGGCAGTCCAAGCTTGGTGATGATGTTTTCATCGATAAAACAAATTACTACATCTATGGTGTTGTTCTTGAATTGTATAGCCTCGGTCCACTGGGTGTAGGAATCAGTGGCAATTAAAATATACTAGTAGTTTGCGGATGAGTTGGGATTTATCTCTCCTATGAAATCCAATGCCCACTGGGTGAAAGGCCTTGCCTCAAATACAGGTTGGAGAGGCATTTCTGGATTCTGCTCCCTTGAAGTGACAATTTGGAAAGTGTGGCACTTCCTTACGTGTGCGTACACATCCTTAAAAATGTGAGTCCAATAGTATCTATCTTGAAGGATTTGATGGGCGATGGCATCTGCTGACCCATGTCGAGTTCCAAAATGACCATGGAATTCTTCTATTATTTTTGCAACCTATTCCTGGTCAAGACACCAAAGGTATATGCCCTCATGGTTCCTTCAAAAAAGGGTCCCATTTTTTTATCATGAAATGTGCATTTTTTAGCTGGAGGGCCCGACATTCATTAAGGACGAGCCCTTCCAGGTACTGGTTATTCAACAGAAGGTGTACCAAGTCTACATACCAGGGGTAGGTGTATGTATGGCATTCAATTTTTAGATGGGCTTCAGCCATAGCTTTGCATAGCCCTTTTCCTCAGATGAGTTTCATAGGTTGCATCTCTAGATTTTACTCTTGGAGGATGGCCATCCACTTCCCTCGGCACTCACCTAGTTCACTTTGAAGTAATAAAGAATTCATGACCTGGTCAGGGAGGATAGCATGCACTTTGCTATGAAGGATGTAGTGTCAGAATTTCTTAATCACCTGGATGATGGAAAATGCTTGCTTTTACAGAGGTGAATATCACACCTCTGCATTTTTGAAGGGGGAGTTCATAAAAGAAATGGGTCATTCGTCCCCTTATACCTTTTGGGTCAACACGGCTGCAGTGGAATGGGTGGAGGAAAAATAATATATGTGAAATGGGAGGGAATATTCCAGACTATCCAGAAATGGAGCCTCCGTGATAGTCTGCTTGATCTGGGCAAAATCCTATTTTGCCTCCGGGCTCCACTTGAATTTGGTATCCTTTTTCATCATATCATTCAGAGGTTTTACAACCTTGACAAAACCAGTGATCAAACACCGGACAAAATTGATCTTCCCAAAGAAAGACCTCATCTCTTTCTTACTACCCAACATTTGTAGTTTTAGAAGTGCTTCAACTCACTCAGGGTCAATAGATATACCCATTTCCAAGATAATTTTTCCCAACAATATCCCTTTAGGTACCCTAAATATGCATTTCTTTGGGATGAGGGATATACCCAATCGATGACATCTTTCACAAATCTTAGCGAGATGGGCCAGGTGATCACATCTCTTTTGAGAGAACACAGTTAAATAATCTATGTGGATGATTATACATTTATTAACCAAGCCTTTGAAGGCTATTTCCATGGATTTCTAGAACATGGCCCCAATGTTAATCAACCTGAAGGGAATTCTTCTGTAGGCAAACATTCCTCACTTGGTGGTGAATGTCGTTTTGGCTCTGTCGTCAAATTTAACCATAACCTGATTGTACCCAGAGTACCCATCCAAGAAGGACATCATCTGGGAACCATTAAAAATTTGTAACACCTCATCCAGTGAAGGAAGGGAGTGGTTATCCTTCTTCTAGGCCCTATTCAGATTCCAGAAGTCAACACACAGTCAAATTTCTCCACTCTTTTTCTAGACTGGTACTAGACTGGCCACCCAAGTGGTATGTCAGATTGGAAAAATTATCCAAGTGACCAATAGCTTTTGAACCTCCTTATGGATAAGGGGCTCAATTAGGGGATTGATTGGACTTTGTTTTTTCTAAAATGGTTTATCATCTAGTTTCAGGGGGATGGTGTGTGTCATGGTAGAAGTATCATAGGTCTTGAGATCTTCATATCCCTAGGCGATTATGTCAATATATTCTTGGAGGAATGCGAGAATCTTCTCTTTCTCTTCTGGAGAGTAGGAGGTACCAATGTGAATGAAATTTTCTTTGACACCCATCTTGATGTTTACTCTTTCATATTTCCCCCCATCAGGGGTTTTGGATGTTCTATCTTTGGCTCGCAGGTCAGAGTCAAAGATTTGTTTGAAGGAGACCATCCCCTTGGGGATGATGTTGGTAGGTAGATCAAGGATTCCATCCTCATTTTCTTCTTGTCTGGTATCATCATGTTCTTCTTCCTCCGTGATATGGTCTTCAAAGACACCAACATTTTCCATGAATGCAAGGATGTGTCTGTTGTCATCAAAGACATGAAGATTAGTTACATTATCAGGTATGGAGGGTGTGGGAATCATCTCAACTAAAAATATCCAGAGCCGAGAACCTACCATGGGATCAAGAGTACTGGTTGACATGGCTAAGGTGTTTGGGAAAAAAATTTGTTTTTAGGGAATCACCTCAATGCCAAAGGCATCAAAATATTCTATTAAGCTCCACGCTTGGTTGCGATAGGCCATCATTCATTTATTGTGACATGTGTATTGGCTCCGGACTTGCCGGACTATAAGTTCTAAGTCACCCATGGCCCGAAGGCACATGAATCCCTTCCTAAGGGAGACTAGGAGTCTGAGGACCAATGCATCATACTCAGTTACATTATTGGTGAAGTCAAACTGCAAATGATACGATGCAAGGAAATATTTTCCTCGAGGGTTGATTAGTTCCACTCTAGCTCTGCAACCTTGTTTAGATTGAGATTCATCAAATTTAAGGATCTAGACGTCACTGTTGGCACATTGTGGTTGCGTAGTTTGGGAAAGAGTCATGGTTGGTTTGGGATGGGGGGAAGGTTTGGGTGCATCTCCCGACTGAGGAGACATAGGGACCAAAGCATCGCTTGGAGGGGTCCCTGCAAAGGATCCCTTAGAAGGTGGTCTATTGGATATGTTTGTGGTTGGACCACTTTTGGGTGGGGCCTGGCCCCTACGTTGTTCTACTTGAAAGTCTTCAAAGTGGACCTTGGTAGCATCTACACATGACGTATATTCTAGCTTTGAATGAATTTGACAATGAACTCGACACCAAGTGCTAGAAAATAGGGATGTTAAATTTTCCCTGTCACCTTGGGATCTCACATCTTGTTTTAGTTTTATGATGAGATCATGAATCCTTTGAGTGATGACAGGATCCTCATTGGGTATCGTTCCTCCCAGGACAAAATCTAGGGTTACGATTTCCTTAGCCCTATATAATCTGGGTTCTAATTTAGCAAAATAGATTTCTCTTACCTAACCATAATTGGAGAGGGTCTGTTTCATCCAAGGTTCAATTTCTTCCTTGATTTGGTTAGCTTCTCCTCTCCAAGGGAGCCATATGAGTGAAAAGTCAGTAGAGATATATCCATTTAGGGATTTAGGCCAATTTCAACTCAGGAGCATCCCATAGGTTTTAGGGATGTCAACCACCTAGATGTTAATGACATTGGATATCTGAGGATCTTGTACCGGCTAAACTAGGATGTTCTTTAGTTCACCCACCATTTTTACGACAATTTTATCCAGCTAGATGACTGCGCCTTTGGATGGTGTGGGAGTCAGTCTAAGCTTCTTGCAAATAGATAGGGGCATGAAATTTCCTGAACCTCCTAAATCTACTAGGTAGTTGTGTAATTTTTTACCATGAATTTTAAGACAGAGCAAAAATGGGGGGGTCCTCTGTACTCTCCTGAAACATGGCCACATTAGCATCATCAAATGTGACAAACTTGGGTGGGCGGTTACGTGATTCCAGGTTCTCTAGAAACTGTAAGAGAGACTTCCTTTGATCAATACAACTAATTAGGACTTCCATCAAGGTCATGGCGGTAGTAGTATTCTCCATCACTTTTGTGATGTCAAAATTCCTTTTAGGAACTCACAGACCTTTCCTAGTAAAGTCGCATGTATATGTAGGTGTGGGTCCTTTGGGAGGGGGCCGGTTAACATTTTCCAGAGGATCTGGTGGGAGATTCACAACCCTTGGTGGAATTGATCTCATAAGGGAACCCTTATTTGATTGACTCTAGGTGTTGTAGGGATTCCTGTGATTGGTAAAGGCGTTAGCCTCGAATGCCAAGATGGAGTTGTCAAATAAAACCTATAAATCGTGTTCTTCTCCACCTTCTTTGCCATCACTGAAAAAGATAGTTTCATAGGAAAATGCAGAATGGTGTGGTTTGACTGAGGATTTTGGAGGGGGAGAGTCACTTTTTTTGCCTATCAGACTGGGAGATCAAGATGATCTTATCAAGCGTGGCATAATTTACCTTAGAATGTGAACCAATATCATGCAACCAACATCAGGATGTCAGGGGGTGAAATTCAACTAGTTGCATAGAATGGCTAGGTCCCATGCCTCCTTGGGTGTTAGGATGAATAGGGGAATGCCCTAGTTGTTTAGCGTGTTATTCCATTGTTGGTTGTGCCAAACATTGTTGTTTCCGCCATTGTTATAATGGCTATGAGGTCTGGAGTCATTGGAACTCCATTGTCCCAAAAAGATGTTCCCTCTTTGAGAGGGGTTGGTTCCATGAGATGCGGGGGGTCCTATCTTTAGCTGCCCCATGTTAGTAGTGAGTGAGGAAACTAATCGCTAGAGGGATTTGACCTTGGCGGACAACTGGGTAGTAGTGTCACAATGTGATGATTGAGGTGGTGGGACAGGCGCGAGGGCACTTGCCGTCGCTGGAGGCAAGCCTCCAGATGCTGATGCCTAGAAGAAAGGTACTTCAGGTGGTGGGGGTACTATGGTTTGCTATTGTGCCTAGGGTGTTGGAAAGTTGACACTTAGGGCGAATATGAATAATGTTGTGTTTTTATTATGGCAAAAAAGTCATATGAAGTTTTGAGAGTAAACCTTGAAGATCAAATTGGCTAAGTATAGAAAATAGAATAGTCCAGAGATAGACAGTTGATCAGAGCACCAAAACATGTAAGTATAATCAAATCAGACTATACGCCTCCATACTTAAGCTTTGTGATATGTTATTAAGCTTAGTATATACACGCATGGTACAGTATGTCAGTACGGAGAAGTTACAACAAGATCAAGTGCCACTAGCAGTTCATAAAATAGAGTATGAAGCTAAATTTAGATTTTGGATTAGCGTATAATATTTTATTTTGTAATGGACATGTGCCTATTGTAATATGTTTGTAAATGTTTCTTTAACACTCATATAAACATGCTTAAGCCAATTTGTTTGGAAGTGTTGTGTATGTTGTTTTTGGGCAGACTAAGGTCTTGTTTTTGGTCATGTCTATTCAAGCATGTATATATACTAGACATGCACTTTTGTATTATGTGTAAGAGTTGAAATAAGTAGAGAAGATATTCAGAAGATCAAACATGAGAAAATTAGTATGAATTAGAAGTATTCAAGAGATTAAAGCATTAGCGCATAAACAGAACTGATTAGACAACAGTGTCAGAACAATAGTTCATTTTTGATATAGTGTATATCTATTATCTAAAGGCTGTAGCCTTCATCCTATTGAGTAGTGAGCTCTAGCAGTGAGCCAACCACATTTAACAAGGTTTTGTAAAGACTCCTAACAGGGTCACTGTACTTGCATTGTAAAGATTGCTCCTAACAAGGCAAAGGAACTCTAACAGGCTCATAGGACTAGTACAATCATTCATGGGTACTAATTCCCACTAAGGTTTTCCTTTGATCAAGGTTTCCCCATAATCATATCTTGTGTTAACTGTTATTGTGTTATGCTTCATTTTTTATCTATTTTATTTAAGTTTTAAGTTTATGAAATAAAGATAATTGACAAAAATTGATTCACCCCCCTCTCAGTGTTTCTAACAATTGGTATCAGAGCTCTGGTCCTCTGAAAGAAAGTTTAACCACTTGAGGATATCATGGATTCAACAGAAGAGAAACATCTGAAAAATAATCTTGAAGAAACTCTTGATGATCTTGACAGATTTGAAAAAGAAATTGAAGAACTTAAACTAAAAGTTGGTGGCTCCCAAATGCTTATCAAAAAATTAAGAAAATATATGAAATATTTCTCTACAAATGATTTGGGAAAAATGGTCAAAAATATGAATGAAGAAAACATGTCTCTGAAGGACAAGATTGAAGAATTGAATGAACAACTTATAGATAGCCTAACAACTATTGAAGAAAAGACCAAAGAAAGTAAACAATTAGATGATGAACTTATGCAAGCAAATATGAAGATCTTGGAATTGGAAAACATCAAGAAAAAGATAGAATCTGAATTAATAGAAGCAAATGATAAAATTGAGAAATTACACACAAGTTCTGATCTAATTCAATCACAACTTTATGCATAGAAGCTAACAGGTGATACTACTGGTGTTGGTTATAGTGTATCTCAAACTGCAATCAATGCAATGCAAGAAAGAAAGAAAGCACAAGAAGAATCCACAGAAGCAAAGAAAATTGAGAATCTTGCAGAGGGTAATACAGAACCTCCTAAAGATGAACACAAGCAAGTTAACCAAAATTTTTATTCCTGTAATAAACATGGACCCCTGGAAAGAGATTGTAAATAGGTAAGACCTTTCAATGGGTATTTTTATTCCTTTAATAAATTTAGTCATAGAGCTATACACTACAGAACAAATCAAAGAAATCAGTCACAACAGAACCAAAGAAATATGACTCAATACAATTAGAGAAATCAACCTCAGAGAAACTATCAGAATATTACATGTCAGATATGTAATTATAATGGACACATAGCCAAGCAGTGCAAAATGATTGACAATATCAATAGACCTCCAATCATTTATCACTCATGTAACAAATCAGGACATATCTCAAGGTTTTGCAGGTCAAGAAATCAAAGACAAGAAAAGCCTAAAGGATAATTATTTGAAGAATCTGGTGAAGTCAAGTTTGTAAAAGCTACAGAAGATTCATGTAAAATATGGGTTGAAGTAAAGAAAGATGATGATGTTAGCAAGGTAGTAGATGCATCCATAGTGGATGCAACTTCTAATTTTGGTTAGTTGACCCTCATAGTCTTAGGGGGAGCTATTCTAGCTCTAAACCCCTACATGGCTGGTATACTGACCTCTGAGTATGCGCTTATGGATTCATGTAATTGATGAAGAAATGAGGAAGTATGCATAGACACATAGCTTGAACTTGGATATAAGAAAAGATTGAAACTCTCAATGTAAACTATTTTATGACAACAAGCATTAAATGCAGTAACCTTTTATATAAGTCAGTAAAAGATCTTTTATCCTCACTTTGCACTTGAGATTGAGCATTCAAAGAGTGAAACATAATTTAGCATCGGAGTATTGAAGGAAAAACCATTGGTTGGTTAGAAAGATGAATCAAAGTTGAAACGGAACCCTAGTGGAC
This sequence comes from Thuja plicata, assembly GCA_018584345.1. Lineage (NCBI taxonomy): Eukaryota > Viridiplantae > Streptophyta > Pinopsida > Cupressales > Cupressaceae > Thuja > Thuja plicata. The sequence goes on along the minus strand of MU224170.1, from coordinate 720,050 downwards.
ACGTCATTTCAAAATCTTATGAAACCCTGCTTAAGCAAGTTATAAGTAAGTAATGTCTACTCCTACAGTGTTTGAAATCTCTGAGAAAAAGAGATATGTGTTTAAGAAGCATCCATTCAAGTCTGTGCTAGGTTATGTAGAAGGGGCATTCTCCAAGACTCCGCTAGGAGTCGTGCATGTAGAGGACATTCATGCTTACATCTATTGCAAGAAGGAGTTTGTTGGTGACAACAACATAACAATGCTCATGGCATCAATGATGAAACCAGATTACTCATTCAAGGATGAATACTCGCATCTCACTGATAACCCTATTTTTGAGTACACAAATGCGCATGAGTTCTATGAACCAGAATGGGTTAAAATTCTACTTAGTAGGATACATGATGATCTATATTGGATTGGTGAGGTTCCTATCTACATTATTGCTGACCTCATTCATGAGATGACCGGACTCTCCAAGGTTGGACCTATTCTTCCTACTAGAAAGGATGTAAAGAAATAGGTTGAGCATGCATGCTTGTCTAGAAGTGATAGGCATAGGATGACTGTTGATCGCATTATGGAAGAAGACATAAAAATCCTCACCATGATACTTGGTTACAAGTTTTAGCACACAAGCAGACTAAATAGTGTATCCACAGCTACAATTCTGGAAGCAATAAGGATGGAAAGAGATAACACACAATATATTCTCTGTGAGATATTGCATGCACAACTGATTGATAACATTAGAGCTATCAAGCATGACAAGAGAAAAATATTCAGATTTGTCTCTTTAATTATCTATGTATACTTCCACATTATTGGTAAAGTTTCTAATCTTTACCTAGACAAGAGAAAACCTACCATGTCTCAAATTTCATTAAAGGCTACTTCAGAAAGCAGTGTGAAAGACTTTATGGATATGGAGATCAAGACATTCAGAATCAAAATGCAGAAGAGGTTCAAAATACCAGAGAAGATAGTTGAAAAGTACAAAGACACCATATGCTTCATGGTGGAAACTGACTGTACTTGCATGGAAGTAGTTGACCCAAGAACCAAATGGATCCAGCCACTTGGTTATGAATTTGAAGAACATGTGTTGGAAGTATATGCACAAGTTATTTTTTCTGCCCCTAAAGATCCAAAGGAGCCAAGATGGGGCACATACAGAGAGAAGACGAATCAAGTTGATTCTGTCTTATACAGTGAATATAACAAAAGGAAGGCATCAAGGATTACATCTAACATCCTAAAAGTTCATGGGGTCACACAAGAAGACCTAGATAAAGCTAGGGAAGCTAAAATTGCAAGAGATTTTGAAAAAACACCTGCAAAAGTCAAGATAGAGAAATAAAATGATATCCATAAGAAGAAAAAGAAGAAGTCTAATGAAGGTACATCTGCACCTTCTACCACCATTGACCTAGAATCCTCTCCACCTTCAGTACCAAGCAAGATGACCAAAAGAAGGAAGAAAGTTCCCACAGGTCACCCATCCTCAAGGACGACAAGGGGCAAAGTAAAGAACACTCAAGCACCTCCTAAGGTAGGATTCAGACCTAGTTTGACAGTCTTAAGGAACAAAATCATTAATGAGGGAAGACTTGATTCAATTTCAAATGTTTATGACAAGTACCAAGAGATAGATAAATCAAAAATACATTCTATGATTATTTCTCATATGATCAAGTTTAAAAGGTTAGTATTGGAACTCAAGACAGTCATTCCAGCCAAATTATGGAACATACTAGACTTATTGAAAAGACAAGCAATAGAGGAAGATATGAGGATTAGAGAAGAAAAATTAGACAATCTTCTCCCTATTTTCTCACATGATGAGAAAGAAATTCTGTTAGACATGGTAAAACCTCATCTAAGAACCAAAACAAGAACTCTTCTCATTATGAACAAAGAGTATGAGTTGGTTGGAAAAGAGACTGAAAGAGAATTTGAGCAAGTATTTTTGGATAGAAACATGTATCCATCAATGATGCCTACAGTTAAAGTGACTCCAGTCCCTCCCAAATAGGATAAAGAACCGAAGATTCTAAATATGCCTATGATAGGTCCATAGGATTCAACACCCAAGGTTACATCACCCTCCGATACAGTCAAGGATTCAAATGAAACCATTGTGATAAATGATGTTGAGATAACCATGTCAGCATCATAAAATGATTTAAATAAGTTTGAGGAAGCATTTGTAAGTACAGAAGAAGCTGAGAAGGTATGCACTGATAACACTTCTTTGCAACAAGAACAAGTTCCTACAGGAGAAACAACTAGACAAGATGAAGAGAGAAAGGATGAACCTAATGAACCACCCTCTATGGAGATCCCAGTAAAAACTAAATACATGGATGTTAGTCAAAATGCTATATTCACTCCATCTAGAAAACCATCAGTATCATTGTATTCAAGCTTGACCCCTGACTCAACAAACCTAGATGCATGGGGAGAAGAAGACCTAATTAAAATTAGTGTATTGGCCATGGAGAAAGCCAAAGAGAAACAAGTTATGAGAAACCCTCTCTTTCTAGATTCAGTGAACATATTGAATGACTTAGTACCATCAGATAAGAAATTGGAAAATATCTAGTTAGTGGATGATGTTGACAACATATTGACTTGCTTCAAAGCAAACTTCAAAAGCTTAGGAGATTCAGCTACTAAAACTATATAGGATGAGTACAAAAAGAGAAGATTAGATGAACTGATCAAGAACTTCTCATTAGATCTCAACTCATTGAAGATTGGTCAAAATATTCTGAAAGAGTTAGCAGCAAAAGGCAGGAAGGTGATAGAAAATTGTATGGATAGAGGAAAATTTACCTCTAAGCACATTAAGAAGATTGAAGAAGCATACATCTTGGTTGAAAAAATCAAGAAATTAGTTGAAACATCCTCCCAAGACATCAACATCTAAAAAAAAATCTATCAAGGTCAAATTGACAAGATTGAAAATGCCAAGATAGAGATCAACAAGATAAGGACCAGGCAGACCCAACTGAGAAATGCACTTGCGCCCTCCTTAGCTGTTTGGAATGAGAACATCAAACAAATAGATACAAAAATTGTCACATATGATCAAGGCCCCTACATGGATTTGACAAAATTGGAGAAGCTCACATATGCATTATGCGTTCATCTTCAGACTGTTGATGCATTGAAGGCATTCTGGCAGCAAGAGATCAAGAATCTTCATATTGCTTATCGAGATGTATACTCAGAGTAAGTACTTAGGGACTTTACTTTTTGACACCTTTTTCATTAATGTCAAAGGGGGAGTAGTGTATTTATATAAAGGAGTATGATATATATAGCCAAAGTTATGATGTATAGTTTTTTGTTATTAAGTCAAAGATTAAGTAACTTGGCCACATTCCTTTGTTGCCATTAATGAAAAAGGGGGAGATTGTTGACAAGTTGACACTCAGGGTGAATATGACTAATTTTGTGTTATCATTATGGCAACAAAGTCATATGAATTTTTGATAGTAAACCTTGAAGATCAAATTGGCTAAGTATAAAAAATAGAACAGTCCAGAGATAGACAGTTGATCAAAGCACCAATGCACGTGCGTACAATCAAATCAGCCTATGTGCCTCCATACTTAAGCTTTGTGATATGTTATTAAGATTATTCTATACACGCATGGTATGGTATGTCAGTATGGAGAAGTTACAACAAGATCAAGTGCCACTAGCAGTTCAGAAAATAGAGTATGAAGCCAAATTCAGATTTTGGATTAGCGTATAATATTTGATTTTGTAATGGCCATGCACCTACTGTAATATGTTTGTAAATGTGTCTTTAACACTCATATAAATATGCTTAATCCAATTTGTTTAGAAGTGTTGTGTATGTTGTTTTTGGGCCGACTAAGGTCTTGTTTTTGGTCGCGTCTATTTAGGCATGTATATATACTAGACATGCACTTTTGTATTATGTGTAAGAGTTGAAATAAGCAGAGAAGATATTCAGAAGATCAAATATGAGAAAATCAGTATGAAGTAGAATTATTTAAGAGATTAAAGCATCATCGCATAAACGGAACTGATTAAACAATAATTTTAGAACAATAGTTCATTTTTGATATAGTGTATATCTATTATCTGAAGGTTTTACCCTTCATCCTATTGAGAAGTGAGATCTGGTAGTGAGCCAACCACCTTTAACAGGGTTTTGTAAAGAATCCTTACAGGGTCATTGTACTTTCATTGTAAAGATTTCTCCTAATAGGGAAAAGGAACTCTAACAAGTTCATAAGACTAGGACAATCATTTGTGGGTACTAATTCCCACCGCGGTTTTCCTCTGATCAAGGTTTCCCCGTAATCATATCTTGTGTTAAGTGTTATTGTGTTATGCTTCATTTTTTATCTATTTGATTTAAGTTTTAAGTATCTGAAATAAAGATAATTGACAAATAATGATTCACCCCCCCTTTCAGTGTTTCTAACATAGGGAGCATACTCTGGGGTTGGAGGATTTTAGTGAGGAGTGGGATAGACATACTAGGGCACCAAATTCATTGTAGGGGTTCCTAGTGCCAGATTGGGGTCATATCCTCTCAGATAAGTTGTTCCCCCAGGAAATGTGTTGTAAGCTAAGCCCTGACCGATACTGCCGAGAGATTTACTCAAGTTTTGGGACAATTCAAGGGCAAGATTGTAAACCTTAGCCAAGTTATCCCTATCATTGGTGGCGGTGGTTCTCTAGAGAAGGGTAGCGACAAATGGGTCCAAGGTGTTAAGGTACATTGAGATAGTCATATCAATAGATAGGATGAAGGGTCCCATACACCACTTCAAATCTATCTAGAACCAATGGTTAAATGTCACCAGGGGTTCATTGGGATCCTTTCAAATAAAAATAAACTGACTATGAGAATAGGCTGGGTCCACGTAGACCTGAAACATCATCAAAAAGGCAACCTCCATGTCTTGCCAACTATTGATGGAGTTGGCAGGTAAGTTCAAGCACTAGTTCAACTCGCTCTCTTCAAGAGAAAATGGGAACATTATGCTCACCACATCCTCATGCTAGATGTGGTGTCAATTCATAGTATCTTTGTAGGCCTATAGATGTTCTTCCACGGTTTGAGGGCCTAGATGTTCATACTTGGGACAGATCTTCTCTTGGTGCGGAGGAAGATCATTAACAACATTGGGAAAATGTCCCATGGGAGACCCAATATTATTGAAGCATGCAACCATTGGGATGTTAAGGTTGATAGTGAGATTGGTCGCTAGGATGGGCTGGTTAACCTAAATACTCTGGGGTCCTATGAACCCTCCAAGTGCGGGGTTGAAAGGCTGCTTCTTCTGGTATGTCATCTTTTCTTAGAACAGATGTCAGAGATCTACAAATTCTTTGGGGTTAGGGGTTGAATGTAATATTATTTTGAATTGTAGGGGTGAGAACAAATCTAATCTATGAAAATATTGGCTTCAAAAACTACTACTTGGGGAACCCTTGGGAGGTGTGGTATTGAAGCCTTCAGGGGAGGACAAGCTCATGCCCTCCTTCTAGCTCTAGTTTATGTTGATGAAACTTTGTGACAGTCTCACCAATGAGAGATGAGTTGTCACCGAATAATAGAGTATCAACCAACTTTGCCTAAAGAGGTGTGCGAGAGGGATACCTCTCCTAGCCTCTAAACACCTAGTTATCAGGTCATGATGGTGCAATCCTAGCTTAGTTGGACAAGTGATTGTTTATTTTAAGGGGATAGTTGGTTTTGACTGATTGACCTCTGAGACTTCAATGGTAATGGGTTTCTTGCAAGCACTTGTTATATCCAACAAAGAAAATAGCAAAAGATAGGACAGGGTTTGTGTAGATATCTAACTATATCCATGATATACATTTCCTTAGCATCAAAAAAGTTCCAGATGTAAAGATGTAACAAATAATGAACATATGCATACAATCTTCAACCATACATTTATCAGTAGAAAAGTAACATATTTCATTAAATCATTGCAAGAGCTGGAACATAGGACATAAGGAAGAATACAACATGAAAATTTCTTGCTAATTTTGGGACCAGAAACAACACAAAGCATGGGTCTGAATGGTGTTTCTCATTCTTTCATTAACTTCAAATCCAACATCATTGGTAGTTACACTAGCAGCCCCAAGAGAGCATTAATCTATTCTGAACTTAAAGACAAAAATATTGCTATAAAACTAAATGCTTATATTACTAGTGGAAAACCAAATCATCAATTTTTCCAACCCTTGGAATGGCATCAGAATTTGTATTTATAGAAAACTCTAACTACCTAAGGGACTATCCCTATGTTAGCTACTTACATTATATTACAATGTTTATAGCCGGTACTACCTGCGCTGTCATAATTTCCTTGATATAATACAATCATTTGAGAAGAAAAGAGAGGAAAGAGAGAATGAAGCTCCACGAAAACTACCATTGGAAAAAGTGTCCCTATACTAGCAGATGTGATGGAGCTTCCTTAAATGACCTAGGCTATATGCCTTCATTAATGGCCTTCTGCACCTTTATGATTGGGCATGCCTCCTTATGCCAGATATTAAATGCTAGAACAATGTCTCAAGACCTAGGAGGTGTCTGAAGTGAACCTTTGGACCAATAGTGACTAGTCATGTCTAGAAGGATGATCATGGACCTGACATCATACTATAGATAGTGATCGGTTAGCTCAGGGGAGCTATTAACACTTATCACTATAAAGAATACAAAAATGGGGACTCAAAGTCTAGGAACCTGGAGCTTATGCTCAAGGAATAAAGAATGTTTATGCACTATGCCTCTAGTGAAGGATCCCTAGAGTCTAGGAAACATTACTAGCCTTTAAAATTCTTGTATGCCTCCAAAATATGGAGTATACCATTTTCGTCTACATCCTTTAGGAAATCTTGATGATCAATAGATCCTTCGAAATAGAGGCTGACATCTTCGGCCTTATCTTTTAACTCTGCACCCACCTTGGCCACATCATGAGATTTGAGTAGCACTTTGGAGAGTTCCACCATTGTGGTGCCACTAACATCTCCCCCAAATCAGAATTGAGCCTCAGTGACTTCATTGAACTTACCAATTATAGAATCGATGGGAGTGTAAGTCCTGGGGCTGAGAGGATCGGCCGATGTAATCTCCTGGATGAGGGCAACATATTGGTCCAATGGAGTCCAGACCACCTACAATTTTTCTTCCAACACTCATACCAGTTGCTTGTCATTTTTGAATTTGAATGCAAGTTTGAAGTATTGAGTGCAGAGGAACCCATATGATTCATCCCCTAGAATGCTTGTATTCATTAAATCTTCTTCCTCAAGATTCAAAATCTCTAGCGAGGTATCCTTCCAATCTTCATACTTCTCGATCTCTCCTTGCCACTGGGGAATGGTGGCCTCTATCTTCTTTTCTAGAACAATTACCTAGAAGAATTCTGGGAGAGAATTGAATAGGAAACTTCTTACGACCCCAATCTGATGGGAAATCCACTCATCCACCACTAACACCCTCTTCTTCATAGCTTTTAGGGCATCAACATCGCTCTATGGTAGCAGTGTCTCAGTAATTAAGGGTCAGAGTGTTTCAGAAGCAAGGTGGAGTAATAACTCTGTCACAAGTCCCAAAATATTGGAATTGTCTACTTTCATCTCTTGTATCTTTTGAGATTTCTTCTCATATTAGGCATGAATAGCCTAGCCTGCTTCATTTAGGAGGTCTAAATCCCCTTGCTAAGTTCTTTTATCTAGAGACCCCACCGTGATTACATATTCTTTGGTAGCTACCTCTAAATCCTCTTTTCATGGTGGAGGGGCGACAACCGTTGCCACAATATTGCCATATGGGGCCCTTCTAGTGCTTTGAAGGGTACGAGCCTTCTTGGGCTTCTTAGGAACTTGAATCTTGGCCAACATTTCGGCAAGTGATAGTGGATCCATGATAGTAGTTGGGGATTTTATTTTTTGGGCTTCCACTAAGCACTACGGTGGGACAGTTGGCTTGCCTACTACTATCCCCATACTTGGAGTGCCTCCGAGGTTCAGTCCAGGTTTCCCTCTAGATGTATTATCCACTGTGTCAATGGGGTCCCTACTTGGGTGTCCTTTTTCTCCTTATGCATCACCCTTTAGAATGTTGTTCATAGGTAGGCTATGTGGCAAAGGAGGCCGAGACAACTCATTCAAATCCACTTGTTGAAATATGGCTGCAACTTTGTCGGTCACTATTTCCAATGGTGTCAGTAAACTCTAATCACCAACTAGGCCTAGGGGCACAATGTCAGAGGTTATGATTAATCCTGAAGGTCCGGTTCCCTCTTCAACCAAATTTTTCTCCATGACCAGGTTATTCTCTTTCTCTTATGGAATTTACTTTTCTCCTTTGGCCTCTTCAGGCTGGGGCTTGTCTTCTTCTTAGGCTGCCACATCTTTTGGCCCTGTTGACTCAAGTATAGGAAACTCAACTTCTTGTTCCGCTATCTCTTCTATGGTACAATCAACCATACCATGCAGTTCTTCGAGATCACCCATCTGGAAGAAGTCATCAATGTTGATCTTTTCTATCTCTGGGGGACTCTCTGGATGGTCCTCTTTCTTAGAGGAGGAAGAGGAGGAAAGTAGCTCATCCTCAAGTACATCCTTAGGCTTCGGGCCTAGATTTTTATTCCGCGGGGCCTGAGCTTCATTTTGTTTCTCTCTTGAGTGACACTTTGGGCTCTACAGTTGCTGCTATTCCAGCAATCTCTGATTTGCATGCTGCACTTAATAAAATAGCCAAGGAAGGAGAACCTCCCAGTGGAGGGGAGGAGCCTACTAGAGTAGCTCTAAGACCAAAATTCACTTTGGAGTTTGCTGCATCTATTAATTTCTGGGAGTGCTCCAAATTTTCACCCAATTGCTCCATCAGGGGGGCCAAAATGGGGTCTGGGACCTGAGGTCGGGTGCCAACTTTATTTTAGCCATGGGCTTTAGATTGCTTTGGGGCCCAAGAACCCGAGGCTCCCAAGAAACCTTTGTCCAACCAGACACTCTTCAGGTAGACCTTCTTGAATTACAAGTGGCTACACTCAATTTCTTCTCTTGATATGGCCTCGACATCCAAAATCTCCAGCGTATCCCAATCCACTCGAGGGAGGTCCATCTTATCTATACCTGCATTTTTATACTCAGGGTCCTCTTGGGGCCTAGTGTCTGAAAATTATGTGGGAATGTTTGGAGCTCGAGCTGTTCCATCATCCCGTTTGTTATTCTAGTGTAGTGTCACCTTCAGACATCATAATCATCCTAGCAGTTGGCCCAAAAATATTCTATGTCAAACATGGGGGTTTACCCCCTTGGGCATCAACCTTGCTAGTCACCCATGGGATCATAATCCTTGTAGATGAAAGAATATTTTGCTAAGTTGAAGCTACTTAGCTCATTTTTTGCTCCGGGGGCCACGGTGAGGGAGAAAGAGTAATCCCCACAAATGAAAGAGAATGTCAGGGTGGTGACCTTCTTGAGGGTAGTCAAGGAATGAGCCTTCAAAATATTCTTACAAAGTTCTAGCAAAATTGCCTTGTCCCCACAATGTTTGGGCAATAGGAAGGGTTTCCCAGAGAAGCCGAACACCCGAATGTAAGTGTACTGGGAAAAAATGGATGAAGTAATGCCCCCACACACTAGCTAGGCCCATGGCCTGTGGAGATAACTTGAATCCCTGATCACCAGTGATCGCCTTGATCCTGTGAAAGATGAAGGCATCGTTGACTCTGCAAAAATGTTGGAAAATTTGGTCCAACTAAATCTAGGGGAAGTGGTCCCATTGAGAAACCTGATGAGTCCTTCCTTGAGAACAAAAATCATTGTTAAAACTTAGATCCCCTAGAACTGCCAAGCAAGCGGCGAAAGGATGTTGGAAGTCATGTAGAACTTCTTCTCTATATTGACCTTCCTCATCTGGATGTCTACATGTTTGATGATGATGTTGGTCCAGTTGAAGAGTGCCTTTTTGGTGGTCATACCATATAAGAAATAATACATCCAGGCCAGGGATAATTCCTGGGCATGTGGTTCCCCAAAGATCCTGGATAAGGAGATAATTCTTGCTTGGATGGGCTCCTTGAAGTCAGAGTGAGGAAGTTCTTTTCAAATTTTTGTGTAGTCCTGACATAGAATTTTCAGCCATTGTGTGTTTAGGTGGTGTCGGGCCATGTCTATCATGTCCTCATACTATTGGAGGGCTTCAACCTTGGTGAGAGAAATAACTCCTTTGAATTGTAGGATGCGCCACCCTCTAGCAGTGGCGTCATGGTCCAATGTGATGATGGGAATTGAGAATGCGAGTGGAGTGGCGGAAACCAACACATCAACCATACTACCTTGGTGATAACCCATAGCCAAGAGAAAAATTAGCTCCAACACTTTTATTGAGCATGGAAAACCAGCTGCTTGAATAATTCTAGATGCCACAAAGTTAAGTGAGATGGAGTCATTGGAGCATCAAAGCTGATGGATCATTTGAATAAGGCCCTGTAATTTGGCCCAGATATCGACATCTATTTTGGTGATCTGTTTAAGCACAGACTTAATTCGAGACCCATGAATTGTCCCATTATTATTATATTTATGGGTTAGTGGAAGCTTTTCCAATGTCTGCTCTATTTTTTTCTTCTTGCTGGTGCTTACAAAGGCAATTGGGAGTTCTGGACTCCTAGGAGGTGAAGACCCTGAAGCCATTTCTTGCTTACTTTAACCTACACATGCAAACCAAAAAATCATCAGTATATAAACATTAAAAGATTTCAGATTCTAGAGGCCTTGAGAGTGACTTCGCCCTTTCACCTGAAATAGAGAAACGTTAAGGCATCCTATATGGGATCATATATCCAAGATTTAATATAATTTTAACACATGAAATACTTTTTTCTTACCAAGGATCCAAAATGATGACCCAGAAGGGGTCACATGAGGTGGAAGAGGCCGGTCTTGCTAACACGATTGAAATTAACTTGAAAAGACGATACCCGTTAGTGATAAGACAAGTAGCCCTGCTCCCATACTCTAACACAAGCATTTCCACTAGGCTGAGTAATGAAATTTAATGGACAGTTGTGTTAGTGCGAGTGGCATGAATGCCACTTGGGATAGATTTTGAATGCTCAATCATGGAAATTAATTCTGCCATTAAGATGGAAAGGATGAAGGAGAGAGAAAAGGATAATGGCCTGTGAGTGAGCTGGCCTCTGCAACTGGCATAATCTTCACCTCGATGACTAAGGCTGCACCAACCAAGGTGGTGAACCTAGTTATTGGGTAGACATGGCTTGACAACCTCATAAAGAATTGATACGATAGAAGGTCCCCAAGAGTTCATTCTAAAAAACCCAGCTAGGTAGAACCCTCAGAGATGCCATGTGTCTAAGCAGAGGAAAAACAAAGTGCTATAGACTCACAGAATTTATAGATGACACTAAACCTATAGCAAGCTACCAGGACTCACAGACTCAAACTTACGACTCTTACGGACCCATTGTACAAGAAATATACAAAGAATAGGCTCTACAGGGCATTTACAAACTATTCACAAAGTATATACATGATTTACAACAAAACTTGGCGAATTTATAGACTCCATAGCAGGAAGCAACCAATATTTAAAAAATCTACAACCCAACAGAGCGAGCGTCTCTTCTTCCAAGTTTGATGGCTATGAAAGGAAGAAGATGCACAAGGCCTAAGGTCAACATCATGCCAAATGATAGACACAACCCTAAAGTGACAAAAATTAATAGATGATGACCAAGAATAGACACAAAAATACAACCCAACAAATGAAAGCAGCAAGAAACACGCAGAGAAAGAAAAAAAACACAGAAGAAATAGAATGAAACAAGAACAAAGGGAAAACCCAAGAGCCTACCTGAACCTGGAAATTCCAAATGGGGATAGTGCAAATAGCTTCACTTTGTCACCTAAATACTCTACCAGACCCGACGAACACATTTCTGCACCTTCTAGCTCAGGCGTCTCAGCTCAAAAAACAAATCCCTTTGCTCTCCAAAAAATTTGCCCAAAAGTAAAAGTAGCTTGAAGTAAGTGTAAAAATGATAAGGTAAAAGGCCTTAAATAATGCCTAAGAGAGCACATTAGTTACCAAAAGTAACTTTGACAAACACGCTAGCAACTGGGGTCCAGGCTCAAAACACCTAGTAGTCATTCACCTTCAAAGAAAGGGGAAAATAATCACCGGGCAAAAAAGATCCAAAACCACCTGCTCGGGAATGACACTCTGGGACATGGGTTCTAGAGGCAAAAAAAAAACCAAAAGAAAGGGGAAGACTGGATGGAACCAAAAGAGTCTGGAATAAATAGGGAACCAAGCCAAAAACAAAAAGGGAAAGGAAGGAGAAACCTCCCCACCAAAAAAAAAGGAAGAAAGAAAAGAGGGACACAAGATTTTGTACACAAAATGTAGGGACAGGTATGCAGGGCATAACATGTTATTTCTTTCGTCCGGTCCATAGATCAGATTAATATAGGTGCTAAGGTTAAATTATGTTCTCTTTTATTTTGTCCCCCTTTGGAAATCAATTACAAGAGTTTTTAAAGCATTCATAAACATCAAGTCAGACAAGAAAGATTGCATTTCCCAATGTAGAGAAAGCATATTACAACAAACAGGTTAGGACCCAAATCATAAGGATCTTCCTCCAATGAATGAAATAAGAATTATGACCCCTTAAGTAGGTCTTCCACACATGTAACATCATCAAGAAATGAGCCGTTAAGATTCACCGATTAGGAAAACCTTCCCGAGATCAAAAGCATTAGGAACTGGACGAAAAACATGAAGAACAAGATAGTCCTACCAAGAATATGTCAGATCTTATGTGTGAAGAAACCAAATGATGCATGAACCTAGGAGAAGGTCCAACATGATGCCACAAACACTTTGTAAGGATCAGAACTATCAAAGATCCAAACTGAATGATCACCAAAAGAAACTCAGAGACTGATCAAATAGGAAAAAAAACAAATGTTTTTGGTTGATGCAAGATTGCTAATATCCCAAGATGCTCCTGTATCAGTCCTTGATTCTTTTCTAAATTCCAATTCAAACTCTACATACAAACAACATTACAAGAGTATTTTTCATGGATTTGTGCGATCCTAACATCCTTTCATGAAGGTATACACATTAAGTGTATGATAGATCTACCTTTGTGTTAATATTTATATGCTCTTCCTTTATGAAATTTCCATTTCATTTTTAAGTTTGATTCCTAAACAAAGGTTTGACCAAGGAAAACTCCTTTAGACAAAATTTTCCCTATTTTTTTACATGTAGGAATAGGTGGTGAAGCTGTAATTTTTTTTTCAAAAAGTTCAAGAACAATCAGATAGACCCTGCAAGTTTCAGTCAACAGTAGCAAGAACATGATGGTTTTTCGCCTATTCCAAGGTACAAGATATTAATATTTCCTTGTATGTGATACTTTCATCTTAAATTGAAATCCTGGGCTAGTTTCATAGTTTGGAACCTGATTTAAGTCATTTATGGTTGTTTATAATTTTCTGTCAGTTTGTATTATCCAGATATGTCTATATTTGTCTATTTATCCCTCTATCTTGCAGAGTCATTTTATATTTACATTTATCCATTTATCAATTATTAATTAAACAAAGGGCTATTGCACCCATTCAACGGTTGAGTCTCCTTGTGAGCCTATTGGGTCATTTTCCTTCCAAATAGTACATGTAGGAATTGGGTCTACCCTCATACACATCCTAAATCATTTTCTTCATATACATTTTTTGTGATCTCAACTCATGAAATTTCTATTCTAATTTTGGTGTTAGATCTATCTTTGTGAATTTGATCCTCAATTTTCATTTCATATATGCTCTTCATTAGTTTCATGTACAATTGTGCTTAATTCAATTTGATTGCATAATTTTGATGAATGTTTGCATATTTCCTTTCAAAGTTCCTATTTATGTTTCTTAGATCTATCCTCCTTTAATTTTTTAGTGCATCAGTGTTATAACCTTAATTCCAACCTATCACATTCTGATAAGGAGAAGTCGTATACTTATGGTTTCCTTTGATCCTAATTCCTTTTTGGTTTCCTAGGTATCTTGATGTGACAAACATGCCTACTAATGATATTCCTACCATAGTTCAAAATAACTCTTCCAACTCTTCTTATTATGAATATGAGGCTTTAAGAGTTCCTCCTATGAAAGTGCAAAATATTTCCCATGACTTTGAAAAATTTGAGCAATGGTTAGGACAACAAAACTCTAATCCTTAGGTTATCTCTTTAGTAGAGGGTCTGAGAAAGATAATTCATAATGATGAACATGGTGTTATTTTATTTCTTACTATCTCTCATCTTATTGGTAACAATGTCAATCCTATTAGATATTATGCTTGAGAACTTGGTTTTAATCCACCTCTCACCAGTGTTGAGATCTCCATTCCTATTCCTAGCTCAATACCTAGTGTGTCCACTTATGCTCCACTTCTCATACAACATCCATTTAAACCACAAATCCTACACATATTAACGTTCCTAATCCTAATGTTGTTCCTCCTTCTAAAGTTCCATGTGTCTACCTACCTTCATCCATGCCCGCTTAAAATAGTGTTCCATTCTCATATTCCACCGTTCATTCCATTTCCCATAATGGGCCAAACCTTTCACACATATATCCTACCACTCTTTCTACTGAATCCACTATTAATAGCTTGGCTCAAATTTTATCATCTTTGAAACAACAAATTGCTTCCATGACCTAATCCAAATTAAACATTCCTACTTGTGAAATTGGTAGTCCTTTTTCCTTAGACATCATTTGTGTTAATATACCTCAATACATGGAAATATCCCATTTAAAGACTTAAAATGGTAAAGGTGATCCCTTGACTCATGTTAAAACCTTTCAAATATTGTGTGGCATTTTCTCATGATTATAGGTTCATGGTTAAATTGTTTACTAGAACCTTTCAAGGTAAGGCCTTGTAATGATATTCTTCTCTTCCCCCTTATTCCATTGATTCCTTTTCAAAACTTACCAATTCTTTCATTCAACAGTTTCAAAACAACATTGGTCCTAAAATATCTTTGAATGATTTCATGCATTGTAAACAAGGTGTTAAAGAAAAAGTGATTGATTTTATTGGTAAATTTAAGCATTTGCATGCTTAGATTTCGTATCTTGTGCTTGATGTTGATATTCAACACATTTTCATTGATAATTTATAAAAGGATATTTGAGATAAGATAACATTTTTTGAATTATCCTCCTTTACTTAATTGTGTGTATTAATTCATAATTATCATCTTCAAGTGAGTCAATTTGAGAGCACCACTCCAATAGCTCCAGTTGATAAGAGTGATGGCACATCTCAGTCCTTTCAAAAGTTTCAAAAATCTAAGAGTATCATCAAAATCAAAAACTCATCGAAAACCATTGATGAAAAAGTAGCAACAACATCCAAAGGTGTGGCTCCTTTGTCATCTATTTTTAAAACTCATAATTTTACAATTTTTTCTAAATATTTGCATAATGTGATGTTGAACTTGATTAATGCTAATATTTTACAAATTCCTCCCATTAAATCGATTAATAAATCCAAACCTTTTCCTAAATCCTTTGATCACAAATCTTATTGTCAATACCATCGTCAACCTATTCATGCTACTGAGAAGTGTTTCCATTTGAAATATGTTATTTAAGACCTCATTGATTCTAATGCTATATTTGTCGAGGGTGTTAATGATCAATGAAACAAGTCCGTAGAACCTCCCAACCAAAATTTTCAAATTTATACCAACCCTTAACCTTCCCATTCAACCAATACTTATGAATCTATTCAAGCTTTACGTTCTCCATCCACCCATGTTGATTATGATATTGACTATACTGAAACCAACAATGTTGTCAACCTTATTGATCAAACTGAACCTAAACCTAAACTTGAACCTTAACCCAATATTTCCATCACATTTAATCTTAAAGAGAACATTAAAGCACCTGATGGTCCTATTTACATTATTACAAGAGTTAATAGTCTTCTTTCTCATGGTTTCCTTATAGATCCCACTTGCATGGTGAATTTTATAACTGAAGAACATCTTTACACTAGATAATTGCAACATGATTTCTATGAAAAATATGATGTGATGACTAAAAATTTCAATGGTTTGACTTATCCTACCTATGGTTTGATTAATTTTCCCATATAAGTTGGTGGTAAAACCTTAGATGTGACCTTTGTTTTCATCCTTAGTACTTCCAATCAATCCCAAGTTAGACTTGGCCTTCCTCGGCTCACTTCTATGAAAGTTGGAGCATCTCCTATTCATAAGTGTTTGATATTTTTCCATGATGGAGAAATCATCACGATTAATCACAATCTCTATTAGCCTTTAACATGTTGACAAAACTTTGACCTTGACTTCTTTTGTCCATCCATGCCTTATCCAGTTCAACCTTGCAAAGAAATTTTTCTTCCTATCCTATTAGAAACAAAAAGTCAAAAAGATATGTGAGCATGGTAATCCTAAAGTTCTTCCATCTCCATGCCCTGAACTTGGACTTCTTCCTACACCTCCTGCACCTCCTATTTATGTTTCTATTCCACCTCCTATATCCTATAAATGTTTCTCCAATGCTGTCTCTCAACCTAGAGTGGTGCTTTCTGTTTTTCCCCCTAAAGAAGAAAAGGGCCCAATGTTGATTGATCGTACAACACCTCAAATTTTAAAAAAACCCAAATTTAACCATTAAGATCATAATCATCACCATAAAAATCATGCTAGAGCCCATGAACATGCTTCCAAAAACCTTTCCTCCCATAAAACACCTACTAATGCTTTGATTTCCTTCGATCAACCTATGCCTAGCCCAAGGGAGGAATTTAATTTGAAAAAGATGAAATTGAACAAACATGATGATTTTATTTGTATCTTAGATTCTATCACAATTAAAGTGGATGAAGAAGATATTCTCGATGATGATGATTTCAATTTTCCTAAGTATAACAATGATGTTCATGCTAGTGATTCTGATGATATGTTTGAGCTTATTGATGTTAACCATGATTTACCTACTATATTTTCAAAAATATTATCTCTTGCTCCTAGTGACAAAAAAGTGACTCATCCTTAGATCACGGTCCTTGTTTGGAACTCGCTATTATTCCATCTGCCATTCTTGATGTTACTCCTCCTGCGTGTTTCTGACCTTCCCTAAACAATATAGATCGAGATGGGGGGCATGCAATATTCTTGATTAGCTCCTCTTATACAATGGATTATATGTGTTTACCTGTTGTAATGTGCTTCCCTCGTGATATACTACTGGTTATATGCTTTGTTTAGATTTATTTAGACAACCCTTGTTTATATGCTTTGTTTAGATTTATTTAGACAACCCTTGTTTACATACTTTGTTTAGATTTATTTAGAAATATGTTGACATCAATGACAAAACATGAATGTCAACACCTCAAATAGAAATAATTAAAACAATATTCCCCTTTGGCATTGATGACAACATATGTGAAAATACATCAACCCAAGAGTAGATTTCTTAATACAATATTCTCAATATCCTCTTCATAGCTCCCCCTAAGGTAGTAGGGATTTTTCACTTATATCACTACCCCTTTGACATAAATAGAAAAGGGTACCATATCTCTTTTCCTTTTATGAACATCCCACCTCTGCAAGGTGTAACTTTTTCAAATCTTCATACCTACAACAAAACATGTGCTTGATCACCCAAATATGCTATGTTGTGTTCTTGTGATTGCTCCCCCTAAGGAGTAGATCCAAGAATCAAGTCCAGAGAATAATATAGATCTAATAAAAACTGGAATGATGCATTCCTACATCATATATTTCTCACAAGGAGGGGTTCTCACCCCAAGCATACGTCTAAGATACTCAAAGGAATATTTTGGAAAAAGGTTTAGTGAATATATCTTCTATTTGATCCTTTGTAATGATGTACTCCAATCAAAATTGCTTTTCTACAACCTTGTCTCTCAAAAAGTGATACTTGATTGTAATATGTTTAGTCTTTGAGTGCATAATAGGATTCTTTGATATGTTCACTATGCTTGTATTATCACAATGTATAACTACTCATTCTTCAAAGGTTATCTCAATGTCCTTTAGAATCTATTTCATCCAAACAATCTATGTGCAATTTATAGTAGTGGCTACATATTCTAATTCAGAAGAAGATCAAGCTATAGAGTCCTGCTTTTTACTTAACCATAAAACCAACCTATTTCTGTCATCAAAACTTCTTGTTCAATCAACATCAATATAAGCATGCAATGTAAAATCATCAGACTTTTCATGCCATAAACCATATTCTAGTGTCCATGAATATCCTTTTAACTATAGCAAGGTGAGTCTCCTTAGGATCAGATTTAAACCTCACAACAATTCCAACTACACCAACTATGTCTGGTCTAGTGTGAGTCAAATACCTCAAACCTCCAATCATGGACCTGTATTTTGTCTAAAAAAAAATTTGAGATTCATTAGTAGTAGTAAGATTGCATCTAGTAAGCATGGGTGTTCCAACAGGTTTACAATCTTCCATCCCAAACTTCTTTAGCAACTCCTTAAGATACTTGGTTTGAGAAATAAAAATAAAATATTCATTTTGAGTAATTTTAAAACTAAGGAAGAACTTCATTTCACCAATCATAGACATTTCAAATTCACTTTTTATTTCTTCAAGAAATTTCTTTCTCATTTCATTATTACCTCCAAAAATAATTTCATCCATAAATACTTCAATAATCAAGATTCCATCTTCACTAGTTCTCAAGTATAAGTTACTATCTCGGCTACCTTTTTTGAAACCAAGATATAATAAATACCTATCTAGCCGAGAATACGATGCTCTAGGTGCTTGTTTTAGTTCATAAAATGCCTTCTTTAACTTGCAAACCATATCTCTATCATCGGTCAAAGGAAAACTATAAGGTTTATCAATGCATACTTCTTCTTCTAGATCACCATTCAGAAATAAAAAATTCATATCCATTGTTGGAATTAATGGGAAGTGTGTACTGAGAGGGGAGGGGTGAATCAATACCTCTAAATTTTTTTGTATCTTTTAACCTTTATCGTTTGAGTTATGAAATGCATATCCAACCATCTGATCTATACTAACTTTGTGTAAGTTTTATCAATTCATAAACTTAACCATACAAGTGAAAATTCATAGAAACATTCATGAAAGTAATTGACACATAACACAAGATATGATATCGCACAAAACTCCTGTTAGGAAGTAAAAAATGTTGTAGGGATGGCACCCAAAAATTCTTCACTATCTACCGATTGGAAGGGGATGATTAAGGCTTACAATTTGATCACTTTTGATGATCTGCCTGATTAAGAGTATCTGTGGAGACTTGTTAAAGTCTACTCTTTTAAGAGCTTTTGCAACACTGTTGAGTGTGCACTCGGTTAAGAGATTTATAGTTGGACTGTTAAATCCACCTTCCTTGAAAGGATTTTTACACTTTGCTTCACTTGTTAGAATGAGAGAAAATTATAATTTGACCTGGTGTATGCAATCTCCTATTTCTGATTACAGATCCATTTAAGTTTACATGAATAAATATATCACCTAATGTGATTGAATAATACCTCTGATTCTCAGTAGCCTCTGTTCTTGGTTCTTGATAACAAAATTCACCTTTTGCTATTCTGGTTCTTGAAACTTTTAGTCTGATCCATAGATGTGATCATAGGCTTTATTCATCTTCTCCTTTATATTCACATCCTTAATAATGAATTATTGTATCATCTATTTATAAGATAGATTTACTTCATCAAGTTTCACTTAAAACAATGTTAACTCTAAGATCAGGTTTACAACTTTACCTTGATCTCCTAGTCTATGTGTTTTAAATTAGTTAGACTAATTAAAGCACTTACATTCATGTTTATTTTCCCTAAAGAAATGGTTTTAAAAACAAATCAAGACTCTATAAATAGAACATGACTATTTTATCTAACGTCGAAGTCAGATCCACTTTTTGCGGCCTGCAACTAACTTTCAGTTTCTGTCGGTTGGTTATGCTCTAAAATCAGGTGACTATCTTTCAGGCTACACTATAACTTGCATGTCAGGTTCCTCTATTGGGTTTGTATTTATCCTTCTAATTTTGCATTTTTAGTTTACACACAAAACTGTGTTGTCGGTTCTCTTTGTACTTAGCCATTTTTTGGTGATCTCTTGTATCTGATTTTTGGTTTGCTCTTTGTTCTATCTTTCGGTGTATGCTTAGTGAAAGTGTTCTTTGCATACTAATGACAAAATAATGTCATCAATCTCCCCCTTTGACATTAGTATAAAAAAATGATATGTGCAAAATACTAACAAAATGTTAAGTATGTACAACATATATAATCCTTAGTCATATCCTTAGTCATTTCATGACTCCCCCAATGTATATGCCAGTATATCATTATTTTCCTTTTTGTGTTACTTTTTTTAGTACTATATAGCTTCCCTATCTGTACATATCATTATCTTCCATCTGTACAGTACATATCGTTATTTTCCTTATCTTCCATCTGTACAGTACATATCATTATTTTTTGCCTTTTTTGATATTAAGGGCAAATGTGTATACCTTATAACTTATCAAAATTGTGAGAGTGTGAAAACTTCATGTCTTCCGTCATCTTCGCCCATTGGTAATTGGGGTTCTCTAGAACCATGTGCTCGAGTGTTATCCTTGAGTACATATCATAGATGCTGTTTGCTACAGACATCTCAGGGTTTTCTATTAGTTGCCTTGTAAAACTGATGTGCTATTGAAGTAGTGTCAGATTTGGTAGAAGTTGAGCTTGGAGCTTGGTGACCTCTTCCCTAAATTGTGTTTCTTCTTCCCACAGTTCCCGCCAACCTTTTAATCTCAATAATTTTCTCATAATGCCACTTAATTGCATTATCTCCTGTGATTAATCTTTTAGCACTATTAGCTAGATCATAATCTAACTTTTCTATGTTATCACTATGCTCCTTAGTGAAATTTTCCAGTGCGCTTAGTTTTTGAATCAAGGAAATAGCTTCAGCAATAATATGATCTAATTCACTTATGAATTCTGAAAGCTTTACCTTGTTAACTACCACTTCCTGGCTGATCTTTTCAACAAGTTTGTGCTGATACTTCTTCTTTACTCTCTCCTTAATTGCCTTCTCTGCATCAATGTTCTGAATTGTAATGGCTTTAGGGAGAGTGGCTAGTTGATCAAGTATCGGTTTATTCTGATCAACATCAACATCGGGTATAATCTGGTGTAAGATGTCTGTAGTTGTTTCCAGTACAATGGAGTCTCAGTGTTGCTTCCTCAGCTTCTCATGTAATTCCTTCCTCTAGCATATTTCACCATATTCTTTTAGTGCTTCATAATCAAGTGTGGTTGGGTCACATTTGGGTATCTCTATGATTTTATCTAGAGTGAATTCCAACTCCTCCTCCTCCTCCTCCTCCTCCTCCTCCTCCTCCTCCTCCTTCTTCTTCTTCTTCTTCTTCTTCTTTAGGACCATAGCTAATTTCNTCCACCTCCTCCTCCTCCTCCTCCTCCTCCTCCTCCTCCTCCTCCTCCTTCTTCTTCTTCTTCTTCTTCTTCTTTAGGACCATAGCTAATTTCTTAGCTTTGTCTATTGTGCTAGATGAAGTGACTTTGGGTGTTGTATCTTTTTGCTACTGTGATTCGGTGTCAGCTTGTTGGTTTTGAGTGGACATCTCCACATCAACCTTTACATTATTTGTTGCAAATTTTTTGGTTTCCTTAGGAGTGCTATCTTTAGGTTTATCTCCTTCATTGGTGTTCTTATGCACTTCATCTATCTTTGTTTTTGCATCCTTATTGGTTGTGTCTCAACCTATTTGATTTGTATCTCCTTCTGTAACCTTGTTAGTTTTAGTTACAATTTGAGTGTCTCTGATGTCCTTCTGATCATCGGTGTTGTCTTTCTTTCCTTCATCCCCTGAATCCTTGGGAATGCTTGAATATTTGTCAGGTGTTTTGTATTTTCTTGAAGTATATTGATGGCTTGCATCAATATTGGCATGTTTCCTAGTATGTTCACCTGTGAAGTATCAAATGTATTGTCCAGTTCATCATTTTTGTCCTTGATAATAGTGACATCTTCATTCTTTTGTATTTATGCTGCTAGATCATTGGTTATTTCAATGACTATGTTGTCCATAATGGTGTCCATAGTGGTGTATTGCAATGACTCATCTGCAACATCCATCTTATTTCTGATTATGTCCTGTTCTTTTTTATCTAACTCAACTGATGTGTCATCTTTTGCATCTTTGATTATTATTTGTTCTTGAGTTTCCTTATTATCATCTTTTTTGGGGCTAGCTTCCTCAATAGGTCTATTGAGTATTTTAATCCATTTTGTGTGACTTTTTTTTCAAGTTCTATAAGCCTCCCTTCAAGAAATTTTTAGGCTCTCAACTTGGGTGAGAACTCCTTTTTATGGTTCTCCATCATCTCATCAATTTCTTCCCTCTTGGATTCAGGAGGCATAAGAGAAACAAGTACTCTTTCCCTTATCTCCTTTTCATTCTTTAATGAAAATGACCATCTGGCATATAATCTG
The DNA here is from genome assembly GCA_018584345.1 of Thuja plicata. Lineage (NCBI taxonomy): Eukaryota > Viridiplantae > Streptophyta > Pinopsida > Cupressales > Cupressaceae > Thuja > Thuja plicata. Next base: position 697,409 of record MU224170.1, on the reverse strand, counting down.
TTCAAGAGTTTCTTTGGTACCAAACTACCTTTGAATTGTACTGGCACGTACTTGAATTTGTATAGTTTTTCAATGATGGCATCTTCAACTTTGTTCTGATCTTCTGGATCTAGTTTTAACCATCTTTTGATCTTAGAATTTGTGATAGATCTTGAATTTGCAATAAATTTGCATACCTCATCAATGCTTTGTGGAACTTTAACCTTTTGTGCCTGTACACCTTCATCTTGTTCGGTGTCCTCAATATCTTCTCTGGTTCTGATGAGCTTCCTTATTCATTTTGGTTGACCCTCTTTTTTGTGAGGCCACTTTCCTCTTGTATGTTCTTACTTGTCCTTTCTTCAAGGGTGAAGGACTTGAGTCCTTAGCTATTTGGCTCCTTGTCCTAGAAGTAGCTATGGTTCTTGGCTTCTTTTCCGGTGGAGGATGTGGTGAATCTGACTCTGTGGCCTCAGAGTCATTCTTTTCTGTAGCTTCACTAATGGGTGACTGGCCTTTGGTCTCTTCGTCCTTTTCAGATTCTTCTTCCTGTTCAATTTCTTCTTCTGTTACCGACAGTATTTTCTTTAGATTATTGACCATTTTATCCTTTTTCCTATCAATTGGCTTTACAACCAGTCTAGTTTTGATTCTTGATTTGGCCTCCTCATAAGTTTCAAACTTTGGTTGTTTCTTATCTAATGGTTCATTTATCAATGCATCTATTGCCTTGGATGCTTGATCAATACTAACCTCATATTCCAAAGGTTATAACCATGCTTTCCTCAGTACAAAAGGTTTGATGTATGTGTGGTCGATGTCAACCATAAAATATATATCATCTTTGAATTTCTCTATAAGTTGTTCAGGGATCCTAACCCTTTTCTGCATTCGGTCCTTGAATCCTACAAAGTACTCATCCATGACTATTTCAAAGTTTTCTCCAAGTAATGTTATGTATTCACTGATTTGCATGGTGACCAATTTTGTGGTATCCCATTTTACATCTCTTACTAAAGGAAATGTTTCTTGAAAGTAAAAAAAAATTCAAATGATAAGTGATCCAAACTTACATGTATTTGTCTTATCATTTCTTATTGTCCTCATGTTCTCTTCTAACCAGTTTAGTAGAAGTTCAGACAGATCCAACTGAGTTCCCTTCTTCACAATCTTGTATGCTATTTCCACTGCACCAGATGCTATGCTATTCATCCTTCTTTCTTGGAAGAATTTATATCCTATGACACATGCTCCAAATTTCATTTCATCATGGGTAATAGGGGATACCTTCAGTACTCTACCATCCCATTTGGCTCCTGTGTTATTTTCAATCTTAGCCTTGGGTGGGTGTTTCAATGCTTTTACCTTTTCAGTTACAGGGTAATGGGTGACTGCATGGATAACATCTTGGGTTATCATCTTAGGCTCATCCAGTCATAACTTATGATTATGCATTCAACTCAGTACTAACCAAATCCATTCAGTTTTGAATACCTTCGGGAACACTAGGGCATTGGTGAGCCCTTTCACCTCTATGTGTTTATGTTCATCTTTTATGGTTCCATCTTCATTACATAGCTTCTTGTAATCTTGATCTACCTCTAAGTCACCAACTTCTACAATCTTGCAGTGGATGTATGCTTGCACGTCTTCGATGAGAAAAACCCTAGCTGGTATTTGCAAGAATGCTCCAGCATTGTCGGGTTGTGATGAAACCTTAGGGTAAATCTTGTAGTGTGGTTCCTCAAATATAGAATTGTTGATGAGTTTAACCTCATCCTTCTTGATGTTCTTTGATTTGGTGGTTCTTGAGGTCGTTGCCATTGTTTTAGATAAAATTAGGGTTTTCTAAAAAATGAATAAAACAAAGTTCTTGGTTGTCATGGGAACTTACTGTTTACACCTGTAGTGATCTCTGATATGCTTTGGAGTGTTGGTGGTTGAGTTGATGTCACTTTGTGATGCTATTGCTTTCTGCTCAAATTTTTCTCTTGTCGCTCTGCTCTGGTCGTAGTGAACACTAAAACCCAACCATCACCCTTTTATAGCCATTTTCCCTAAAAATAGAGTCATTAATGCTCAACCACTCCTCGGTGTGCAAAGACAGAGTTTGTGGGTTACAACATTGACTTCTCTCTTTGGTGACAACGCGATGTTTTGGGTTGGTCATCTCACCTCTTTCTTTTACCGATGGGTTTCGGTGTTATGCGAACATAACTCATTCAACTTTGCTTGATTACCGATGAGTCTCAGTTTACATTAGCAAATTTGCTTTTACATGTTAACCAATGATTCTCATTAAGTGTAGGCATTTTAAGCTTTGAGCGTATACCGATGGATTTTGGTATGTATTGACTGATGAAATAGTTATCACAAATTTTAACAAGTAATAACATGATGCATCTTTATGTATGCTAATTTGACATTTCATTAACATATTATGGAACTTATGCAAAATAATACTTGGGGTAATGCAGTTCCATACTTACTTGTTCTTCTTTGGTGGGGGTGGTGATGTCACCAGATCCATTGGATGGGGTGTCACCATTTTCATTGCTCGATCCAGCTTCATCATTGGTTGAATCTTTTCTCCACATTTTGTCTCTCATTCTCCAGATGTCTTCAATGGTGTTTCCATTGGGATATGTGCTAGTCTTTGTCATTCAATCTCTGCAGTCTTTCTTGAGATGACCAACTTTACGATAGTGTAAGCATGTCATTCTGGGGTTAGTCCATCCTTTATACTTTCTTGTCCATTGTCTCATACAGTTTGCAAAAATGTGACCAAATATTCCACATGCTATGCAATTTGTCCATGTTTTGTAATCCCATACATACTAGTTACCGACTCATTTTGGTTGATAGGGAGTTTCTTGACCTTTAGGCTTCCATGCATGCTTTTTCTTATTCCAACATTCAAGAGTTGTGTGCCCATGCATTTTGCAAGTAGGACAATATTTTTCTATGTAGGTTTCCTTCTTTGGTTGTATCATCTCATACTTACATTCATATGCTTTATGTCCTTTCTTGTTACATTTATAACAGAATCCTATGAATGAAGGTGTAGATTTAGGAATACCTTTCATTTTTCTCCTGCATATGTTTGATGTGTAGCCTTGCTTTCCACAGTGATTGCATGTCATCTTTCTTGGTCTTTGATTTGCATAGAAATTCTTTGGATCATCTTGATTGGGTGATTCTCCATTCTTGGTAAAGCCTAGACTGGTGTTGTTGTTGACTCTTCATTGTCCTTCAAGAAAATCATCCATTCTTTTATTTCTCTCTTCAACTTTCTTAATAATTTCATTATGCTGTTGCTGAATTCTTATTTCATGTTTCAACTTTTCATTTTCTTCCCTTAGCTCACCGATAGCTTCTATTCTTTCAATGAGTTCAACATTCATTCTCTTTGCCTCTTGACTCATAAGAATAATCTGATTTGTAATCTCATGGTGATGCTCTGTAAATCTTTGTATTTCAGATTCTTTCTCTTGTAGCTTTTCTGTAATCTTTCTTCTATCATCAATATCTAGTTTTCTTTCTTGCTCAGCTTGTCTAGAATTGTTCATGACATCAATCATTCTCACCATTTGTGTCTCTTAACTGATTTGTAGAGATTTCACTTGTCCAACCAGATGTTGATTGATTTCATTTAGGCTTGTGATGCTTTCTTCTGATGTGTTTGATGTGTTGCTTGCAGTTGAGCCTGAAGACTCAAAGAAATCTGGTATCTCTTCCTCATGATCTAATCTGTTTCATTATAGAGAGATGCCATAATATTTCTTTCATCTAACAACTATTTCATATTGATTCTAGCTTCTTTATACTACTCATAGAAGATCTGAATTTCTAGCTTCTTATTCTCAATACTTTTGTCAATTCTATACTTCTCCATTGTATGATCTTTTTCTCTTAAGCCTTTAAGCTTTTCCAAAGAAGAGACTTAGCTCTAATACCAATTGTTGGAATTAATGGGAAGTGTGTACTGAGAGGGGATGGGTGAATCAGTACCTCTAAAAGTTTTGTATCTTTTAAGCTTTATCCTTTGAGTTATGAAATGTATATCCAACCATCTGATCTATACTAACTTTGTGTAAGTTATATCAATTCATAAAATTAACCATACATGTGAACATTCATAGAAAAATTCATGAAAGTAATTGACACAGAATACAAGATATGATATCGCAGAAAACTCCTGTTAGGAAGTAAAAACTACGGCGGGGATGGTACCCACAAATTCTTCACTATCTGCAGATTGGAAGGGGACGGTTAAGGCTTACAATTTGATCACTTCTAATGGTCTACCCAGTTAAGAGTATCTATGGAGACCTGTTAAATTCTACTCTGTTAAGAGCTTTTGCAACACTGTTGAGTGTGCACTTGGTTAAGAGATTTATAGTTGGACTGTTAAATCCACCTTCCTTGAAAGGATTTTTACACTTTGCTTCACTTTTTAATATGATAGAAAATTACAATTTGACCTGGTGTATGCAATCTCCTATTGATAATTATAGATCCATTTAAGTTTACATGAATAAATATATCACCTAATGTGATTGAATAATATCTCTGATTCTCGGTAGCCTTTGTTCTTGGTTCTTGATAACCAAGTTCACCTTTTGCTGTTATGGTTCTTGAAACTTTTAGTTTGATCCATAGATGTTCTTGTAGGATTCAATCATCCTCTCCTTTATATTCACATCCTTAATAATTAATGATTTCATCATCTATTTATAAAATAGATTGACTTCATCAAGTTTCATGTAAAACAATGTTAACTCTAAGATTAGGTTTACAAATTTACCTTGATCTCCTAGTCTATGTGTTTTAAATCAGTTAGACTGATTAAACCACTTATATTCATGTTTCTTGTCCCTAAAGAAATGGTTTTAAAAAAAAATCAAGACTCTATAAATAGAACATGACTGTTTTATCTGACGTGGAAGTCAGATCCACTTTTTGCGGGCTGCAACTGACTTTCAATTTTTGTCGTTCAGTTATGCTCTGAAATTAGTTGACTATCTTTCAAGTTGCACTATAACCTACATGTTGGGTTCCTCTATCAGGTTCCTCTTTATCCTTCTGATTTTTTTTTGGTTTACACACAAAACTGTGTTGTCGGTTCTCTTTGTACTTAGCTATTTTTTGGTGATCTCTTGTATCTGATTTTTGGTTTTCTCTTTGTTCTGTCTTTCGGTGTATGCTTACCAAAAGTGTTCTTTTCATACTAATGAAAAAATAATGTCATCATCCATTTGATATACTTTAAATTCTTTATGTGCTGCATAAGAAAGGAACAATCTCACTACCTCTAACCTAGAGACAAGGGCAAATGTTTCTTCAAAATCTATACCTTCCCGTTGTGAGTAGCCTTTGCAAACCAATCTATCCTTATCCCTTACAACCATGCCTTCTTTATTCATTTTGTTTATGAAAACCCATTTATTTCCTATTACATTTTTTTTCCTTAGTTCTAGGAACTAATTCCCAAGTGTTTTTTCTTTCTATCTGATCCAATTCTTCCTGCATTGACTTAATCCAAGATTCATCTTTACATGTCTCATTAGTATTATTAGGTTCTACTTGTAAAATTAGACAATGTTCATTCCTAATCTTAGATCTTGTCATTATCCCCTTATTATCATTACCAATAATCTAATTTTTAGGATGATTTCTCTAAACATACCTTGGTGTCTTTGGAGTCTTAGTAGGTTCATTCAAGGATATCTCAATTCCATTTTCAATCTTAGAATTTTGATTTTCCTCTTGTCTAGCAGTAATCTCCCTATTCTTTGAAATCTGATCATAGTCATACATTCTTTCTTGAATCTGAAACCTCTCATTAATCTTCACATTAGCACTTTCAACTATTTTCTTGAGTCTCAAATTGAAACATATGTAAGCTTTACTTCTTGTAGAATATCCAAGGAAAATTCCTTCTTCACTTCTAGTATCAAACTTTCCTATCTCATCATTCCTTTTGATATAACACTTGCTACCAAATATTCTAAATTATTTCACAGTGGGAGTATGACCAAACCAAAGTTCATAGTGTGTTTTATTCATACCTTCTCCGATTTGTGCTTTGTTCAAAGTGTAGATTGCAGTACTAGAAAATTCTCTCCAATGCATATGAGATATATTTCCTTCACTCAACATTGTCTTGGCTACATCCAATATAGTTATATTTCTTCTTTTTTTCTATCCCATTCTACTGTGGTTTCCTAGGAGCAGATGCCTGTCTGTATATCCCATGCTCTTCGCAATAAGAATTGAACACATTTGATGTAAATTATCCACCTCTATCTGACCTCAAATTCTTTATCTTCAGACCAAATTCAGTCTCAACTTTTGCTTTGAAAATCTTAAAATTATCAAATACTTCAGACTTCTCTTTAAGAAATGCAACCCACATCATTCTAGAATAGTCATCAACAAAGAGTATAAATTACCTTTCACCATAGTAAGATATTTTTCTTGTAGTACCACAAAGATCTGTATGTACTAGATCCAACTTCTCTTTCGTTGAAAATGATTTTCTCTTAAAGCTGCTCTTAGTTTGTTTTCCCATTACACACTCTCTGCACATAGTATCAGTAGGTTTCACAATTTTTGGCAAATCTCTGACTGGATTAGTGTTATTGGCCTTTACAATAGTATCAAAATTTATATGACAAAACCTTCTATTCTAAAACAAACTATAATCTACCTTGCAACAAAACAAGTGGCCTATGTATTATTCAGCTCAAATACATTACCTCTTGACTTAGTACCTAATGTGATCAAGTTTCTAGACTAACCTATGATAGCATTTTCCATCCATAAAATGTAAGTGATATCGCTTGTCTACAAGATGTCCAACAATCAGCAAGTTGTGCTTAAGTCCATAAACAAGTAAGACATCATCAGTGTTAGTTTTACCATCAAGAGAGATTGAACCTACTCCAATTATCAACTTAGGAGTGTTATCACCAAATCTGACTACACCACCATCATATCTACTCAGTTTAACAAATTTATCTTTATCGCCAGTCATATGATGTGAACAACCACTATCAATGATCCATTCTGGTTTCTTTTCAACATGCGAGACTAAAGATGTTTCTTCATGAATAAGTTCATCATCTTTAATAGAAATAAATCCAATTCATTCCCATCATTCACATAATCATCATCAAACACACCTTCACTAGCACAGTAGCATTCCTTATCCTTGGAGTAATTAGACTTGTAAAACTTAGGATTATGCTTAGGAACCCTTGTAGGAAATCTAGATGAGAAATGACCAATCTTATTACAAGAAAAACATTTTAGGGTTAATTTTCCTTCAAACTTACCCTTACCTTTCATTTCCCTTTTTGCTATTAGAGCCACAAGTTCATCTAGTTTCCTTTCTTCTTCCTCTATTTCTACCCAGTCATCAACATATTCTCTAAGCTCTTCATGTCTATTTCTTATTCTAGAGCTCACAAGGCTTGATAAATTATTTTTTTCATTATGAACAGTAGCCTTGAATGCATACTCCACTTTGGGTATTGTATCTTGTAACTCTGCTTTCTCACAGGTGGTCAGCTTAGCAATCATGACTTCTTTTTTGAAATTTTTTGTCAGTGGTATGATCTCCTCTATCACTTTCATGTTGGTCTTGTAGGCATGTGTTATGGATCTAAGAATATTTGTGGTCACTTCATCTTTAGTATATGTGCCTCCTAAATTTATGATTCCATTAACAACTTTTGTAACCCTCTATCATATGCTCTAACATTCTCATCATATCACATACTTAGATTCTCCAGTTTAGCCTTACAATTATGTAGTTTTGCCTAATTAGTGTACTGATCTCCTTCATATAGAGCCTCTAGCCTTTTCCATATCTTGTGAACTGAATCAAGATCGTTAACCTCTATAAATTCTACCTAAGAGAGTGCACTTATTAGTGGTTCTCTTGCAACCATATTGCAAGAAAATAATTTCTTTTCTTCTTAAGTAGATTTTCACAATTCATCTTCTGCCTTTATCGGTCCATCCTTCTTTGTAATCATCCAACAATCAATTCCCAAGCAGATCAGATGATTTCTTATTTTTTTCTTCCAACTGTCAAAATTTTTAACATCAAATTTTGGACTCTCCTTCCTATAGTAAGCCATCTCAGGATCACCCCAAGCTATTAAGATTTCTCTCATAGGATCAAAATATTTGATACCAATTGTTAGGAGTTTAATACAACTAAGAGGGTGGGTGAATAAGTTGTATGCCAAATATTTAAATTTTAAATTTATAAATCAATTGCTTAATGCAAATCTAAACACTTTAAGAAAAAAACCATAAAACAAGTATTTGTTGTCGATGAAACCTTGTTAAGGAAAAAAACCCAGTGGGGATTAACACCCATAAATAATGCACTAGAAATATTGTATCCATATTAGAAGATCTAACCCTATTAGGAGATGATTATACATCTAGTACAAAGTCCCTGTTAAAGGATAGACCATGTAAGGAGTCTTCTCAACCTTGTTAGGAGTTGAATGAAATGATGAGCTCGCTACCCAAGCACACTACCCAAAGTGAAGGTTAAATCCACCTTATGAAGGTTAAACCCACCTTCTGGATCCACTTCCAAAGAAAAGTATAAAAGTATACTTATAATAGTGAACTGAATGATAGCAACTTTCTTTGCTTATATAGTTCCAATAAAGTGCATTAAAAACATAATCACTACTCTACATCCAACATAACTTGCATCGACATTCTCACAACATCTAATACATCCAATCCATACTCTTATACATCAAGACACTACTTTCCTTTATACAAGTTATACTAAGCACTTAGGTTGTCCTATTAAGACTTCCCCAATGCCCAAATAATTACATAGACCCTTTCTAAGATACACATGGTACCTTACACAAGTAATTAACAAATACAAATCATCAGTTATGTACCAAGATCCATAATTCACACTCGCTAATCATTAGCACGTTACATCTCTATGGTCGGCCCCAAATAGGTCTTCGCCAGTCCACACGCGTTAGCTGAAATCATCAAAAATATGATGACCCAATAATAACAAAGAATGTTCTCCCATGTATCTTTCATCATGCCTTAAGATCTCATACCATGACCCATGCTCGCATCCAAGTTATCCCAAAAACTCAGAGACCCTCTCTGTCATAATCCTTTGTCACTGTTGTATAACCAGTCTTTACCAAAATAGCTATAACTCATGCAAACAAATATATCAAATCCAAAAAACTTAGATATAAGATGTACATTATTCCCTCTACACAACTCCATTCTCTCATATGTTGAAACACCATACGCTACCCGTACAAAACTGACAATCTTTCCTGTACCTATGATAACCAATCTTTCTAAAAATTCTAATGCATCCAACTGGAACATATGTTGACATCAATAAAAAAACATGAATTTCAACACCTCAAACATAAAAAATTTCAACACTTGTAGTTCTGCCACCTTTGGGGAATTATGACATTTCATTTTGACATAATTCTGATATACATGAGTTATCATATAATGATCATACTAACCCTTGAGTTAGTAGATCCCTTTTGTGCTCTCTTTTTCATGTGTTTCATTTCCCTTGGTTTTTCCTCTTTTGGGGGCATCCCATAGTGGAAACATATTTTTAGGGTGCATGTATGCTCCATTAAATCCATTGCTCCTGTTAAGGAGTTTGCAATTGATTTAACATGGGGACATACAATCCAATCCTTGTTTCACATTTTCACACACATACACAATGATTTAATGCAATCTATTTATGTAAATGGTTAAGGATACAATGCTTTCCTTACGTTTATCTCTACATTTTTAATTCCCCTATGCATTATTCAATGGATCCCTTAACAAAGACAATGCTTTCCTTAAGGATTGATTCTCCTTTTCTTCATCCATTTGGAGAAAATTCTTTCCTTAGGATTGAATTCTTTTTCTAGATCCCTTAAGAGAGACAATTCTTTCCTTAAGGATTGATACTCTTTTTCTTGATCTCTTTAGAGACCATGCTTTCCTTAGGAATGATCACTTTTCTTGGATCTCTTAATAGAGACAATGCTTTCCTTATGGACTAATCCATTTTTTTATGGGTAGACTAGCATAAGACATATTGCTAGACTATCAATGCCATTTTTGAAGCAACATTTTCCCTTTTCATGATTCATATTAAGGCAATACCTTACTAGGCTAGTGGTCATCATGTCTCTCTCTTTCTCTTTCGAGTGATGCCTCTTTTATCTTGGTTTCAGATTTGATGATGACTTAAGTCACTTTGGGGCTTGATGTTTCCTTATCTCCTTGACCTTGATAAGATTGTTCTTATGCATTGATCTACTTTATCATGAGCATGAGTTCATCTCATACTCCTGGTAAAGTGGGGGCTAAATGTATTTTCCTAAAAAGTTAACACACATAATTGGATGCTCTATTAGGCCCCATTTTGGTGATTTCAAGATTTAATGTCCTTTATGATTGATCCTAGAATTCTAATTGGACTTATTTTGGCATCTTCCCTATCATCTCAACTCCCGATTTAAATTTGGGTTGATTCTCCTAGGCACAAGATGTTGCTAATGTCTCATTCCTGCCTTTTTTGGCCCAAATTTTGCTTGGATCCCAATGTCATGGTTTTAGTGGGAAATTAGATCCCGTGGTAGGCCTTGACTTATTTTTGAATCTTGAAATGTCAGATGAGGTATATAAACACCCTATCTCTTCTCATTTTGATAACCATGATCAATATTTCAAGAGCATTGCAAACATTCAATTGTTCAAGGTGGATTCGAGATTTGAAGGAAAACATGCAAGATCTAATCATTCTTCAAGCGTCTATAGTATTGTGAAGGGAATCTTATGCATTGAAGAAAGATTCCTTCCCATGATGGACAAGTAGAGGAGTTATCAATAAATCCAGAAGATCCTCTATCCATTCTCATTGCATTCTTAGATTCCATTCCAAATGGTTATCAAGCATAGCATCATTCAAGATCTAGGAGTGGTGTTCATATATCCATGCACTTGTGAGGGAATCCTTGATTAATTTATATATTCCAAGTCAATATATACATACAAACAACATTACAAGAGCATTCTGCATGGATTTGTGCAAACCTAACATCCATTCATGAAGGTATACACATTAACACTGTAGATCTACCTTTGTGTTTACATTTACAAGCTCTTCCTTTATGCAATTTTCATTTCATTTTCAAGGTTGATTCCTAAATAGGTGGTTGACCAAGGAAAAACCCTTTAGAAAACCTTTTCCTCATTTTTCTGTGTGCAAGAATAGGTGGAGAAGCTGTTGGAAAAAGTTTGGAAAGTTCAGGAACAGTCGAACAAGCCTGCAAGTTTCAGTCAAAAGTGGCAGGAATTGGATGGTTTTTTTTCTTGCTCCTAGGTACAAGATGTTAGCATTGACCTGTACCCTATACTATAAGCTCAAATTGAAGTTTTAGGTTAGTTTCATAGTCTAGAACCTAATTTATGTCATTTTTGGTTGTTTATAGTTTTGTTTTGGTCTATATTTTCTATATTTGTCTACATTTTCTATATTTGTATATATTTTTCCATTTATCCCTCTATCTTGCATATTCATTTCATATTTGTACTTATCCATTTATCAATTATCAATTAAACAAAGGACTATTAGACCCATTCAATTCTTGAGTCCCCTATTGAGCCTATTGGGTCATTTTCCTTCCAAATTGTACATTGAGGAATTGGAGCTATCCTCATATCACATCCTAATCCATTTTCTCCATGTACACTATCTACATAAGATGTATTATTTTGAACGATCTATTACACTGACATAACTTTTTTTTGTTGGAAATAAATGTTTAACTATTGCTGTCATTGATGTCAAACATACATGGTGTAGTAAGGTACCTATCTACATCTTGAAGTCTTTTTGGTTCCAGTGAAAGGTGATAGTACTACATGTATGATTTTCAAAGGGGTTTTCTTAAAAAATGAAGATTGAAGACAAGAAAGCAGTTCTAGAGATTTTTTTTTTACTGTTCTTAGTTGTGGAATTCCTTTGTACTCTGGAAAGAAATTTTATTGTTCCCGAGACAAGGATTTTCTTTAATGCTGTTATGTTTAGTCTATGTTCTTATTCGAAAGTATATTATGTTTTTTTGTGACAAGGACACCTAGGTGCTAACATGGTGTGTATATCTATTCATAGCATGTGGAGATTTGGATACATCTAGCATAAGACATGATTCATTGAGAATATCATTTCTATACATTTGATTTATCTTCAGAGGTTGTTATGATGATTTCAAATCTGGCATCTAGTTATGTGAAACATATTCATGATCATTCTTTCTCATAGGTTGGATCATATGTTTGGTTTTGGTCCAATGGTATAGTTATTGATGGTTGAAGCTCAGATTTAGGTCCAAGGTCTATATTCAATGATTGCATATTTTTGGGATATATATATAATTTATAACCCTTATTTTGGCTTTGATAGTTTTTCCATGGCCGAATTTGTTGTAATATTTATTATGCCATGACCTATTTGTAATAAGTTTTTTTATTATGGATGAATCAAGTATCTTAATTGTAATATCCTTTTTGGTCTATTTGACCTTGTTATTTTTTGATTAAGGTAAAAACATGTTTTGAAGGGACCTGAAACCCTTTACAACAAGAATACATAAGATGTATCAATAAATCCCACCTAAACAAAATGAAACAAACAACATGGGACAAACCAACATGATACTACAACCCAAAGTACAAGTTGTAAGAAAACAACCATCAAGTAGCCAAAAATTAATGAGACAACCAAAGGAAATTGTTGATCATTTTTTTCACCGTATGATCCTCAGATCATTCTTTCCTCATAGAGTTCCAGTTTGTTAGTAATAACTAAGAGAGGGGAGGGGGGGGGGGGGGGGGGGNTGAATCAATGGCCTAAAAAATATTCCAATAATCAACCCTTAAAACTTAGTACCACAATATTTTACCTCTAGTTATCTTTAGTCCTTTAAGATGAATGCCTCCAAATTCTTTTATCAAATCACTACTGATTGAAATGCTTTGTAAAACCTTTTACTGTATGTTTACCAAAAAGAAGTCTATTAATTTATGGACAAATAGTAAATTATCTAGAGTATACCAACCAATCCAATTAAGCTATGTGAAATTCAAAACAATAAATTAATGAATCATAGAAACATTGACACATGTATTTTTAATGTGGAAACCAGGTTAAGGGAAAAACCACTTGGGACCGGTAACCCAAAATTTTCTCTCTTCTAAAGTGAGCTCAGTGAAGAGCCAACCTTGTTAAAGGTTACAAACACACTGTTAGGTGTGACCTTGTTAGAGGATTTAAAAGTTTAGTCTGTCACTTGATATCTAGCATCTCATGCTACCATCTGTAATCAAACACTCACTTGGCCTGTTAATTGGTATCTAGAATCTCATGCTATCTTCATGATCAAAATTTTTGATACTCCATTGGATGTATCTCAATATAGAAAGGATCTTTAAATCCCACTCAGTTAAGAGACTTTTTGAATCAATGGTTAAAATGAAACAGTATGATCTGTTCACATATACAACTTATACTTGCAGATTTTCAGATCTATTGTAATCTCATAAAATAATTTGATCATTATATCTTTGTTATACCTTTGCTCCACTTTGATTCTGCTTGGTGATGATGTGCTTTGTTGCTCAGTGTCTGTAGAAAACTTTAGCTCTTTACTTATCTTGATTGATCAACACTGAATGAAGTTTCTCTTCATCAGTTTCTCCTTAGTATCCTCTTTTTCATTCTCTCTCCCCACACAATTTGCAATGAATTGAGTTGTCTCTTTATAGACATGATATCACCATTGTTAGGTTCTTGATTTTCTTGATCTTGGCATGATCCACAATTCTCAACAATTATATTTAAAGAAAAAATCTCATTTTATCTTGCTAAGATCTTCTTGCCAATTGGACAAATAACCTTTAAATCATCCACTTAACTCTGGCTTATCTTGTCGATGAAAACAATGATAACAACTAGTTAAGTCTATATTTAGCTCTGCTAGCTAGATATTTTGTCATTTTTGAACTCTATTTATTTTCAGTTTTAACTCTCTGATAGCGTCGGTCAACACTCCAAATATCCTTGGGCTTCTCCGTCGGTTTACACTATGTTTCTGGCCGTCAACTTTTCTTGTGATTCTGCTCGTCGGTAATGCTCATTGGTTTTCTTGCTTGGGCATCATTGTGACTTGACTGTCGATGATCTCTATCCGTCGGGTTCCACTGACCGTCGGTGTTTGAAGTCATATAGTGAATACTTATCTTTTATGCAGTACAGGAAGAATAATATTTATCTCTCTGATTCTCTGAACTCTTTGACACTTTGTATATAACCGATTAGATTATATCAAGTTGACATCAATGAAAATACAATCCATTAATTGATTAATGTCTTGCATTATCATTCTTCATTTTGGTGATCAACTTAACATCTTCAAACATTCAATCAGTTACATGTCATCAATCTCTCCCTTTGGTATTGATGTCAACATACTACATTATCATACTATACTATCACTAATACAATATGAGATATACAGTTTCATCAAGCTTTCCTAATGTAACTATTACAAATGTCTAGCTTTCGGTAAGCTCAAAAATAGCTTAGATTTGTTTCATGATGAGTGGTTGTCTTCAATCTTTAATCCCTTCTCTGGATAGATGTATCATCTGATATCTCTGTTCTGATATGTGCTCTGCCTTGTCTGTTCCTTTTCTTGATAATCTCTTTTTCCTTTGAAAACATTCTTTTTCTTTGTCTGAACTCTCTCCCTTTGTTACTTCTCTCCTTTAGATGGATATTTCATATGTAATCGATTTCTCTCCCTTAGAATATTGATTAACTTCTTCCTTATGATTCTCAGGAACTTCTCTTTATGGATAATGATATAATCTCTTCCTTTATCATATATCTCCTTTTGATAATGAGGTCATCTCTCCCTTTTCCTTTATGCTAATTAGAAAATCATCTCTCCCTATATGATAAAGAAAATATCTCCCTGATGATAATGAGAACATCTCTCCCTTTGACAACAATGCCAAAAAAAAATACTTCTCCTTGATTTATCATCTATATCATGTTCCATCCACTTTGCATAATATATTCCTTGAATTTCCCTTTCCATCAGCAATACAATGTCCTAATTTTTGGTGTAGTTTTGTACCTTGATTTTTACATATGTATTTATTGCTTTCCATCTTAGTGTTTGCATCAACATGATTGATATTCAGATTTGGTATAGGCTGATGCAACCTCCTAGTCAGCTTACTGACCGATAGATAAGGGTTGGACCCCTAGTCTCTATCTCAGGTACTCAAAATTATCCTTTGGTAATGGCTTGGTGAATATGTCAGCTAATCATTCCTTTGATTGAACATATTCAAGTGTCACTTCCTTTTCTTGTACCTGTCCTCTTAGATAGTGATACTTGATAGAAATATGTTTAGTCTTAGCATGCATGACTGGATTCTTAGAAATGTTTATTGCATTGGTATTATCACAATAGATAATTACTGGTTCAAGAATATTCATATTCATACCTTCCAGCAATTGTTTGATCCATGCAATATTTGAGCAATTTGTAGCAGTAGCCACATACTATACTTCTATAGTAGACTGAGAGATGCACCCTTACTTCTTGCTTATCCATGTGACAAGTCTTTCACCCATGAAGAATGCTCCTCCAGTTGTGCTCTTTCGATCATCAATGTTTCTAGCCCAATCAGTTTCTGTATAAGCTTGTAGCTCAAATTTTCCTTCTATTTTGTACCATAAGCCATAGTCCTTGGTGTTCTTCAGATATCTTAGAATTCTTTTCACAATGGTCATATGTGATTCTTTTGGATTAGCAGAGAATCTTGCAAATATCCCCACCGCATGTGCTATATGTGGTCTGGTATGAACAACATACATCAGTTTTCCAATCATTGATCTATATAAGGTTTGGTTTACCTCTTTTTTCTTGTCTTCTTTTGTCATCTTGCATCTAGTAGCCATAGGTGTTCCAACTGGTTTGGAATCCTCCATCTTGAATATCTTTAGCACTTCCTTGATGTATTTAGACTGAGTGATGTATATGCCTGCATATTGTTGAAGAATCTGTAGACCAAGAAAGAATTTGATCTCCCCAAACATAGACATTTCAAATTCCTTTCTCATTTCTTTAGCAAAGGATTTGCATACCAATTCATTTCCCCCAAAAATGATATCATCAACAAAAATTTCAGAAATTAGAATATTACCATCAGTATCTTCTTTTAAGTATAGTTTTCTATTTTCACTTGTTCTAACAAATTTTATGCTAATGAGATATGAGTGAAGTCTTTCATACTAGGCTCTAGGTGCTTGTTTTAATCCATACAAGGATTTATGTAGTCTACATACCATATTTTTCTTGTCTAGATTAACAAACCCTTCTGGTTGTTCAATGTATACCTCTTCTTTAAGTAGTCTATTTAGGAATGCAGATTCGACATCCATTTGGTATACCTTGAATCCTTTATATGCAGCATAAGCAAGTAAGATTCTGACTCCTTCTAGTCTAGAAAAAAGTGCAAAGGTTTCACCATAACCAATACCTTCTTCTTGTGCATATCCCTTGCATACTAATCTTTCTTTGTTTCTAGTGACTTCTCCATTATTTTTCAGCTTGTTTCTGAATATCCATTTTGTACTGATGACATTCTTTTCATCTGGTCTCAGTACTAGTGTCCATGTATTGTTCTTCGTGATTTGTTCCATCTCTTCATTCATAGCACTAACCCATTCTTCATTTTCAAGTGCATTGTAAACAGAGTTAGGCTCAAAATCACAAAGTAAACATCTTGTGTTCAGTGACTTACTTCTTGTTCTTGTTCTAGCCTTCTTGTCTCTTATGATTTGATCTTGTGGATGATTTCTTCTGACATACTTGGCAAGTTTCAATTTAGCTCCATGTTCATCATTCTGATTATCTTCTTCACCTTAATTTTCATCTCCATTGTTCGGAACATAATTTTGAGGATTATCTTGATCATCGATAATTGCAGCCTGACGCTTGGGTGCAATGTTCTGATGCTCAGGAGTGACACACTATTGCTCGGGTAGAGTGTTAGGTTATGTATAAACAAACTTGTTGTAGTCTTCTAGTTCTTTTTTTCTTTCTTTATCATTCTTTTCTGCAAATTCATCTATTTTCACATTTGCACTTTCAATGATTTTGTTAGATGACTTGTTAAGACATTTATAAGTCTTGCTTTTGGTTGAATACCCTAGGAAGATGCCTTCTTCACTTTTGCAGTCAAGTTTTCCATTTCTATCATCCTTTAAAATATAACATTGACTACCAAATATTCTAAAGTAACTTACATTGGGTGTATGACCATACCAAAGCTCACATGGTGTCTTCTTTGTGTCCTTCTTCAATTGTACTTTGTTTAATGTATAGAAAGCAGTACTGACATATTCCAATAATCAACCCTTAAAATTTAGTACCACAATATTTTACCTCTAGTTATCTTTAGTCCTTTAAGATAAATGCCTTCAAATACTTTTATCAAATCACTACTGATCGGAATGCTTTGTAAAACCTTTTACTGTATGTTTACTGAAAAGCAGTCTGTTAATTTACTGACAAACAATAAATTATCTAGAGTATACCAATCAATCCAATTAAGTTATGTGAAATGAAAAACACTAAAGTAATGATTCATAGACACATTGACACATGAATTTTTAACATGGAAACCATGTTAAGGGAAAAACCACTTGGGACCGGTAACCCAAAATTTTCACTCTTCTAAAGTGAGCTTGGTGAAGAGCCAACCCTGTTAAAGGTTACAAACACACTGTTAGGTGTGACCTTGTTAGAGGATTTAAAATTTTAGTCTGTCACTTGATATCTAACATCTCATGCTACCATCTTTGATCAAACACTCACTTGGCCTGTCAATTAGTATCTGGCATCTTATACTATCTTCATGATCAAACTTTTTGATACTCCATTGGATGTATCTCAATATAGAAAGGATCTTTAAATCTTGCTTGGTTAAGAGAATTTCTGAATGAATGGTTAAACTGAAATAGTATGATTTGTTCACATATACAACTTATACTTGCATATTTTCAGATCTATTGTAATCTCATAAAATAATCTGATTAATATATCTCTGTTATACCTTTGCTCCACTTTGATTCTACTCAGTGATGTTGTGCTCTGTTGCTCAGTGTCCGTAGAAAACTTTAGCTCTTTCCTTAGCTTGATTGATCAGCACTAAATGAAGTTTCTCTTCATCATTTTCTCCTTAGCATCCTCTTTTTCATTCTCTCCCCCATACAATTTGCAATGAATTGAGTTGTCTCTTTATAGACATGATATCACCATTGTTAGGTTCTTGATTTTCTTGATCTTGGTGTGATCCATAATTCTCTCCAATTAGATTTAAAGCAAAACTCATATTTTATCTCGCTAAGATCTTCTTGCCAACTGGACAAATCAGCTTTAAATCATTCACTTAACTCTGGCTTATCTTGTCAATGAAAACAATGATAACAACCAGTTAAGTCTATATTTAGCTCTGCCAAATAGATATTTTATCATTTGTGAACTTCAGTTATTTTTGGTTTTAACTCTCTAATAGCGTCGGTCAACACTCCAGTTCTCCTTGGGCTTCTCCGTCGGTTTACACTATGTTTCTGGCCATCGGGTTTTCTTCTGACTCTGCTCGTCAATTTTCTTGCTTGGGCATCATTGTGACTTGACTGTTGGTGATCTCTATCTGTTAGGTTCCATTGACCGTTGGTATGTGAAGTCACATAGTGAATACTTGTCTTTTATGCATTACCAAAAGGATAATCTTTATCTCTCTGATTCTTCAAAGTCTTTGACACTTTGTATATAATTGATTAGATTATATCAAGTTTACATCAATGACAATACAATCCATTAACTAATTAATGTCTTTATCCTTCTGCATTTTGGTGATCAACTTAACATCTTCTAACATTCAATCAGTTACATGTCATCACAGTTGAGAAAATGATAGAACTAAATCCTATGAGATGCTTCAGATTAGGCATATCAGTGTAACATCTCTCATGTTCCCCCAATATGGTCTTGCAGTGCTTCAACAGAGCCAGGAAATGGATTTCGGCATGGCAGGTCCGTGGTCTCACCAAAATCCAAAGAAAATTGTTCATCGGGCTGAGGACGCAAATTTTAGGGTAGTTAGGCCTCATGCTTTGCCAATGAGGTTTATCAACGAGAGGTTTTTTGATCTCGTGGTTCATCGACAATCAGAATGGAGGAAATCGTGTGTTCTAATGGACCTTGCTACGCTAAAATTTGCATTAGTGTAGCTCTTTCCGACATGTAGTCAGTTAGAAGCAATAGGCGAAGTGTTTTGACAAGACATATTTGTGTCCTTCCAAAATGGTCATCCTTTGGGCCATCAACAAGTTTCTTTCCAATAGAGACACAAGTAGTTCAATGCAAAGGAAATGAGATTGGTGGAGGTCTTGCTAATGTGAATTTCATTAGGGCATTGTAGGTAATAAAATTGAGCATCCCGATAGAGTGTGTTATCCTGATGGATGTCATCGGGGTAAGTTTCCCTGATAATTTTCTTCATTGGTGATCAGAGGGAAGGAAATCCTATGAATTGACAGTATATGCTACGCCGATGTGTTCCATCGGGGAAGGTTTTGCCGATGATTTTTTCAGAGGATAGCTCAACATTGGCATCGACAGGGGTCTTGCCGATATGGTCACCACTGAGTTCTATCAAGGGAACATATCAACAATCTTGTCGAAGATCTTTTTGAATGATGATAGATGCAGGATGTCATCGATAAAACTTCACACCAGTTTCCTTGATGGTTGACGATTTTCAGCCACATTTCAATATGCCCAACAAAAGAATTCAATCATCGGGGGAACCTTCCCTGATAGTCAAAGTAGTCATTTTGTGCACCAAAGAAAACAATGTTTTTTGGGGTAGCTCTTGCTAATAAAGATAGTAAGAGGCCCGAGCATTAAAATTTCCAACCGCTCTCATCGATTTGTCTTCATATTGTCGACTCTTTTAGGTGGCGCCATTACCCCCCTATGATCTCGATCTAATTCTTATAGCAGTTTCATGTTCATTTATGATTGCAAATGGCTTGAGATCATATCTACACACCAATAGAGTTAAGGGATGGAGAATTTTGAGTCTATAGTTATTGCTTGGGGCATTTTTGATTGCAGGGAATATTATTTTGTTGCAAGGAATTCATTTCGACCCTCTTTCTATCACTTCTTGCAGTTCACCTTACTTGGAGATCATATTTCTTTTCTTTTGTTCTTCCTTTTGTAACTCAACCCTAGTTAGGGTTCAAACTTCATGTGATCGATCTGAGTTATGCCTAATTTATAAAGGCACTATTGTACATTTTATAAAGTGTGGTTCTCTATTTCATTTTCAGTATCTATGATTAGCAACTGTAATCCTTTTTGCCTTTCATTAATTCTCTGTTTTTACCTCTTCTTGCATTTTGATATCTCATGCATTTTATCCTGCCTTGTATTTGAAGGTTTCTCCTTCTGTTCCTAGCTTATATGTTGTGTTAAATTGCTTATAGTTTCTATCTTGTGAATACATTTTCCAAGGTAGAATCTTATAAATTTTAACCTACATGTATGTGTTTTGGATAGAATTAGACTTAAGAACTATGTATGTCAAGGTTTTATTGATGTTAAGGCAACTATAGGCAGGGAGAGTAACTAGGTTTCAATCTGGTGCATTACCACGTTTCCCTTTTAACATTTTCATTTCATGCAATCCTGCTTCTCTCTTTTCCTCAAAAGCAGTAGTTTAGGTGCATCTTGATTGTACAGGAATCCAACCTTCTCTGGAGATTCAATCTCATTCATCAAGTCCCACATTGACATATTGTTTCCATGTTTCACAAGGTTTCCTAGGTCGCTGACCACCATCTAGGAAATGGCGCAAAATTTCATGACAAAAAAAACCCTATCCCAAGCTCCCCCAACCAAGATCCAACAAGACTAACCTTTAGCACTACCCTTGTGGGAATGAAGATTCATGTCAAAAGAGAGTGTGGACATCTTAGTTTTCATACCCTTGATGGTAATCCATCCCTCTTCCACTTTTTTTGCCTCAATTTTCCAATCCTTTGATCCAAACAATGGAACACCAACATCCTGGGAAAGAGAGCCAATAGAGGGGACAACCCACACCTCTAGAGAAAGAACATAAGTCCTCCCTACATGCAAGACATTATCACTAGAATTGATAGGCAAAAAACTATCACTGGGAGACAACACTCGAGCCACATTCCCACCTACAATTAGGGAGACAAAAAGAATAGGCTCACTTACCACAACACCCCCACCATCCACAACCAAATTAGCTTAAGAAGAAGTTGCAATATTTTGAGAATCCTGTGCAACCACTTGGGAGAAACTCCTCTGAGTATCAAAGTTCTTCATAACTGTGTAATGCTGACTGGAAGCACCATTCCACCATGAAGCTGATGATTTCTTTTTCTCAGCACCAGATTGAGCAACTGCATGACTAGTTTTGAAACATCTTCTACACCTAAAATGAATCCCTTCATAGACCAATAATTTAACCCAACTACCCTTAGAAGAAATAATCACGATCTCTATAGGAAACCCTTTGGAAACATCCATTTTGACTAGAATACAAGCATAGGTGGAATGAAAAATATTCGACAATTCAACGTCAACCATCAGAATGTCACCAAGTGCATCTCCCACTTCCTCTAAAAGAGGGTCAACCAAAAGATGAAGGGGGAGATAAGGAAGCCGTACCCAAATCAGAAGCTTATTAAATGATTAAGAGGAAAGATAGAAATTGAAATGCCATGGTTTAACCATTAACAAAAAATTATCCTCCTAGCTAAAAAATTGATCACACAACATTATATTTCTGTCCTGAGCATTCTCAAATGTAGCAATATAAAAAAAATTCACCGTAGGGTAAATATGTACTATACTTGAAAGGAGAGGATCTCACTTTTGTTAGATCCACGCATGTATCTGAGCAAGGCTGAGCCAAAAACCCCTGAATCAAAAGATAACAACATGAGAGGAGAAAAAAAATACATTATGATCTATTTCCTCCTCCGTCTTTGCATTCAACTTCATAGAATTAGAACTTTAAAGTGGAATAAATCCTCTTTCATCTTGTCGATGCTTCAACCTTTGAAGATAACCAGAGCGCACACTAGAATGATCGCCAACACCCAAGCCAGGCCGAACATATGCCTCACCACCGACTGAAACCCTAGCGACAGATGAAGGGGAAGTTGACATGAAAGAGGCAATGCTAGAAGTAGGGGTGAAAGGAAAAAATGAAAAACCAACTGCAGAAGAAAGCCCTCCACCCGAAAAAAACCAATATTCTCCCCATCCGCAGGACGCCCAGGATATGGCACTTTCAAACTCGTAGCACAAGAAGCATTAGAAACGGGGATTAAAGATGAAGACAACATTGTGTAACTATTGATTATTTGACCTTGTTGTTATCCCCGATGATTTACCTTGTATATAAGAATAGTATGTGGGATGACATAAAGTAATGGATTTGAAGTGAAGTGTGCGAACTAGCAAAGATTGTCAAGCAGGGTTTTGAAAGAGCAGGTTTTAGTGAAGAGAAGTTGTGACAAAGAAATGTAGAATTAATGCATTATCAAGAATTTATTTCTTCATCCATTATGGAGATCTGGGTCTTGTCCCGAAGTTAGTGGCTTAGGTGTGCAAGTCTTTTATGTATCTTGCTACTTAGGCAATGAACCTCTATATGCAAGTCTGGAGCACTGAGCTCCTTCATGTTATTAATTCTGTAAAGGCAATGAGCCTTCCGGAGTAGTGAGCTCCTATATTTGTAATCAATATACATATATCAGTGATCTATCTTTGTGAGCAAGTGCTCACTGTGGTTTTTCCCAGTTTGAGTTTTTCACATAGAAAAAACTTGATGTTCATGTGTTGATGTTTTCAGTTTATTATCTGTTGATTGAAGATTAACAAGTAGTTTACTTTGTGATTTGAGATTTGTGTTAAGTTTTGTTTAAGCTAATTCATCCCCCACCTCTTAGCTTCTAGCATATAACATCTTTTAACCAATATTCCTTGTAGTATTTTATTACCGATATTTGGGATCAAACTTAGGAGTTTGATGCTAAATGCTAGTAATAAAAATTTACATAGGCAAATCCAAAAAAAATATGGACTAAAAATCAATATGAACTATGGAAATTTTGTGATTTTAACTAAAATAACTTGTTACTGTAACATAACCTCTTCCCCATAAAGCCTACTTCAAATCTCAAGTGAAATTTAGGGAAGTGTCTTCCCAAAACACATGATTGTGCAATAATAACAATATGAAATATGTAAATTCATAATTTTTACTAGCATGACTTGTCACTTTAATATAACCTCTTTAACATAGTTGTTTTGTAAGTTTTTTGATATAATATTAAATAAATATATTGAAAAATTATTAATTATAACTATGATTAATTTATTATATATTATCAGTAATATTATTTATATTATAATATATATTTTATTTAATATATTGTATCATGAATAATTATTATCTAAACTATTACTTAATAACTATTAGATGATAGTTTGAATATATTATTAATATTAAATATATTATATATATCATTATGCATATTAATTATTAATATTATACATTATAAATGATATATAATAAATAATTGCTATTTATTATATGATATATTTAATATATAACATTCTTTTTTATGTTTTTTAAAAGTGCATGTTTAAAACCATTCTAATATTAGTAAAAATGACTTGTTAATTAAACTAACATAGCTTCTTCTAACAAAATATTTGAACTTGAGACCTCTCATTGCAAGAGTACAAATTCTTCCCCACTAGACCAACTCATTAGTCATTTGATGTTATAAAATTATGACTACACATATTTTATTTAAAATTAATTAATTTTTTTGTAATAAAAGTTCATGTTTAAAACCAACTTTATTTTAGTAAAAATGATTTGTTATTTTAACTAACATAAGTTTTTTTTGATAAAGTATTTAAACTTGGGACCTCTCTTGCAACAGTACAAATTCTCCTCCAGTAGGCTAACTCAAGTTGAACAATTAGTCATTTGTTGTTACAATATTATGACTATACATGTTGGCCAAGCAAAATTATGAACCCAAAACAAGTCTTGATTGAAAATAATGGAGGGCTCCAAAAAAATTTGACACATAATTGTTAAAGTAGCTCAAAGGTTTCTTAGAATATAAGTTTCAATTCTATTTATTTAACCAGAGAGTTTGTGAAGTTATTTGTTAGGGGCACTTAACAAAAAGATTGTGACTTCCATGAAATATAGGTAATGTATAATATATATTTTTTTAAAAGAGAAAAATATTTATTTGTTCAAAATATGTAATATATTATATAAATAAATATATATTTAATCATTATTATTAATTTATAATATATCATTTAAACTATATCTAATATATAATATTTGTCATTTGTTGACGAATATGTAATATATTGAAAATAAAATTATTATCATTATTATTTATTAAATATAGTATATTTAATATATTTAAATTATTACTTAAGAATTATTTTATATAATTATTTATGATATAAAATATCTAATAAAATATAAATTATATTTATTTAATATTATATAATATATAATAAGTTTAAATATCACATTTAAATAGTGGTGTATGACATTTGGAAAACCAATGTAAAAGGTAATTGAAGTAGGGCCAACTATGCATTTTAGGACTTGATACTATTTTAAATTTCATTCAAAGCACGGAAAATTTGGCAAGCCATTTTTTTGGGTAATTGAAGTAGGGCCAACTATGCATTTTGGGACTTGATAATATTTTAAAGTTCATTCAAAGCACTGGAAATTTGGCAAACCAATTTAAAGGGTAATTGAAGTAGGGCACAACTATGTGTTTTGTGACTTGATACTTTTTAAAACTTCATTCCAAACATCATAAGTTTACCAAGCCAAGGGAAACAAAAATTAAACAACACACTAGTACTAGTGGATGCTTAGTGTGTGTTGTTTAAGTCAGCTTGCTAACCTCTTCCCCCCCCAAAAAAATTCTAAACCAAAAGTGAAATTTTGATTGAAAACAATAAAAGGCTCCAAAATTTTCTGACACAAAACTTTTAAAATAATTCAAAGATTTCTTGTAATGCAAGTTTTAATTCTATTTATGATTTGTTAGAGGCACTTTACATTTTACAAAGAGATGATGGCAAGAAAAAGAGGGTTATGTTATTCAAAGAAACTCAAGTACAATATTATGACTATACATGTTGGCTAAGCAAAATTATGAACCCAAAACAAGTTTTGATTGAAAATAATGGAGGGCTCCAAAACTTTTTGACACATAATTGTTAAAATAGCTCAAAGGTTTCTTAGAATATACGTTTGAATTCTATTTATTTAACCATGAGAGTTTGTGAGGTTGTTTGTTAGGCTTCTGTGAAATATATAATATATATTAAAAAAAAAAGTACTTATTTGTTCAAAATATGCAATATATTATACAATTAAATATATATTTAATCCTTATTAGTTTATAACATATCATTTAAACTATATCTAATATATAATATTAGTCATTGTTGATGAATCTGTAATATATTTAAATAAACTTATTATCATTATTATTTATTAAATATATTATATGATTATTCAATATATTTAAATTATTACTTAAGAATTGTTTTGTATAACTATTTATGATATAAAATATAAATTATATTTATTTGATAGTATATAATATATAATAAGTTTAAATATCACATTTAAATAGTGGTGTATGACAACTAGAGAATAATATGATGCTATGGCTAGTATATTCAAAACATAGGAAGTTTGACAAGCCAAAGTAAATCTAATTGAAGTGGGGCCAAATATATGTTTGAGACTTGATACTTTTTAAAACTTCATTCAAAGCACTGGAAAGCCAACCATGCATTTTGGGACTACAAGAAATTTGGCAAGCCAATGTAAAGGGTAATTGGAGTAGGGCGAACTATGCATTATTGGTCTTGATACTATTTTAAACTTTATTCAAAGTAGGGGAATTCGACAAGCCAACATGAAGGGTAATTGAAGTGGGCCCAACTATGTGTTTGGAAACAAAAATTAAACAACACACTAGTACTAGTGGATGCTTAGTGTGTGTGTTTAAGTCTAGCCTGTTAACCTCTTCCCAATGAAACAAAATTCTGAACCAAAAGTTAATTTTGATTGAAAACAATAAAAGGCTCCAAAATGTTTTTGATACAGAACTTTTAAAATAATTCAAAGATTTCTTGTAATTCAAGTTTTAATTCTAATTAACCAAGATGATTTGTTAGAAACACTTCACATTTCACAGAGAGATGATGGTTCTAGAAAAGAACTTGAAAATTCAAGGTTCATTCATGGTACAAAGAAGATGAGAATCAGTTGGAATAGCATTTTCAGTGAAGAAAAAGAGGGTGAGGTTATTCTCAGTGAAGAAAAAGAGGGTGATGTTATTCAAAGAAACTCAAGTACAAGTATGCACTCTTATACCAAGTGGCTCACACTTGGTAATGGGCCATGTAGAGAGGATGGCTTAGGATCAAGCAAAGATACACATGGCAAAGGTGAAGTAATGGATGCAGAGAAGAAAGGTGATTCTGAATCAACTGGATTATACACCAACTGGCTTGCCCTTAAAACTAGCCCATGCATAGAAGATGGGTCAAGCAAGCATTTATATGGCATGTTTGAGGCCAAGGATGTAGAGAAAGGGGAGGAGGCTTCATGTAGGGAGGATGATTCAAATAAGAGAGTAAAATTCAGAGAAGAATCAATTTTTGTGGGTCATATTGAAGAGGAAATCTTGAGCATAATATTTTGTGAACTTCCTCTTCATACTCTATTCTAGATTCAAACCATTTGCACTTCATGGAAAATTATTATTTCCAGCTCTGTTCACTTTCACAATCTATGGGAGCAAAGCAATACACAAATGTGGCTGATGATAGACCTTTATGACGAAACAGGGGATTTTTCTAGAGGGCTTGCTTTATTTGATGTCAGGAGAAGGCTTTTGTGCAAGAAGATGTTTAATGATGAGTGGAAATGCAGTGACTCACAATGGTTTCTTAGAGCTGGAGATGGGGGCCTCTTGGTTTATAGTTGTAGGACAACTGGAACCCTTCGAGTGTTCAATCCATTGACTATTTAGTTCCATTGTCTTGAAGATGCAAGACTGCCCACAAACAACAGAATTTCATTTTACATGCAAAGATATCATGAAGATGCAGTTGTGCACTTCAAGTTTGATCCAGAGGAGAAATGTATCATGTAATTGTTATAATTGTAAATATTTATCTTCATGAAATAAATAATTTGGTGGTTTTGATTTATAGCTCTGCTGAACAGAGATGGGAAATTAGAAGGATTGACATGGGCGTAATGATGAGTTTTTCTCCAAGAATCTTAACGCAGAACCAAAAAAATCTACTTTTTTCTGAAGATGGGAAAAATGTGGGTATGTATAATCTGAATGGAAATAACAATACCCAGTTCCATTACATTACATGGATGCAACCTGTAATGCATGATACCTTGGGAATTGTTATGTGCAAAGGTAGAATGATAATGGTTTGCAGAGGTAAAGAAATGGAACTCCCACCGTATATACAATCTTTGTCTTTTTATGAGTTTGATGATGAGCTTGCCTTGCAGTGGAGATCTAGATATGAAGCTATGGTATCGCCCATTTTTTTTCAAATTGATGAGATTTGTGTTGGGGGCGATTATATTTGGGTAGCTGAGAAAGATGATGATGGCTATGTCAACTATATACTTAGTATAGATATAGATAGTGGGGAGGTGAATGAATGCCCAAGAGTATTTGAGTATTATGGGAGAGACTACCTATCTATGTGACTAAGATTTTTCCCATACTCTTAGATTTCTGAGATCTGGCATTCTATTCCAGGCACTCTTCTATGATTGCATTTCCATTATTTCTTGAGCCAATGAAATCTATCTGTATTAGCAGTTGTATTAGTACAGATTTTAGTTTAATTTATCAAGTTTTGTTAACCTACAACTCTTCTTGTATGTTTTTATTATGTTTCTATATTTTAAAAATAGTTGTATAATCTATTTTCTATCATTCTAATAGTTTATAGGAAAATTATCTTTACTATTTACTGTTTTCAAAGTTCTCTACCATGATTTTTTAGAAAATTATAAATTATATTAAACAATTGTCTCTTATTTTTAAAAGTTAATCATACCATTATTGATACTACTTTATGACATCTCCAAATACCCCGTCTTATGGTAACTATGGTCATTTATGATCTAACAGTAATATTAGAGCAGATTTTAAAAAAAATAGAAATTTTATTATTATTTATATTTCTGTTAAAAATTGATATATATTTCAAAACAAATCAATGTTAATTTCAGATTGAAGAACATACGTAGAATGTGAATAATTTAGACAAAATGCCTTTGGTGGTTGTGAGATATACACACCTAGACCTATTGAAGAGGTTAGACTATAAAGCTAGAATGAAAGCATTAACAGACAAATATATGATAATTAATGCAGTGAAGAGGTTCTAGTCAAGAGATTCTGTTAACTCTTTACAACCATTATCAAGTATATTTTAAAATTATTTGAAGTGATTTGTTTAAGAAGTTGAAGACATATACAAATGTGAAAGTATCAATAGATGAACTGTGTTCTAGTAGATCATTGGAAAGTATATAAGACATTTCAAGCAAATGCAATTGGTGTTGGTAGGTGTAAAACCAGACTATGCAATCTATATCAATGTAAAGCATGGACAATATATGTGAACTATTTGACAATTGCCTAAAGGAAATAGAGGTATAAACTACATAAGCAAAATGTTTGATAAAATGTTCCATTGAAAAGTAATTTCTGCAAATGTGATGATTGTAATGAGAGTTTGAGTACTGGTGATTCATTTTTTACATAATTCATTCTATCCTTCTCATCATGTTTGTAATTAGAGTTTGAGTATTAGTGATTCATTTATTACATAATTTATTCCATCCTTCTCATCAGATTGTTCCACAGTTTTTGTAAATGAAATTTTTTTCATGGTATTTAAGTCAAACCAACATACAATAATCTTGATGATGCCTTGAATTATATTGTTCTGATGAGTATTATATGATGTGTTATTGGTCAATATTTAGTACAATTTATATTAATGGTAAGTAATATCTGACAATGCATTACTAGAAGATAAATGATTGAATAGTTTGTTGGTGAGTTGATCAATTTAATGGCGGATTTCTTCTTGTGATATAAAAAATGATGTATAATGGTTTTATATTACTATTGAGAGTGTTTTAAATTTGTCACAACTATGTTATCAAATCTAATGACTTATTATTCAAAAGAAGAAAAAATGTATTTTTGAGCATATTACACATTCTATTACATTAAATAAACATCATATAATATAGATAGATATAATTATGAAGACATTGTAGTCCTTTAATCAATTTATAAAGGTCAAAGTATTTGATCATGCACATTTTTTTGTAAGTTCTCACGGTTCAAAGTATTCTATGCTTGCGGTCTCCTTAAACAATTAAGATAACAAGATCTTTGATGCAATATGTCATACTAAGTTTTCACTCAACAAACTTTGAGGGATTCAATAATTTGAAAATGTTCTGATTAAGGTAAAAACATATGAAGAACCTGGATCCATTACATAGCATCCATAAAGACAAAAAAAAACATAAGTTTTACAAGAATTAAGACTCAACACACAATTAAATGAAAAAATTTCAACAAAGATTACTGAAAAAATGACAGATGGAACAAAATCAACAATTTGATTTCAACCAAAAAATAATAAAAAAAAAAACTAGAAAAAAGCTTGACCAAAATAAAATAAATAGTCCTTCCTTTTCCAAGGAACTACCAGTCACAAGTGGTTGTCTTGCAAACAGTAGTTCACAAACCTATGTTGGAGACGAAACCCACAACAAAATCAAACACCATCCCATAGTAAGTAGAGAAAGGGCACAATCCAAGATGTGTTTTGTCCTTGGAGGATGGACCATGAGTATCCAAAACCTTTCCTCCTTACCTCATTTTAGAAATCTGAATGAGCAATAAAGAAAATTGATAATAAAATGTTTGAAACCAGGCAAAACCTTATTACTTTGGATAGGCAAAAAATAAAAATTTGACAAAAAAAAAACTTTTCAAGATTTCAGAGCAATGTCAATGCAACATACTGATCAATGGGCATCTTTTGGAAGCCCAACAGTGAATAACATCAATGTTTAGCCAAAAACCATGTAGCAATGTCAATGCAACATACTAATCAATGGCCATCTTTTGGAAGCCCAATAGTGAATAACATCAATGCTTAGCCGAAAGCCATAGAATCCCCCAAAGGGTGGACTACAAACTAACAATCTTTCTCCACCAAAACATCCAGAAATTTAAATGTAGCCTCAGTAAAGTTACCCCATCAAGACTAATACACAATACACTCAGGAGGATAAGGCACACTAGGGCCCCTAACTGAGTGAACACAAAAATTAAGCAACCTCCTGGGAATGAAACCCCTGACATAGAATAGAAACAAAACTAGGAGAAGGCACATTAGAAACACCATGCCAAGACAAAGATAATTGTGTCTTGCATAAGAAAAATTACATGGAATGCAAAACTTTTATGAGTTGGGAATGGGGAGTATCAACCAAAACACTCTTGTGAACTCACATCACTCCAAGGAAGAGAATGTGACTCCATCCCCTCAACATGACTCTCACAAGTGGAGGACCCATTCCCTACAATCGAAAAAGCAACCCACCTGGGGAAGAAACCCTTATCAGAGGCCCAGAACAATACCAAAATTAGAATACAACTTCCTACACTAAAGTATTAGGAGAGTGAAAGCAAAATCTAAACCCTTTAACAATTACATATTCAGATACAAATCTAATTAAAATATGGACATATATTTGTAAACATAATAAACTCATAATTTAGTATATACATGGGAAATTCCTTTTGAAAAAAAATCCACACTCCAAACACTAAGTTCAATTGTATTAATCAAGAACAATAACAGTTACAATACAATCTCAAAACTATGTTTTTGAGAAATTTTCACACTATTACAAAATTCATGAATAATTTTGATAGCACAACAATGTCTCTCATAATCTTCAACCTTTCATACAAAATAAATTAAGGCACTGCACATTTATAGATCTCAACACTAAGAGGTAGGCTCTCATGATTTCCAAAACCAACTTCAACTCCTAGGAAGTAAATTTGTGTCAAAAATAGTGTAACTGTCGATTCCATGACACGTTGCACATAGCAACTTTCCACCTATCTCATCCAAAAGGAAGTAAGTTTGTGTCAAAAATAACATAACTGTCATTTCCATGACACGTTGCACATAGCAACTTTCCACCTATCTCATCCAAAATAGTTTTCTTACCAAATGCAATGCCTCCCATAACCAAGGATAGGTGCTTTCCCTACCTAATACCACTTGCCAAAAGTGAACTCAACCATAAATGTCAGCTGCTAAAATACATCTCCAATCCATAATATAAAATGCAAACCAAGACTCTTGTCAACATAGAAAATTGCTGAATAAATTTCCACTCCAAAACAAAAATATATGACAATGTTCCCAAAATGTAGAATCTTCCAAGAGGACACTGATTTCCTAAAAACTGATAATGTCATCTCATCACATACCACGTATGATGCCACCTCACTAAGGGCTCTCCCAAAGTGAATAACAAACTAGGAAATTAATAAGTTATGATAAATCAATCATGCAACAACATTTAATTATTTAAAATCAAATAACCAATGTTAGGGCTCCAAGGTTGTTGAGACACCTTAATCCCAAATTGAGGGGGAAAGAAAACCCCTATATAATATTTTGAGTATAATATTCTCAAAGTTCTCATGATTTATTAGACTTGTATTAGGATTCAATTGTGTAGGTTTTAAGTCAAATTCATAAATAGTGGTTCACAAGAACCTTTCTCTCATGAGAATGGTTCACTTAGCACGAATAGGTGAATGAGATTGACTTAAAACTACACACTTGAATCCATGAATTGATTAGAGATTGTTCAAAACATAATTTGAACTTGACTCAAAAACTACACCGTTAAATTGTGATAGCAATATCATAATTTGACTTCAAATGTATTAATTTTCAAAAATATATGAATTGATTGGAATTTACTTCTAGATTTGATTGTGTGCCAATTTATGATATTATTATCAAGATGGAGTACTAGTAGTGAAAATGTGACTTGATGTGGAAAATTTATCCTAATACTTATGGCGTTCATTTTCATATTAAGAAAATCTATTATATAATATTATTTTAAGAAATGTATATTAAAGAGAAATAGAAAGATCAATTCTTATATAAATTTAGAAAGAGAAATTGTAAAGGAATTCATTTACAAATATTTTGTATTAGAACTTTTATACAAAGAAAGAGGAGAGAGACTCTATGCTTCATTTTAGAGAATAAACTTATAGGAGTTTGTTAAAAATATCATTTAATACAGTCTTGTCTTGCATCTTGCTTATGTTCATATGTTTTTTAGTTTGAAACTCTTTCTCATTCAAATATGTGAATTATTTTTTATATTAAAAGCAACAAAACATGAATGTTGTCCTAATCTACAATAGCCCAAAGGGCATACCAAAAGAATTTGAAAGTAGCAAAACAAGGTTGTTGTCCCTTACAATAGATATAAGGCATAAAAATATGCCAAAATGACTATTTACATCAAGGTCTAGAACATACCATTAACAACACATTGGCAAGACAACTAGCGACCCACATCAAGAGTGGGAAAGCAACTTTCCCATATCGTGCAAAAGAGAATGAGGGACTGCAAGGTGAATTTTCCTTCGCCGGTAGACAATTATCTAGACAATAATTTCAGAAGGGTCCCCACCACTAGGGGAGGTGGTGGAACTCTCTTTGCAAGACAATCAACACTAGGAAATGGTTTCTAACAATATTGTTCTTCATCAACCAAATGCTAGAGAAGATCATGAGCAACTGTTAGAGGAGGGTATATGCACCCAGATGGGACCGCACTAGAAACAATTAGGTTCAATTGCTTTGAGGATCCAAAACAATAGGAGTATTACCCTGGGGGGAGTCATCATTAGCCTATGAAGAGACATTAGGGGCCAAGACGGTCAAATGATCATCATTTGCATCCTTCCACCAAGTGGCAACACCTTTACAATGTGAGAGAGAACAATTTGTAGCCAGATGACCATTAGAGAAGCATCCTCGACATTGAAAGGGGAGACCCTAAAATCTAGCAATTGAGTCCAAGGCTTGTCTCCAACTTTGAGAACCACATCCCAGGAAAGGGATGTGGAGATGTCAATGTCCACTAGAATGTAAGTGAAGGTAGAGGAGCCCATAGTTGTTGTAGCCTCATCCATCTTTAAAAATGTCTATTTGAATTTCCAAAGTCCTCAAAGCAATATTTCTCCCTAAAATGAAGGGGAAGAATGGGGAGATGAACCCACACTTGATGCACATTGAGCGGTTCAGTAAGAGGGTTAAAGGAGATTATCCAGGGTTTGGCTGAGAGGGAGTGATTCCCCAACCTCATAGCTTTCTCAACACCCAATCATAGTCTTAAGAAGAAGTAAGAGGAATAAAAAATCCCTTTGCACAAGGAAAAATCTCAATCTTAATAGAGACTAGGATTTCCAAGAATTCAACACCCAGCGATGCAGATCTAGAAGAGAAGGCCAAAAACTAGTGAATCTACAGATCAACATAAAATATTGGTAGAAATCCATGTTCTCCACCACATCTAGACCACATACCACCACAAGGGATGTCTTGACACATAAAAGAGGTCAATAAATCACGCTTCAAGGAATAGCAACAACCGATTTGGAAATGTGACCAAAACTTCATCAACCAACATGAGGCTTTAGAGGGGGGACCCTTTAACTAGCAACACTAACAACCGCCAAGTGTGGATCCGACTCAAGCCTGAGAAAATATGAAGAACAAGGTTTAGGATGACCCCCCCCGAGTCCACTAGAAGTAATAGAAAAGAAACTACAT
Source organism: Thuja plicata (assembly GCA_018584345.1). Lineage (NCBI taxonomy): Eukaryota > Viridiplantae > Streptophyta > Pinopsida > Cupressales > Cupressaceae > Thuja > Thuja plicata. The sequence goes on along the minus strand of MU224170.1, from coordinate 663,162 downwards.
CTGTAGGTGTAGAAAAAGGATCCAAAATACCCACATGACATTACAAAGTAGTCATTTCTATAGGGACAAAGGCATTCAAATTCGAACTCTCAGTATGAGTAGTAATACATATTATCACAATGGTAGAAAAATTATGTGAACTATTACTATTGAACACTTATCATTAATACCTTTATTATTATACTATAGTCATCATTAATACCTTTATTATTATGCTATAGTCATCATTAATACCCTTTTTATTGTGCTAAATATGTTAAATACTAAAGGCTCTTTAGTCTAAGTTCAAAAATATTTTTTTTCAATAATATTTTATTTTTCCTTTTCTACTAAATCCCAAAAATCTATCTAAATTTTTTTTATGGTGCGTATAACTTAATTTTTTAATTGTGTTTATATTTTCAATACATATGGTTTTACTTTTTAATATAACAACTAGTCAATTGTGAGGCATTTTACCCATGTTGATAGATTGAAGTGAAATTAAATTTACAAATTTTGGAAACTTGTAGATAAATTTAACATGAAATCAAATTCTTTTTGGTGGCATGTAATTGTTCTTATGTTCCCTGAATTCTCTTACATCATTTCATCAACACTTGTACATTTCAAAATAGTGTGCAATCCTACATGTTTCTCTTTACATATTTTTTCCATGCACATAGAAATAGGAATCATGTCACACCAATGTGCATAGATACCTATATCATGTGGCATCTATGCCATGCTAGGACCAATCTCATCCATGTGCATGATTTATTATTTCATGCACCACTTGTAAAACATTTGAAGCTATGTCATGCAACTCAAAATACATCGTACAAACCAGTTGGCACTTAATCCAAGTTTAAGTTCAGCACACTTTATCAAGATCAAGTATTTGACAAATCTACATGCAGAGATATTAAGGGAAGAAGAAAGAAAAAGGGAATCCCTAACAGCTATACAGAGCCAACTCCTTCCACATATGGATTTCATGCAGAAACATATTGCTCTTGCAAAGACACTCATTCATGATAACAACTTTTCAGTTGTAGAGCTTATGATGGAGTTGTCTGCAAAAATACATATTGATTTGCACATCCTGAAGGTGTTGCAAGACAATTGGGACAATACTTTGTCTCAAATTTTGAAGGTACATAGTGATTTACTTTCCTATTTTGGTATTACCTTGTAGATATGCTTTTTGGCATGTGTCAAAAATAAGGGGGAAAGTTATTGTATACAAAGGGAAAGATAGAATTGTATATAAATATATAAGGAAATACATGTACAGAGGAGAAGAGGAATATACATATATAGCAAAGTTAAAAAAACAATTTTAAAAAATAAAAAATAGAGTCAGTTGTAACCGAGCTGCAAAGCAGTAGTCAAAACCGAGCAAATACCCAAGCAGATGGAAAGGGGGAGTTTTGACTTAGCAGTTTGATCAGAATTTTTGGATATGATAAGTATTTTTGTTAGTAATTCCAAAGGGAGAGATTGTTGACCTTATGGCAAGACATGTTGTTAATTAGTGCCAAAACACTTAGTCATTTATGATTATAGTGTTGACCAAGCTAGCATCTTGAAGTGTAACTTGAGCAGTTGCAGTCTTGACCGAGCAGATAGTTCAGAACAGTATCACCCAAGTCACCACTATTACCTGGGTTACTATCTCTGAGTGATCAATGTGACCCGAGCACCCAGTGTTAACCAAGTGCCAGAGTTTCCAATTCACTGTGTCACCTGAGTGTCAGTGTATCACCCGAGTGGATTATTGGACCCGAGTAATAGTATTGGGCCGACTTAGTTTATATTGTTTGATACTATAATATATGATAGTAGCTGACTTACAGAGGTATTTGATTTGGATAAGATATATATGCAAGATAGTTTTGTTTATCCAAATGTGTGTGAAATAAGTAAATATGTGAATATGAATTAGTAGATTGATTATAAGGCTACAAAAGTATAAAGGTACAACAGAGACTTATCTATCACATTCAGGTGATTAGTTTTATTTCAAAGGATATTATTCAGCAAATCAAAGTTGCATAGAAAATCATGCACTGGTTCAGCTGAAAAGGGTTTCTAGAATACCAGATGGAAAAAATGATGGAAGAATGATCCACCTCTGAAACTCATCCTTCAATCTAGAAAATTATCTAGATAATATGTGGTTGGGACATAAAGAAGTGACAATTATAGAAATAGACTGGATAAAAGTAGAAAGAAATAGGTTATAATAAAGGGCATAGATCCTTAATGCAAACCAATATTTTCATGTATGATTAGATATCACATAATAGATAGATACTGCTTAACCAAGGGAAAGTGGATCCCAGAAAGACAGAAAAGAAGGAGATGGCATCCTTTCCCCCCAAGTGTAGGGACAAGGATGAAAAGGGACCTATTATATTTCTCACAATACTATGCAAGACAACGAGCCCCCAAAGATTAGGCTAACATTGTTTACATAATATGCAGTTCCATAATAGGAACATAAATGTTATTTAGAGAAAATAGGATTGAAATATAACTCATTGCCCCATAATATATAAATAAATTTACTATCAATGAGCTGCCTAATCTTATAATGTAAATCTTGAAATTCATTAGAGTGATCATGAAATCTATGATAGAAACAAAAAAGAAGAATCTTCAAGTATAGACTACGTTTGTTTTTGTGTTTAGGTCTAGTAATTATCTTAGCATGAAGGAGTTTAGGAAGAACAACCTCTTGGTCAAATTCCTTCATATGGTCATCATGTTTTGAAATGTTAGTAACATTGATGTGTTGTTGAGGATTAAATCCCAATCCATAAGAATGCTCATGCCCCCATTCTGTAAGGGCATTTGAATTCCATGTTTATGCTGAGTACATCCTTGATTATGGAATCCTTGTTTAACTAGTAAATGATAACTATGACCATAAAAAGAAGTCAATTGAACTCCAGTAGTCACTAAGTCATCATTAGTATGTTCGATAGATTCACAAGAAGGAGAAATAGAATACATTCTAGGAGAAGATGAGGTAGGATCTTGATTCTCCATAGGATCATCACTAAGAGGGAGAGCATTAAGGGAATTCATATCATTCCCTGCTAATGTCTCATCACTAGAAGAAATCCCAATTAGAGGTAATGTATCAATAATGTTCTCTTCTTTCTCTAAAATGTCCACATAAGGGGAGTGTGTTTTAGAAAAAGAGTCATCATCATGTATGAATAAGTCATCCATTAATATCTCACCCTCTTGTATCAAAGAATATTCACAAGGAGGAGATAAATCAATATCTTTATGCAAGGGTTCATCCCAAAAAGTAGAATCACCTATAATGGCTTCATGAGGAAGAGAGTAATCAACCTCCAAATCCAATGGTTCATCCCAAATAGGAGGATTATCCTCCCTATCAATAAAGCACATTGTAGGAGCACCTAAAGCTTGATCCCTAAAGAGGGAAGAATTATATTCTAAAGTAGGCTCATAGAAAAGACATATATTAGGTGAATAAGTAACATCTAGCCTTAACTCACTTCTATGGTAAAGGTCAATTGAAGAGATTGTAGAGGAGGATAAAATAGGAATAGGTTCAATGGAGATCTTATTCAAAAAAATTTCATCCTCACTTCCATGTACCTCATTAGGGGATCTATCCTCTTTAGCAACAAAATCCTCATCAAAGTATTCAAAACAAAAATCATACATGTTGAACACAATGAAAAATGTAAATGTTTTGTATTTTTAAAGAAATTTTGTGATTTTTTTGAATTTTGAAATATAAATGCAAGAGCATAAAATAAAACCTACTTCTATATGCATGCAATATCTAATATGAAATGCAAATCTAACACCAAAAAGAAAGAGTTGTCTATCGCGGGTTCACCAAAATGTAAAGTAGAAAATGATGTTTATGGACTAAGAGTGTTTTGATACTCAAATCACTTATCACCTTACATTTAATGTTTAGAGTGGAGGGATAAATAAGAAATTCCCTTTTATTCTTAAATGCACAAAGGAAGGATCCAAATTGATCAACCCAAAAAGGATCAATGCATAAATGAATCAATCTATTGGAAATAAGAACAAAGAAGGAGATCCTAGGTTTCCCTCTTAAAATGTGTGTGAATGAATGTTAATGTGTGATAGATTTAGAATTATTAAGGATTTGAATTGAAATGGATAGGAGAAATGTACCAACCTTAAAGAATTGCAGATTTGAAGAATGCTATTTTTTGAGATCTATACTATGTTTCTGGAAAATCTGAAGTATGATCCAGAACCGAAACACAGAGATGAACAAAACCCAGAAATATTTTTCTGATCTAACACCGTCTTATCAAAATAGTCAACCTTGACTCAAAAATCTCACCCCTGACCCAATCATCTTGACCCTGACCTGTACAGGTTCAACAAAAAATATGTTTGCGGATCCCGATAGTTCACTGAAAAGGGTATCCGGATCTGAGTTCAAATCTGTAGTCTTGAACCTATACCTGCAAGAAAAAGAGGTTTGTTTTTTTCTTTGGGGGGGGGAGGGTTTTTACTTAGTCAAACCCCAATTTAGGAATTAAACTTGAAATCAATAAATTATAGAATGCTAGAAAGTAGTAGAATTGAATCTAAGAATGAAGCTATAATATTGAATAGGTATGCTAATGTAATGCAAATGTAAGAAAGTGCATAAATATGAAAGTTTGGACTCAATAGAAACCATAAACCTCCATGATTGTATGCTTGTAATCAACCTTGAAGAGAGAATGAATGAGTCTTGAGAATGCACAAAGGATCTTGAAGGAAGATCACACCACCATGATGGCTAGATCTAGGGTTTGAATGATGAATCTTGAATGCTTGAACCAAATCCATTCAAAGGCTTGAAATCTTGAATCCTTGATCTTGAATGGAGAACTTGAATGCTTGAGAGGAATAATTGAACACCTTGAAATCTTGGAAATATGTAGAACAATGGATGCTTGAACTTTTTGCTTGTTCACCTCTTCTTACTTGGTTGATGGTTAGAGAAAATGAGAGGAGAAAGCTTCCTTTTATATGAAACTAGGGTACAATCTTATAAGGAGGCTGACACATGAGAATTAAATTACAATTATACCCATGCCCCTAGAAGAGGTCCTATATTAAATATAATTTAGGATTTGCCACTTTGAAACCCAAAACAGCCAACTCAGAAGTGGGAAAAATGAATTTTTGATGACCTCTGGAAGCCGACAAGCTTCCAGATTTGGAAGGGGAACCCAGGTCAAGGTCGAGGTCAACCCCAACCTAGGTCAAGGTCAATTTCAACCTTGACCTAAGTCAAGGTTGAGGTCGACCTTGACCCAGGGGGTCAAAACCCCTAGAAAATGTTCTAGGTGGGATAGAAGATGCCTGGAGAGGCCCAATCTGGGTCCTAAACATGCATAGAAGCAAGAGATGATGCAGAAATGAGGGGAAAGTATGATGGTGGTAAAAAATATCCCTTAAGGAGGGATAAACATTCTTATCATGGAAGTGCTTCCATTTTAAGATGATAAAATAAGAAATGAGAAAATAGGAGAAACTGCACACAGAAAAAATCAGAGCGACAAGTTTAGTAGAAACAAAATGGGAGGTAGCAAGAAAAGATATGAGCCTCAGATTGTAGTGAGTGGAAGAAAAATGTGAAAGTATGGGAAATTCTACAGAAGGGGAATTATGCACCTTACATGGAGAAGCTGCGTGGGTGTAACCCTGCTATTACCAATTTTTTAATGCAAAACTGGAAGAAAGGGAAGATTTACTTCAACAATCAATGGATTGTCATCAATGAGGAGATTATTGCAGAAGCCACGAGGTTACCTATGGATGGGATGAAGTTCTACCATGACCCTAGCTACTCTGATAGAGATTATGAGAGATTCCTAGAGAATGATGAAGAGGTGGAAAGATTGGAAAAGAATGTAGGAGGTTTTTTTAGTCCTAATCATATCAGTCGCCCATGGCATTTTATTTTATATGCAGAAATCAGTTATTTAACCCTTGATGGGAGATGTTCTAGATCCTATGGGCATCATTTCGTTATATTGAATCACTTTAGGTATAATGAGAATATGAGCATTCCTTTTTATCTTATGAGCTCTTTGAACATTACGATGAGAGATTTCCAGAATGACCCTCATGGGGATCACGCCTCTCATCAAGGCCTGATGGTTTTGATTTATGTTGTGTTAAAACTGAGGAAAATTGAGAAAATTGTGTTGAAGGACAAGATTCTTAATGATGTGGAAACCGAGGATGAAGACTTGGGAGAAAAATTTGAAGCTGATACTGAGGACAAGATGAAAACAACTAGTACCAGAGGGATTGGTAGCATGAAGGGTGGTTCTTCTAAGAGGACCCCTAAGAAAAAGCTGGATTATACTGAGATGGACTCTAATTTGGAGGGTTTCAAAACTAATGACAAAGACAACAACCCTAAGAGCAACAAAAGAAGGAAAGCATGTATCAAAGAAAATACCCCTGTTACTAAGAGGACTAAGAAGAATAAGGGAATCCTTATATCCTCTGATGATGAGGAAACTATTTATGATACCTTGGAAACCAAGGAGAAGCTGGATAAGGATCTGGAGGATGAAGCTAACATTCAGAGAAAGGACGATGAAAAAGATGATAGAACTCAGGGGAATGACAAAACTGCTACCACTATGGATAAAAAGTACAGCTTTAATATTGGTACAGGTAAAAAAGACAACATTCTTTCCTTTGGGGGATTTATGGCTAACATTGCACAGGATACTATGAATATGAAGGCTGAGCTTCAGGAATAAGGGAAGATTGTGAATATGGTAAAGGTTGCGACCTTCGGCGAGGAACCGATGGAAACCAATTTGAAGAATTGGACCGAAGCAATCAACAAAGGGGAAGCTTTTGTTGAGATGGGGACTAAAGAGATGACTATGGAATAAAAGATAAATAATATGAGAAAAAAGGTGGAGATTAGCAATAGTGAGGTTTGCATTACTACTCTAGAAGGGAAAATGGAGAAAATGGAAATGATGCTTAAAAGGATAAGTGAACAAAGCTTCAATATTTTGAAAGCCTCTACTGAATAGTGCAAGAAATTAAGGGACAAGATTGAGGTTAATAGGGGGGAGGAGAACAAGGAGCCCAAAGAGGGCGCAGGATCTAGCATCTGAACATGAGAAAGTATTAAGAAGTAAGACATGGAGCTTGAAGACCTCAAGATCTTTGTGGGAAACATGGAGCTTCTCACTGAGTAGGCCAAAGAACTTGTGGAAAATAGCTAGTTGTTGTCTTTTGTGCTCTCCCTGTTTGCTGTCTTTTTTTTCTAGCACTGTCTTTTTCTGCTTCTGTTTTGTGTGGCCTCGAGCCCTAGCTTCTTCCTTGTTTTTTCTTTTGGTTGTTGGTTGATCAACTATGCCTATCTACTGATCTTTTGTACAAGGTTTTGGGTCCTTACAAATCCTTCTTTTACTTAATCAAAATAATAGTTTTTTATGTTTTTATCTTAGTTATTAAAGTCGTGAACCATTATGTTGGATATGCAGTTCCATTAGGAATCTATTTTTTTTATTTACTTCCTAGTTAAATACTCCTCTTCTATATGTCAGGAATGAGTGACAACTTTGTGTTGACCTTATGGCAAGACATGTTGTCTATTAGTGCCAAAATACTTAGTCATTTATGATTATAGTGTTGACCGAGCCAACAACTTAAATTTTAATGCAAGCAGTTGCATCATTGACCGAGCAAATAGTTCAGAATGGTATCACCCGAGTCACCAGGGTTACCCAAGTTACTATCTTTGAGTGATCAATGTGACCCAAGCACCCAGTGTTAATTGAGTGCCAAGGTTGCCAATTCACCCTATCGCTCGAGTGTTAGTGTATCACCCGAGTGGATTACTGGACCCAAGTAACAATATTGGGCCGTCTTAGTTTATATTGTTTGATACTATTTTATATGATAGTATCCGACTTACAGAGGTATTTGATTTATATAAGATATATATGTAAGAATTTTTGTTTATCCAAATGTGTGTGAAATAAGTAAAAATGCGAATATGAAGTAGCAGATTGATTAGAAGGCTAAAAAAGTATAAAGGTGAACCAGAGACTTATGTTATGTATGTGGAGCCTAATCAGACTTAGGTTCTTTTAGCATGGTTTCCCCCCCAAAATTATCTATAGGGGATTGGGGGCAGCACCCCCAAGCTTGGAGTCAAGGGGCAAAGCCCCTTGTGGGGTCCTGGGCCAGCCCCCCAGGTAGGGTCAAGGGGCAGAGCCCCTGATGGGGTTAAGGGGCAGCGCCATCAATTGACTTAATAATATTGTAAAGGGTCGGCCATCAATTTTCTATTAGTCGGAGTATTTTTTTCCCTAATTAGGTTAAGTAAAAAATACTTGTGAAAAGGGCTTAGGGTTTGAGATTCATTGTATGAGGGATTTTGCAGTGTCCTATGGTGGTATTGAGTTATAGGTTTCAGATTGTAATCATTGGATAATAATAAAGACATTGGACTCACTGTTGGTGGACGTAGCCCAGGGATTGAGTGAACCATGTTAAATTTCTGTGTTATTGTGTTCTCTTCAGTGTGTTAATATTTGCATTTTTCTGCTTATTATTCTAACAAGTGGTATCGGAGTGAGATTTTTTTGTTCATTCTTTCATCTATTCTCTAAAGCAAGTCTCACAAGTTAGTGGGAGAGTCTCTTGGTTAAGTGGGAGAAATGGGAGATGAGGGTAGGTTGAAGGTTGATAAGTTTAATGGGTAGAACTTCTAGTTATGGAAGATCCAAATGGAGGACTATTTCTATCAGAAGGATCTATGGCGGCCATTAGAGGGAGTAGCCAAGAAAGAGGCAATAATGTCTCAGGAAGATTGGGATATTTTGGATAGGAAGGAACTGGGGATTATTCGTTTATGCCTAGCACAATCAATGGCATTCAATATTACTAGAGCAACGACAACTAAAGGTCTGATGGAAACCCTAGCAAAGTTGTATGAAAAGCTTTCAGCTTCAAACAAGGTATTTCTTATGAAGCGTTTATTTAATATGAAAATGGTAGAAGGTGGATCAGTTGCTGATAATTTGAATGAGTTTAATACAGTTACAAGTCAGTTAACTTTAATTAAAATTACCTTTGATGAAGAGGTTAGGGCTCTCTTGATTTTGTTCTCTTTGCCAAAAAGTTGGAATGACTTGGTAATGGTTGTTAGTAATTCTATTTCTGGTTCTAATACCCTAAAGTTTGATGATGTTGTTGGTGTTATATTGAGTGAGGAAATTTTTAGGAAAAGCTCAGGGGCATCCACATCGGGTAGTGTATTGAACACAAAAAGCAGAGGCAGAACAAGAGATAGAGGAAACAACTCTGGAAATCATGGAAAATCACGAGGGAAGTCAAAGGGAAAGAGGTCTCAGTCAAGAGGACCTAGTGACTGTTGGTACTGTGGAAAACTAGGACATAAGAAAAAAGATTTTTGGTATTAGAAGAAAGATCAAGGAGGCAAACATGATGGAAACAAGGAGTCAAATGTGGTAAGTAACAAATTCAAAGAGGATGCTTTGCTCTTGTCTTTAGAAAATGTTGATGATTCATGGGTGTTAGATTCAGGGGCTTCATTTCATGCTACACCCCATAGAGGTTATTTTTTTGATTATTTCCAAGGGGATTTTGGGCTAGTTTATTTGGGAGATAATGAACCCTGTCAAATTGTTGGAAAAGGGAGAATCAAGATTAAGTTGCACAATGCGAATCATTGGCTACTACAAGAGGTAAGACATGTTCCAAGGCTGAGTAGGAATTTAATTTCAACAGGGCAACTCGCTGACGAGGGTTGTATAGTTATTTTTAATGATAAAAAATAGAAGGTTTCAAAAGGTTCCTTAGTAGTAGCAAAAGGTGTGAAAGTAGGCACCTTATATCTTTGTACAGGTCATATTGTTCCCTCTACTTTAATTGTTTCAAAGAAAAATGAATGTTCAGGAACAGTTGCTGCACTTGAGCAGGTAGAACAAGAGACAATAGCTAGAGATTATGAAATAGCATTATGGCACAATAGACTTGGGCACATGTGTGAAAAATTTATGAAATTACTTCATTCAAAGAAAGTTCTACCAGGTCTTTAATTTGTTAATATGGATTTCTATGAAAGTTGTGTGTATGGAAAACAAAAGAGAGTTAGTTTTGTAAAGAGTGGGAAGGAAAAGAAAGATGAAATATTAGAGCTTGTGCATATAGATGTATGGGGTCTAGCTTAGGTATCTTCCCTTGGTGGCTCTCAGTATTATGTTACATTCATTGATGATGCAACTAGGAAAGTATGGATATATTTCATTAGACAAAAATATGATGTATTTGAAACTTTTAAGAAATGGAAAAGCTTGGTTGAAAATGAGATTGGAAAAAGATTAAAATGTCTTAGATCTGATAATGTTCGTGAGTATTGCAGAAAATAATTTGAGGATTATTGTGCCTCTACTGGTATTCGTAGACAAAAAATAGTTTCAAGGACTCCACATGAAAATGTAGTGGTTGAACGCATGAACAAGACAATAATGGAACGTGCTAGGAGCATGAGGTTGCATGCTGGGATCCCCCTAAACATGTGGGAAAAGGCTGTACATAGTGCTGTATATTTGATAAATAGAGGTCCCTCTACTCCCTTGGGTTGTGGTATCCTAGAGGAAGCATGGACAGGTAAGAAGGTGAGTTATTCTTTGAATGAAGAAATATATATGGTACAGCCACAGAGATTTGAGGTTAAGGGTAAGGAGAGTTTAGTGTGCAAATTAAAAAAAAGTTTATATGGATTGAAGCAAGCACCTCAGCAATGGTCTATTAAATTTGATACTTTTATGAATGAGAATGGATACACTCGATGTAATTCTAGCCATTGTGTTTATTTCAAGAGGTTAAATAATGACAGCTACATTATTTTATGTTTATATGTTGATGATATGCTTGTAGCTGGATCTAACATGGATCATATTAAGGGGTTGAAACAACAGTTAGAAAAA
>MU224170.1:607203-651933 GCA_018584345.1 Thuja plicata | reverse complement strand
AAGAAATGTGTCCAAAGACACCAGAAGAAGAGGCAAAAATGTCCAAGATACCTTATGCTTTAGCTGTAGGGAGCTTAATGTATGCTATGGTATGTACTAGGCTAGATATTGCACATGCAGTGGGAGTCGTTAGCCGGCATATGAGTCACCCTGGGATTGAGCATTGGAATGCAGTCAAATGGATTCTCAGATATTTGAGAGGTACATCCAACAAGTGTTTACACTTTGGGGGCTCTTCTACTACTGTTCATGGCTATGTTGAATCAGATTTGGCAGGAGATATAGATACCAGATGGATTACTACAGGTTATGTATTTATTATTGGTGGGACAACAGTGAGTTGGATTTCTCAGTTACAAAAGGTGTATGCGTTATCCACTATAGAGGCAGAGTATGTTGCTGCTACAAAGGAAGCCAAGGAGATGATATGGCTTCAATTATTCATTTAAGAATTAGGACATCCACATCCAGATAATTATTTGTATTCAGATAGTCAGAGTGTCATTCATCTTGCAAAGAATTCTACTTTGTACTAAAAAAAAAAGCACATTCAATTGCGATATCATTTCATTCGGTCAGTTTTGGATGATGGACAGTTAAAGTTGGAGAAGATACATAGAGATGATAATCTAGCAGATATGTTTACAAAGGCAGTGACAAGGGAGAAGCTGAATTCCTCTTCAGCTTCGGTTGGTCTTCTAGACTGAACAGAATAACAGAACAATAGAGTCCAGGGTGGTTTCTTTATTCCAGTGGGAGCTACAGGTTTGGTCGATCAATCTCCAAGTGGGAGGATATTGTTGTGGAGTCTGATCAGTCTCCAAGTGGGAGATTTTTATGTATGTGGAGCCTAATCAGACTCAGGTTCTTTTGGCACGGTTTCCCCCTAGACTTATCTACAGGGGATTGGGGGCAGCGCCCGCAGGCTTGGAGTCAAGGGGAAAAGCCCCTTGCGGGGTCCTGGAGTAGTACCCCAGGTGGGGTCAAGGGGTAGAGCCCCTGATGGGGTCAAGGGGCAGCACCATCAATTGACTTAATAATATTGTAAAGGGTCGGCCATCAATTTTCTATTAGTCAGAGTATTTTTTGCCCTAATTAGGTTAAGTCAAAAATACTTGTGAAAAGGGCTTAGGGTTTGAGATTCATCGTATGAGGGATTTTTCAGCTTCCTGTGGCTATATTGAGTTGTAGGTTTTAGTTTTTAATCACTGGATAATAATAAAGACATTGGAATCACTGTTGGTGGATGTAGCCCAGGGATTGGGTGAACCACGTTAAATTTTTGTGTTATTGTGTTCTCTTCTGTGTGTTAATATTTGCATTTTTCTGCTTATTATTCTAACAACTTATCTATCACATTCAGGTGATTAGTTTTATTTTAAAGAATCTTATTCAGCAAATCAAAGTTTCATATTAGATCATCCATTGGTTCATCCTAACAGGTGTATCAACAAAATCCTTTAATAGGGTGGCCTTACCAGTCCTCATCAAATCTAGGTTTTGACCCACTGTAGACCGCTCCCCTCCTTGGGACAGTCTGTTGTTCTCTGGGCTTTTTTGCCTTTCCTTTCTATGCTTTGTTAAAGGGTTTCGGGGTTCCCTTCAAAACCTGCTTTTACCATAATCAAAAACAGTCCTCATCAAATCTCCTAACAGAGTGCATACTTTATTGTATTGTATAAATCATTTCACAAGGTGGACCTAACAGTCCTTATTTCTCCTAAAAGTGAAGGCCATCAGAAGTCCTTAATCGACCAAATTTATATTGCAGTGCTAAATCTAGTGGGTACCATCCCCACCCCAGTTTTACTTTCTTTTGCAAGGTTTCTGGGTAACCAAATATTGTGTCAAGTGTTATGAATGGTTATTAATTTTCTATTCTATGCATGCAATTAGATTAGTCAATCTAACAAAGGATAAAAGAGAATAAGTTTTATTGGCTCCTAATTCACCCCCTCTTAGTCACCTAGCTTATAATATATTTCTAACAATTGGTATCAGAGCTAGAGGTTCTCTTATCAGAATTTGAATAACTTGAGAAAAGATTAGAGGCAATGGAAATATACAGACTGGAGAAAGGCATTGAAAATGAAAAGATAGATCTACAAGTGGCCATGGATCAAATTAAAAAACTCAAGGAGCAGCTCTCTCATTCCCTGAAAAGAAGAAAAGATTTAGCAGTGCAAATGAATGCTAAAAATCATATAGAAGAAAGAATTGAAGACTTATGCAAAGAAATAAGTTCTTAAGATGCTGATTCAACCATTAAAGACCTACTTGCAAAGAATCTCAATTTACATGAAGAAGTCAAAAAATTGAAGAGAGAACAAGAAATTCATTCAGTCAGAATATGTGAATTAATGGAACAAAAGAACCAAGCAGAAAATGATAGAGACATGGCACAAGAAGACAAAATATTGTTGAGTACAAGATTAGAGGAAAAAGAAAATGAAATCCATCATTTGTCACTTTAGTAAGAAGATATGATAAATCAACTCAGTAATGCAAATCAAGAAGTTATCAATCTGAGGACTGAAAATGAAAGACAAAAAAATGATCTCAATACTGAAAAGAAAACCAATGAGAGTATGATGAATTCACAAGTAAGCATGGATCAGTTGAGAGAAAACTCAATTCAGACATTATGGACAGACTGGATTAGGTTATATTGAACAAGGCAAATCCTCACAGCAAGGAACTCAAAAGAACATGAAACCTACATGTAATCACTGTGGTAAGTTAGGGAATACATCAAACAAGTGTTGGAGCAATGGAAAATCAAATTTTAATGGAAAATTCTACAGATGCAACAAACATGGACATAGGGAAAGTGAATGCACTGAGAAACCTAAGTTTGAAGGAAAATGTTTCAATTGTAACAAACAAGGTCACAAGTCTTCCGAGTGCAGAACTAAGAAATGGAACCTTGCTGAACAGTTAGCTAAAGCAATTTTTGGTTCAGATTACAACACATGGAGTAGATGTTGTCATTGTGGTGAATATGGACACATTGGTGCAAACTATGAAAAGACTCACCTTAGAAAAAATAATCCTACTAAGAGATGTTATGTGTGTAAACAAATCGGTCATCTAAGCAAGAATTGCATGAACAGAGAAAATGTGGATACTGGTTTTGAGAAAGGCAAAGAAATTTTTTTTGAAATCTGAACTCAGATGAGTTGGCAGTGGGTAAGGAAGAGTCTAGATAATTTAGATAAAAACAATGAAGGATCAAATGGCACCCTAAATAGTGAATTGGGTGGATCCACCATATCTAAACAAATATGCAAGGAGACAACTGGAACTATGCATACAAGTCATCATACATCAGTTCTAGATATGCAAGCAAGTCCAAATCAACATATTGATGCAATAGGACACATTATGGTTCTAACCAAGTCAGGATCTCAGTTACAACCCAGCTACTTAGGCTTAACCAGGTTAAGTCGGGTTGTATGGTTTTCAAAGATGCAAAGATTAGTTTTTTCTAAGATTTTGAGTAAGCCTGGAGAACTACCCAAGCTGTCACAACTACCATGTATGAAGCATTTAATGAAAAATTTATTATGAAATTCACATAAATGGTGAAATTAAGGAGTTATTGTTTACAGTTTATAGAGTGATTAAGAGCTTATAGTGATTCCAAAGTGAATTTGTGTTTGAAAGCTTTAGTTGCACCAAAGTTTCATCAAGCGTTATGGCATCTACATCTAGTAGCAAGGTTAATAAGGGATCTGAGATGTTGGTAAGGAATGCTATCTATGAACCACCAAAGTTTAAACTTCATCTAGCGATTGCAGAGGAGACAGATCCGATGGGAGCTCATTCCCAAATTCCTCCTAAGGTACTGTTAATTCATGACATCCAAATTTTCTATCATTGAAAAATTCAACAGCTAGGCACATTGGAGCTAACAAAGCATATGAATCACTTTGTGTAGCTTGGAATCTGAAGCCTGAACACAAACAACTTGAAGTTAAGGGTTTAACCCACATTTTTCATATGCCAAAGGATTTCTAGATTAAGTGGATGAGGTTTGTTTCGAGCCGTGTTCATGACATGCATCTATGGTTGGAGCAACCTATGAAGATCACAAAGTTGATGATACATTGAGCGACATGGTACCCTATGATTGACAAGCCTAAGGCTACCAAAACCCTACCTTGAGATGACCTAGACAAGAAGACTCTTGCCAAGTTGGATGGCAGAGGTATGAAATTGAATGGAGTCACTGACATGGAATGGAAATTTGGAATTCCTGTAATTGCACACAAGATACACAGTTCTAGTTGACCAAACAATGTAGCATCTGTGGCCATAGACTTGGCATACAAAGTGGTCAATAACAATTTGTCATTCGACCTTGCCAAGTTGCATCTCATCCAACTGAGAAAAAAAATGGAGAGCATCCGAGCATCCAAGACCAATCCATGTAAGTTTGGTTCACTCTTGATATGTTTATTCTTTTATGTTAAGAAGTTTTTCCCTTCCAAAGGCATAGTTGTATTGAAGAAAAATAGGCCTATTGTCTATCAGATAAATGATTTTATAGTAGAATTGGGTGATAACTTTGAAAGCATCATGGATGCTTACTTTGAAAACTTTAGAGGGAAAATGAAAAATAGATACTGAATCCCCAAACAATTGGTATAGGACTATAAAGATGATATTTTCTTTCTATTTGACTATGACAAAGTATACATTTAAGTAGTCAAACCTAGGGTTGCATGGGTGAAACATCTTGCATATGAGGTTAACATTAATGAGACAAGAGCTATCATTGAAGCTCTTGCAAATGAACCTGTTGATCCCAAAGCACCATACTTTGGTACTTATGAAGAAGCCAAGGGTAGAATATCATCAGAGATTGAGATACCCAAAATATTGAAGAGAGGAAGGAAGAGAATTGCAAAATTTGAAAAAAAATATGGCAAGTCATCAGACTCTCCTCCTTCTATCATTGAAAGAAAAGGATACGACATAAAGATAGAAGAAGATGAACCTGAGAAGGAATAGGAAGAGGTAGAAGCAGAGCCTCCAAAGAAGAAGAGGCCAGCCCCCAAGAAAGCACCAAAGATCTCTACCCCTATCATCACTACAAGAAGATCTAGAAGGAAATTGATATTGCCTAAAGAAGATGAAGAAGAAAATATAGTCATATTCAAGAAACCCCCACCTACCTTTGAGAAGAAGATTAAAGAATTGAAAGGAGGTAGTGGAATGGGATCTCTCAAATCATTGAATTATGCTACCAGAACCAAAGATGAGCAGAAGATGATTGAGGATGAATTAGTTGAGAAAATGGAAAGATGGAAGTACGATCCATCCAAATTGAGAAGCCATATGACTGAAGACCTTCTCAAGGAAATCACCATTCACTGACTTAATGCAGTTCAAATTGAAAAGGACATCAGGAATCAAACCTTGAAGCAATTAATGCCTACTATGAATGATAAAGAAGCAAAATATGCAATGACTAAGTATGAGAGTAATCACACTCCAAGGTTTAGGACTTTTTAGATCTTGAGTAAGAAAATAGAGGATGTTGTGAAGTCAGAAACAAAGATATGGAAGTCTATTTTTGTTGACAAGGAAGATGACAAGAAAGAGGCATTGAGTATAGACCCTCATGTATAGACCATTGAAGAATCCAATGCTAAATAGATAGTAGTAGAGGTAATGGCATCTCTGACCCATTCACCTACTCAGAATATCCTATCTCTGAGAAAAGAAAAGATCACAGAATCTACATCAGGATTAGTAGGAATTGAACATCAGGCTTCACCTACTACTGGGCCAAGCCAAACCAAGTCACAGAAGGACACTGCAAATGTTTCTATAGTTAGCATTGATTCTACAGTTAGTGCATCAAAAGTTAATGACTTACTCCAATTGAACACTGAAGATAAAGATGAGTATGGAAAAGACAAGGATGATGATGGAAAAGGCAATGAAATTGTTCCTTCACCTCATCCCAAGGTCAAGGGTAAAGAAAAGGAAATAATAACTAATGAAGTTGACCTTGAGGAAGATATTGTGATTCCAAATTGGGATCTTTCCAATTTGACAGCTGAGTAGATGGATATCCTAGGGGAGCTATGGAAGAAAAAAGAAAAAAAATAGAAGCTCCGAGCAGAAAAGAAAAGGAACAGAGTCCTAGAAGAAATCAAAGGTATTTTCTTGGATTCACTAGAGATTGAAGTCAATGAAGATGACTCCATTATGGACCAACTTGTTGACATAGTCCATAATTTTAATCATGATCTTAGTGGACAAGAGAAATTACTGCAAAAGGTAGAAATAAAATTTGAGAATAAGGTTCTAAAGAATGTTGTAGGAAAGATTGCAATAGATCAAGTAAAGCTAACAACTATCATTAGCTCTCTATAAAACACTGTGAATAATTTTGTGGCATTATTTGTAAAGTTAAGTGAAACTTCCAACTTTACCATGGAAATAAAAGACAAGTTGAAAAACATTGACATGGATTTGAAGGAAAGTGCAAACCAGTTGGCACTTAATCCAAGTTTAAGTTTAGCACACTTTATCAAGATCAAGTATCTGAAAAATTTGCAGGCAGAGCTATTAAGGGAAGAAGCAAGAAAAATGGAATCCCTAACAGCTATACAGAGCCAACTCCTTCCACATATGGATTTCACATGGAAACATATTGCTCATGCAAAGACACTCATTCATGATAACAACTTTTCATTTGTAGAGATTATGATGGAGTTGACTGCAAAAATACATATTGATTTGCACATCCTGAAGGTGTTGCAAGACAATTGGGACAATACTTTGTCTCAAATTTTGAAGGTACATAGTGATTTCCTTTGCTATTTTAGTATTACCTTGTAGATATGCTTTTTGGCATTTGTGTCAAAAATAAGGGGGAAAGTTATTGTATACAAAGGGAATGATAGAATTGTATATAAATATATAAGGAAATACATGTACAGAGGAGAAGAGGAATATACATATATAGCAGAGTTAAAAAAACAATTTTGAAAAATAAAAAATAGAGTCAGTTGTAACTGAGTTACAGAGTAGTAGTCAAAACCGAGCAAATACCCAAGCGGATGGAAAGGGGGAGTTTTGACTTAGCAGTTTGATCAGAATTTTTGGATATGATAAGTATTTTTGTTAGTAATTCCAAAGGGAGAGATTGTTGACCTTATGGAAAGACATGTTGTTAATTAGTGCCAAAACACTTAGTCATTTATGATTATAGTGTTGACCAAGCTAGCATCTTGAAGTGTAACCTGAGCAGTTATAGTCTCGACCGAGCAGATAGTTCAGAATAGTATCACCTGAGTCACCACTATTACCTGGGTTACTATCTCTGAGTGATCAATGTGACCTGAGCACCCAGTATTAACTAAGTGCCAGATTCACCAATTCACTGTGTCGCCCGAGTGTCAGTGTATCACCTAAGTGGATTATTGGACCCGAGTAACAGTATTGGGCCGACTTAGTTTATATTGTTTGATACTATAATATATGATAGTAGCCGACTTACAAAGGTATTTGATTTGGATAAGATATGTATGCAAGATAGTTTTGTTTATCCAAATGTGTGTGAAATAAGTAAATATGTGAATATGAATTAGCAGATTGATTAGAAGGCTACAAAAGTATAAAGGTACAATAGAGACTTATCTATCACATTTAGGTGATTAGTTTTATTTCAAAGGATATTATTCAACAAATCAAAGTTGCATAGAAAATCATCCACTGGTTCATCCTAACAGGTGTATTAGCAAAATACTTTAATAGCGCGGACTTACCAGTCCTTATCAAATATCCTAATAGAGTGCATACTTTATTGTATTGTATAAATCCTTTCAAAAGGTGGACCTAACAGTCCTTATTGCTCCAAACAGGGAAAGCCATCAAAAGTGGTCAATTGTAAGCCTTAACCAACCAAATTTATAATGCAGTACTAAATATTGTAGGTACCATCCCCACCCCAGTTTTACTTTCTTTTGGAAACTTTATGGGTAACCAAATATTATGTCAAGAGTTATGAATGGTTATTAATTTTCTGTTGTATGCATACAATTAGATTAGTCAATCTAATAAAGGATAAAAGATAATAAGTTTTATTGGTTCTTGATTCACCTCCTCTCTCAGTCACCTTGCCTGTAATATATTTACAACACTTTGGACTAGCCTATTAGAGTAAAATCTATAAATTCAATGTAGGAGATGATCCATAGGTGAACAATTCTATATAAGTTTCTTTCTTTTTATATAGTTTATGCATTTGATTGTTTTTGTGAATAAATATATGAGAGAAATCTTGGCTTAATCACATTATTCATCTATTAGTATATTGAGTACAACTACCCAAGTTAGGGACAAATTTAGGTAAAGTACTACTCAGTAGTTTATTTCCACAATTTTGTGATTTAGTTTGATAAATAGTTTACATGCAGTTTTATGCTTTCAAATTCTTGCATCAACTAGTTGAATTTCAATGTAGCAAATTTTAATAGTGACTTGTTATTAACTCTTCATTTATAGATGATAATTACTTTTAGTTGTAATTATTAGTTGATACATGAATGCAATTTCACAATTCATTAGGATTGTATTTCCTTCCAAATTCAAATTTATTTGATTCTTAGTTTGTAACCCAACCTAGGCACTTCATTGTGTACACATAATATTAACTTCATCTCATGTTTATGAACTTAGTTGAAAATTTAACGTACCCTATGATTAATTTATGGGTTCGTTGGATAAGATGACCTCATCTCTAAGTTATAGAGCTAATCTACTTATCCTAAATTATTTGAATTAAAGATGCAGAACTAGGTAAAATAATGTAGATTTGATAATACTCAATTGAAAATAAAAAAACTTAATTGATATGGCATCAATAGCGATGCCATCAACATAAATCCTAAGGGTATAATGGATGGTAAAAAATGCTGCCTACTTTTAAAAATATAATATTATTTGCTTAATTTGTTAATGGGTCTTTGGTCTACTTGGTGAAGTTGAAAGGTTCTTAATGAACCCACCATGGATAAAGTCTTGTTGAGTGTAAGGCTTCCATATCGAACTAAGGTATCATGTTGGAATCATGTCCTGGATGAATTTGGCAGAATGGATACCCCTCAATCTTGGGCTCTTTGCTGAAGAGGTTTATCCTTAGGCTCATGCTCCTGTATCGAGTAGCTAAAATGATTTCATGTATGATCTCAATAAAAAAAGAGAATGCATTAAAAAAAAATCATTGTAATATCTATTTAAATTTTTTAAAATATATAGAATATTTAAAAATATTGTTAATATTTAAATATGTGTATTTGTTAAATGTAGGCTCAATCTTATATGAATATATATGTGAACTAAATTGTAAAGAATTAAATTTACTAGATAAAAAATAAGAGATGTGAAGTTATTTAATTTGTATCGTTTGAGCATATATTCATGTTCAGAATTTTTGCTTGAATAAATGCACTTCACAAGCATCAAACTTATAGTATATTATCAATGTATAATGTGATAACATACATCTAGTTGATGTTGTTCAAAAAATTTAAAATCACCCAGGTTAACATATTTAAAAATTGTTTGTATTCTTTTCACAAGCAACCAATTGATAACTATTTTTGCAAGGCCAAACCCACTTTCCCAAAAAATATATCTATGTTCCAAGTTCCAACAAAAATAAAATTCAATAATATCCAAAATAAAAATATAAAATAAACAATAGAACAAAGAGTAGTCAATTTCAGAGAACAAATAGCCATGTTTCTTACATTTAAGATTAGGAATCTGTTGTAAAGTAAAATATTCCCAGATTGGATAATTCCTTTTTCTCGAAGGTGTTCTTTCATTTAAGATTTCTTTATTCTTAATATTCTCTCTATCCTGGGGATAATTGAGACCGATTATGGCTCTGCATTCTAAAATTGTGAATTATGCGAACTATTCATTAAATAATATAGCGAATGCAAAATCCAAAACAAACGACTTCAACAATGAACTTTGGCATGCCAAACAAGTCATACATTTCATAAGCACAAAATATGGAAAACCTATCTACAGAAAAAACTCACCACTACCCTGCAACAACCGTTTTAGTGCTCTAGCGAAGAAAGAAATTAAGTTGAAAAGGGTTTCTGGAATACCAGATGGCAAAAATGATGGAAGAACGATCCACCTCTGAAATTCATCCTTCAATCTAGAAAATTATCTAGATAATATACGGTTGGGAGATAAAGAAGTGACAAGTATAGAAATAGATTGGATAAAAGTAGAAAGAAATAAAAAAAAACAAAGAACTACAACAAATCTACAAACAACCGCCAAAATCAATCAAGGAAAAATGATAAAAACCATAATCTAGCGAGAACCTCATTTACACAAATCAATCCACCAAAGGACAATTTCAATAAAATATTACAACCCACTGCTAAGGAAAAGATGATTTTTGAGTCTAAGCAAAGAAATCAAAAACATGAATGGGAACACACAAATTACCACTAGATCTTAATTAAAGAAAAGTTAGAAACTCAAAGAGACCAAACAAAATCCCTAAGAAAAGAACATATCCATCTCATTGGGGTAAACATGATACAAATAAAAATGCATCTCAAGAAACACTAGCTATCATGAGCAATGTGTATACCATAGGCTACGGACTTCAATGCAAAAGAAATAGAAAAATCATTTTTTGGAATGGACCTATTGTCTCCATGGAAAGAATCATGTGATGGTTGTATGAAACCCTAAGGGAGCAGGTAAGTATCACTAACCTTTGTAATAATTATATATATTTAAATTGCATCAATAGAGAGATTAGAAAGGATTTTTTAGAAGGTTTGCCAATATTTTTTGAAGGCTTTGCTTGAACTTTTTGCCTGGCGACCGAACTATAATGTTAATACCTTTTTAAAAGATCATGTGTTAAAATGGGAAGTCATCAACAATTTTCCAATGGAACTAATTCATAGTAAAATATTACATTAGATAGGTAGCTTGAGAGGAGATATGATTGAATTTGAATCTTCATTCTTAGATTATTCTATAGTCAATCTCTTGATTAGGGTTCCTCTTGAAAAAAAAACTTTAAAAACCCAAAAAAAAACAAACAAACAATTCAATCTGTAAATTACAACCCAAGTTATATAAAGGAAAGATTAATGATATCCAAATCTATGTCAAGGAAGGGATTGAGTCTAGATGCGAGACTATCTGCTTAACAGAATGAATAACTATGGATTGGAGGTATAGATTTGAGAATTTAGAACCCATGAATTTTAAAAATCATAAGGAAATGATGATGAAATTACACGAGAATGAGAACATAACAAATGCTAGAAAAGACATAGAACAAAGTAACAAAGAGGTAGTTCATGAGCTAGAAGAAGGGAAGATAAGAGAAGAGCCATTACAGAAGAATTCAATTGATACAACAGTTGAGAACAACTCTCCAAAGGAACTTAGCACAAATAAAAAACTAGCCATTAGAAAAAATAAAAAGAATAAACAAGCTAAGTTATCAAGCAAAGTCAGCGACAAAGGAACACAGGAGATAAGCATTGAAATGATGGATAGATTTGTAAGCAACTGCTTGAATAATATGATTAATGAAAACAATACCATAAAGTTATCAACAATGGAAAGCTACCAAGAGAAGAGAAAGATAGTTCAAAAAATGGAAGCAAATATGAAGTACATAAGTGACATAGTACAAGATATCCACAAAGCACAAGATGAAGTTAGATAATTATTAGATTATTGGTATGAAATTGAAAGAGATCACAAATTAGACCAACAGAATATAATAGAATAATAATCTTTAGAAAGCCTAAAAGTGGTAGGAAAATAATTTTTTACAGTAGATCAGTATCCAGAAGTAAATATGGAATTAAATAAGGAAAAGCTAGGGAAAGAGTTAAATAATGTTATTACAAAGGAAGAAATAAGATCAATGGATAATTCACCTAACATATGCAAGGACCAAATACAAGTACATGATGAAGGTATGCTTACAAACACCAATGACAAAGAAAAATACATAAAGGGTATAGAATTAGAAGCAATTCTAAAACTGAAGAATGTTCAATACAATGATCTAGACTCAGTAAACAAAATCATGGAAGAACAGAGTAACGATGATATGAGAAGGTTTAATCAGAGGGAACCTAATACAATTATGATTCCTATAGAAGTTGAAACTATTCTAAAACAAGCAGTACCTGATGAACAAATGATAGAAACCATAGGTCAAGTATATGAATAAGTAAAACCAATAAACTGGGAGGAATTTGGAGTACAAGAAATGATAGACATGATACAAGTTAATGAGAACATAGAATATTTACCACAATCAGAAAATGGAGAAGATAATAGATAAACAAACTGCAATATTAGTAAAAAGATAATACATGAAATCATAGAAGATGAATAATTATCCTACAGTCTGCAAAATGCATCTAGTAATAAAGAGAATTTAGGAATCACATCAAATCAAGATGGAATTGAGTATTAAATTTGTGGCAAATAGAGCAAGAAGAGGGGTCAGAAGTCTTTAGCTAAACTCAGAGCAACTACAGGAACAACATATAATCAAATTAAAATTAATGACTTACTACATGTAGTGAAGGGGAAGGTCCTTCCCAAGGAGAAATGAGTCTTGCCACATGGAATGTTAGGGGCTTGAATACCCCTAAAAAAATGTGCTTATTTAAGTGCAATTTTTCCCTTTTTGAATCTGACATAGTATTACTATAGGAAAATAAACTAAGTCTAATAGAAGGAAATAAATTTAAAAAAGGTTAGGTATTTGGAAATCAGAATTAGTAGGAGCATCAAGAGCTTCAAGAGGATTAGAAATCATATGGGATCCTCGGAAAGTCAATTTTAATATCTCAATATCTAAATCAAATTGAATAGGTGGTCATGTAAGTAGTTTCAAAAGTGAAATAAATTTTGTTCTAATTAATGTATACAGTCCCATTCCAACTCCTGAGAAACATGCAGTTTGGGATGAAATAAGTAATTTCATGGAAACAAATACCAGGGCTAACTTATTTTTGGGTGGAGATTTCATTTCCTTGTTGAACTTGAATGAAAAACAAGGTGGTACACAAATTATTACACAAACAATGGAATATTTTAGAAGTTGGTTTACAATTAACAATCTGATGTACATCCCTACCACAAATGGAATCTTTACATGGAACAATAGAAGAATAGGTTTTTCTAATATAACAAAAAGACTTGATAGGTTTGTTTTTAAAGGACACCTAGGTTCTTTTAATTTCCCCTTTTCATCCTCTATTCTGCCACAAGTTGGATCAGATCATTTTCCAGTCAGGTTAGAAATTAGGGAACCTTGGAAACCATCAAGAAATCCCTTTAAATGTGAAAAATTATGGTTCCTTGAGGAAGAATTCATGGGGAAAATAGACCATTGGTGGCATTAAGGAAAATTCAAAGTGTAAAAAATGTTTTGCTTCATTTCCAAACTAAAAATGCTGAAAGAAAATATCCTAAGTTGGAATAAAGAAAATTATGGAAATATATTTAAATATAAATTAGATAATGAAGAAGAGATCAAAATACTTAATGAAAAAGTGATCAAGGATGGAATGGATAATGACATATATTTGAGAGAAAAAGAGTTATTAGCAATACAAGAGAATATTCTAGCCAAGGAAGAAATCTTCTGGAGATAAAAGTGTCAAGAAACTTGGTTGTTAGAAGGAGACAGAAATACAAAATTCTTTCATAATAGCACCATTAACAATAGAAATATCAATAGAATATTGAAAATAAAAAAACCATGGATTAGAAACTGAAGATCCAAGTAAAGTAGCCGAAACTTTTATAGATTATTTTAAAGAATGCCTGAATAAATTTGAGTCGTCAAATTTGACAGCTCAAAATAAAATGTTAAAAAATATACCCAAGTTAATAAAATCATAAGATATAAAATCTTTAATAAGAAGTTCATAATTGAAGAAATTAAAGAAGTAGTGTTTCAATTAAATCCTGATAAATCACCAGACTGAGATGGGTTTCAGGCCTTTCTTTTTCAAAAATGTCAGCACATTATAAGACATGATCTATGGGAAGCAGTTGAGGCAACTAGAAACTCTAGATCTTTACTAGCTGAGATCAATAATAATTTCGTAGCATTAATTCCTAGAAAGAATGGCCTTGACAATCTTAGAGATTTTAGGCCAATTTCTTTATGTAATATCATTTACAAGATTTTATCCAAAGCATTGGCTAACAGACTAAATTTTTTTTACCAAAACTAATCTCAAAAGAACAAACTAGATTTATCAATGAGAGATCCATATTTGATGGAATCATCATCATTCAAGAGCTAATACACTCAACACAAAACAATAAAGATCCATGTATGCTTATGAAGTTAGATATTCAAAAGGCCTATGATAAAGTGGATTGGAGATTCCTATGTAAAGTTCTAGAGGCCTTTGGTTTCTCTCACCAATGGATTTACCCGATCTACAATTTTATATCTACCCCAAATTTTTCTCTCCTTATTAACGGGACCCCAGAAGTTTTCTTCAGTAGTTCCGGAGGGATTAGACAAGGAGATCCAATCTCCCTATTTCTATTCATCATCATGGCAGAAGCCTTCGGTAGAGCAATTAGAAAAGCTCAAACATATGGGAAAATCAAGGCAATTCAAGTTACAGATGGAATTCCCAATATATCACATTAACAATTTGTTGATGGCACAAAAATTCTCAGAGAAAGCTTAATGATAGAAGCCCTAAAATTTAAGAAAATAATTAAAACATATTCTAAAGCTTTAGGACAGTAGGTTAACACAACCAAATCAGAAATATTTTTTCTAAACACCCCTCCAAACATAGAACAAGCAATATGGAATCTCATGGGCTACAAAAAAGGCACCTTCCCTTGTAAATATCTTGGGATCTACTTAGAAAAAGGCCAAAGGGGTAACGAATCTTAGGATTATATTTTTGAGAAGCTGGGAAAAAAATGGGTTGTTGGAAAGGTAAATGGCTAACTAAGGCTGGAAGAGCTGCAATGATCAAAGTAGTTCTATCGGCCATCCCTACATATCAAATGTCATGTTTACCTTTCCCCAAGGGGGTCAAGCATAAAATAGATAGAATTTTTTTTTTTGGCAAGGAACAGATGAAAATAGGAAACAAGCCATGATTAGTTGGGATAAGATTTGTAGACCTAAGGAATATGGAGGATTACAAATTAAAGATTGGAGCTAGAAAAATGACGCATTAGGAGCCAAACTGATATGCAGAATGTATCACGAACACAATAGTAAATGCACAAAAATATTATATCTCAAATATTTAAATAACTTAAATCCTATATCATTATTTAGAACCAAAAACCCACTGAAAGGTTCTAGGATTTGGAATTTTATGATTAATTGTAAACCTCTAATCACTAAAAACTTAATATGGGATATTGGATTAGGACAGGATGCCAATTTTTGGGAAGACTCTTGGGATGGATACCAATCCCTTGACAGACTTAATTTACAAGATAATATTAAAAATACACTAACTAACCTATGGGGAAATCAAGTTAATGATTATAAACATAAAATAAATGAAGAATGGCAGTGGAAATTGGTAGAGAATACACCCTTATCACAACAAGAACAGATAATATTTAATAAAATCTTGAAGCAAAGATAAATTAATCGTAAAGAAAGGAATGATAGACTAATCTGGGTGCATCCAAGAATGGTAAATATAATTTTAAAAATGGGTATAAAATGGTTATTAAGTATCAACAGTGGGATAAGATAGATATCCCTTTGAATATTTGCTAGGATTCAGCATGCCTACCCAAAGCCGACATCTTCCTATGGGAAGAAATGCAAAAATAAAATTCTTACCAGTGACTAGTTTACAAAAATAGGGTTTGAAGGACCTTCTAGGTGTCCTTTCTATAAGCACGATTTAGAAACAATAGATAATTTATTATTGAAGTGTCCATTCGCAAATCAATGTTGGAACTGGATATGCAAAAAATGAAATTGGAGTACTGTAATGCCCAAAAACTTGTTAGAATTTTTGAGAAACTGGCCTAAAGAAAAATAAAAAGGGATCTATGATAAATTATGGTAAATATCATCCTCAATACTTCTCTAGGAAATCTAGAAAGAAAGGAATAGAAGGATATTCTACAATGAAATTATGGAAACCCCAATCTTCCTTAATAACGTTGAAGCCTGCATATCTGAAGTAATGAATATCCACCTCTAAAACTCAATTAAGGAGGAAGGTTCATTTTCATAATGGGATGCAGATATGAAAAATAAATGGTTTAATCTGATCAATCCACCTCAAATATATAAGAGATATAGTAAGAAATATAGAATGAAACGTGAATGGAAACCACCCTTGAGTGGTCAGGATAAGCTCAATTTTGATGGAGCTTCGCGAGGTAATCCTTGATGATGGCTCCCAATTAGCTGAACTGGCTAAGCCATTAGGAATCATGTCTAATAATTTGGCAAAATTAGAAGCAGTAATAAAAGTTCTAAAGCTATGTGTTGAATTAGGCATCCTTAAATTAATCATACAGGGTGACTCTCAGATTATCCCAAATGAACTCAGGAAGAGGGAAACTCAAAATTGGAAAATTATTTGTGAATATAAAAAGAAACTGGACTTCCCCAGAACTACTACGCCCAACTCCCCCAATTCCTACACGACCAGGATTCCCTTGATAGGAGAAATTAGTGTTGATTTTGATAACTCCAGGTAGAGGAGGAGTCCAAAGCCCCTCATGATTAACCCACTGAGAATGATGTATGACTCTACTACCATAGCATTAGGTAGCAGACAGAGGAGCCCTGCCATGTAGAGGAAAGGAGAGGCAAGTTCAAATGTCCACATCTCCAGGATCCAAACCACCCATCCCCTCAAAATTTTCCAGAACAGTTTCATGGAGAGAATGAAAATTTTTCCCCGTCAAGTGCATGACCCCAAACTTAACATCCTGAAAGATTTTCTTGTTCCTTTCCAGCCAAACATGCCAAAGAATGATGGAAGGGCCAATAGCCCAAAAACCCTATAGAAAAGAGGACTTATAAGGTGAGTGCCCCAATCTATCCTAAAAATCAGATGAAGAAGAAATATGTGAGCACAGGTAGCCCCACGCATATCACCAAAAGTGCCAAATCTGCTTGACGGAGGAGCATTGAAAGAAAAGGTGTGAAACATACTCCTCACCATCACAACATAAAACATAGATTGAGGGGCCATGGAAGCCATGCTTACAAATATTATCCCAAGTGAGACAATGATTGTGAACCATCAACTAGATGAAAAATTGACACTTGGGCCAAGAGAGAGAGTTCTAGACTTGCTTCCACCAATGCACCTCCACATTGCCAAAAAACTGCCTAGTAAGCTTGAAGTACACTGAAGAGAAATAATACTTACCAGAAGAAGCACCTCCCCAAGCTAGAACATCAGGTTCGTGCAAAGAGCTGCATTCCCTAGAGGAAAGAATCTGAGAAATCTACATCTGATCCCACACTGAGCCCCCTGACAGCCAGTTAGAAGAATTCTTCCATCTATAACCAATAGCAAGGCCCAGATTGTAGACCTCCTTGTAATGATCCACCTTATCCCTTCCAGCAAAAAGGAGAGAGTCACAGGGAACTTGCAGGTGCAGATGAGAGATCAAAAGAGGAGGGTTTCCATTCCAAGAATCACTCCAGAAAAGAGCCTTAGAGCCTCTATTAAAAATCTAGAAAATCATAAGAGAATCATTCATCATAGTGGTCACAAGAGAGGGAATACAAGAAAAGTTAGTATTCTCTTCAATATCAACAAGAGGTGAATCATCAGAAATAAGAGAAAAATAAAACCGAATAGCTTCCCTATACACAACATACAAAGAAGTCAAGTGTAGCCTATCAACATTAACAAGAGAATAAATGTAACTTTGATTTTGGTGGCCCTGCACAAATTTATGAAAGAAAGCATTCTTCTTATCCCCTTCTTGAAGCCAGTCAATCTGAGCCTTCTGCTTCCAATAAATTACCTCTCTAAGGTCCCACTCTACTAAGTCCTTGGAAGCTTGAGATTCCTCTTTGTGAAGAGCTTCTGAGATACCAAGCCCATGGATCTACCTGGTAATGACTACTAGATGATCTTGAGCCCTCTTTTCTTCATGGTGTGAATATTACCAAAGCAAGACCTGTTCCAATTTTTCAACTTTCTTTTGACATATTGAAGTTTTTTAGAAAAAAAGAGAACATGGCAGTGCCATAAGATGGACCACCATCTCTCCACTATTGGACCATTAAATCATGAAGAGAAGAGTCCCAAAGCCACATTATCTGGAACTTAAAAGGGGGACTCTTGGGAATAAAAACACAACTAGCAGAGAGCTTGATAGGCTAGTGATCAAAACCCCTCCAATCCATAATTTTAGATGAGAGAGAGAGATTACCACTATTTCAAAAGTAGGAAACCAAAAATCTATCGAGATGTTCTGAGATGGCATCATCCCCAAACCTTCTAATATTCCACGTAAAGAGCCCACTACCTGGTTGGACATCAGAAAGATGTAAAAGACCCATTTTCTCAAGAAGAATCTTAGAAGAGGGCCCCAAACAAGAAAGACTTCCTTGTTTCTCCTCCAAGCACATAACATAATTGAAGTCCCCACCTAAAATCCAAGGCAAGAAAGGATGACAACTCCGAACATACCCTATATGCACCTAGAGCCTTATCTTTCCAGGGAGATCAACATGAGCATACACATTAGTGACCAGAATCAACTCCCCTATTTCCAGACAAGAGGCAAACATAGAAAGAGAAGAGTGACAAGATATTCACCAAAGAGGGGTTATTTTCCTAGGGTCCCAACAAATAGCCAAGCCACCAGAGCTCCCTTGAGATCTAATACATTGTCATTGACCAAAATACCAAATACTTGGAGAACATTGGATCATGGAATTCACTAAAAGTTTAGTCTCTTGAATACAAAAGATGTCCAGGGAGTGATCCGCCACCAACTCATGAATACATTTTTGTCTGGGGATGCTATTCAACTCCCTAACATTCCATGAGAGAATGATCATTGAGTAGAGTGGGGAAAGTGTGCATCCATGGGTTTGACAGACCCTGACTCTACCAATAAATCTCCTGAAGATGAATTTTCTCTTGATCCCTATTGTGGCCACCTTTTGAAGGAGTAACAAAATATAATTTCTTAAACAGTCTTTGCATCAAACCCAATGCAAGAGAATATCCTTTTCCTTTCCTAGATGCAAACACATCTTTAACCAAATCTGCTAGGAGAATGCCATTGTCTTGTGGTATAGAGGAAACCACAAGGGCACTAGAATCAGGTCCAATAGGCGTTTCACTTGTCTACTGGAAAAAATTTATCCTAGTTTATAAGAGAAGCATCTTGGATAGGAGTCTGCTTATCTGCATCTGTTGCACCAGACAAAATACATGGAGGAATACCTTCCTCTAAGGCCATATTATCTAGCACCTCAAATTGGTTAAAACATGCCTCTGATTTCCTATCTGAAAAGGGTCTCTTTTGTTCTCTCCCCTTAGCTCAGTTTCAAGTAGGAATGAAGCCATCCTTGTTAGGAATGGTAGCATTAACCTGGGCTTTCCCCTTATTTTCATAATACATCTGGGATTTACCTTTTTGTACATAGTTAGACTGATCCTTTCCTTTTCTTGCATGTTTAGTCTGAGCTTTCCCTTTTCCATAATTATCCATCTTAAGGTCTAAGGAGGAAGAAGATCCCCCAGAGCCTCCAAAGGGATTCTTAGATGCCTAAGGGAACATACACTGCAAATGACCATATTCATGGCATATTCAACAATAGAAAGGTAAAGACTCATAGTCTAACTCTTGTACCCAGGACGATGAGCCAAGGAAAATTTCCAAAGAATCTGGTAACGAGTTATTCAAATCAATTTCAACAAAAATGCGAGAAAAAGAAATAACCCTTTTGTTGAGGGATTTATGTGTGATCGTAGAAGGCATCCCCAGCAAAGCAGTGATCTGGCGCAGGATGTCCTCTCTCAAAAATTCTAGAGGAAGGCGCAAAAAAAAAACCCACACAGGAACCCTTGAAGGGAGATTCTCCACATAATAGAACCCTATATGCCAAGGTTTGACAAACCACCTGACACAGTTGTTAAAATATGGGCCTCCCTCAAAGACGTGATCCCGATCAGACATGCAAGAGAATACCACCATGAAGTAGCTATTCCCTGCCAACATAATGTCCATATCGCCTTCAATTTTCCATGAGTGATGGATCCAAGCTTCAAGAGTAGACAAAGAGATTTGGATCCTAAGAAACTTGCAGATCAAAGCATGCTTAGTCTAGTAGTCGACATCTTCCAAAACTGCCTTCGAAGAAATGACAAGAATAGGGCAATCTTGACTGCGAGGTAAACACCCATTAACCTTTTTTAACTTTGAGCTCTCCCTAACATAAG
The DNA here is from genome assembly GCA_018584345.1 of Thuja plicata. Classification (NCBI taxonomy): domain Eukaryota; kingdom Viridiplantae; phylum Streptophyta; class Pinopsida; order Cupressales; family Cupressaceae; genus Thuja; species Thuja plicata. Next base: position 631,444 of record MU224170.1, on the reverse strand, counting down.
AAGAAGCCATCAGTTGTGAACTTATCCCAGAAGAAGAGCCATGAGAATCCATAACTCTAGCAATCGTCAAAGTATTTCCAACCCCAGATGAAACCATCAGAGCAGGTGTTGTTGCATAGAACACACATAAATAACACAAAGAAGAGAGAGCCCTTGCAAATGCTGATCCCCAACAAACCACACACACTAACCCCAACCCAAAAAACAATACCAAGCAAGAGAATAAAACAAAAGTAGGGACCCTACACCTCAAACCACCAAACTCCCCCACAATGACAACATGAACCCTTGGTGGAAGAAGAAAAAAACACCCAAGCACAGGCTTGAGATAGAGACAACACTTTGTAAAACCCCACCCCCTATAGACAAAAACAACCCCTCCCCCATGCGATTGCATCAGCGCAAACCAGAAACTCAGAAAATGAGCTAGGAAATATCAAATTGAAATCAATCAATATCATCTAAAGGAAATATTATGCTAAATGCTTGTGTGAGGTTATGGGATTATGTATAATCATATTTATATGCTATGTGAGTATTAACTTTTACAAGTTTGAATTTATAATTATATGTATGTCATTCCTTCTTGTAGATGTTTATGGTTATGGTTGTGCACTTCTAATATTAAATTGACATGATACTTTTAGAAATCAATCAATATCATCTAAAGGAAATATTTTGTTATATGCTTGTGTGAGGTTATGGGATTATGTATAAGTGTATTTATATACTATGTGAGTATTATCTTTTACGAGTTTAAATTGATAATTATATGTATGTCATTCCTTCTTGTATATGTTTATGGTTATGGTTGTGCACTTGTAAACATGTCTTTGGTTCTCTTATTCATTCTTGGTCTAATTATAGATAACTTGTTATTCATTTGATTACATTTAATCATAACTAGGTTGATCATTAGTATTTTGATGTTTATAATGGTTATCCTAATTTAATGATGTTAATCATGAGGATGGATTTAATGTACTCAATTATGGTATTATCTTAAGATTTGGTTGTATTTCATTCCTATGTTTGTTTGAAGGCATTTTAGTGAACACTATAATTGAGGTGGTTTCATGGATACTATATTAGTGTGAGTTAAACAATATCTTGAGTTAAGGAATTAGTGTCAAGTTATCAATTTTAATTCTAGGATTGTCCCTGTTCCACCTAAGTGGGTGGAATCCAAAGGGAAAACTATCTGGGGAAATAGACCCTAGAAATGGTTGTGTACCTGCTTTCTTGATTTTATAAATAGATAGTTTGGAATGGGAAAATACGAACTACAAAGTATTTGAGCATTAACGTAGGCAAGGCTATCAATGATGACCCCCTGAGACTTAGGTCCAGTCCCTTAGGTTTTTTCTATTGGTATTTATTTCTCATCCTAATAAAAATACGAGAAAGGTTATATTTATGATCACATAATTAATGTTACTACCTCTTGTGACTTGTATCTAGTTTTGAGACATGTGTGCATATATAGGAATTGAAAAACATGATGGAGTAACAAGGAATTGAACTTCAGGTATGAAATGGTATTAGTTATTTGTATCTTATCTTGTGCTAAAAGGTTATCATAATAATGTTCACCTTGGTGTTTAATATGAACATAATTGTAGCTCTTCTTAGTATTAGTCTTTCTTGAGATTTTATATAAATGCAATACAATGTATAAATAATAAGAAAAAAAGAAGTTGTTATGCATGTTTTGTTGAGAAATATGCCCTCAAGCCAAGGCTCACTCAATGGGGCATTACATCTAGTATTAGAGCCCAAGTTTCTACACTAGGAACTCTGGGAATTATGTGTCTATCATGTAATTTTTGACAAGTATTTCTACATCATTTCCTTTCCTTATCTCTTACCCTAGTATGGCTTAACTTCTTGTCTTAATTCTGGATTATGTAGTAGATAATTTGGAAGGTATCATCTTTGATCCATGATGTTTTATTGATTTTGTACATATTTTCTCTTTGTTCTATATTATTTTGTGTTAAATAATTGAAGATTTGATTCAAGGTGAATTCCTTATCAAGCACAATGTATTGATTGTTGATATGAAATAACTTTAATGCAAAACATGTGTGATTGATTGTGTAGGCTTTGTTGATAATGTTCAATTGAAATTAAAATGAATATATTTACTCCCTTTCCTATCTTCTTGATGAATACTTATTGGAAGATGCTAGTTAAGTGATAAAATGTACGATTTAAACCATTGATTTTGAATGTATAAGTGTGATAAATGGAGTTAATTGCATTGGTAAAATTGAGAGCATTCGTAAATGGCTAAATGAATATATTTTGATTGATGCAAGTATTGAAGGATGCACTAAATACAATCTATTCATTTACTTATTTATGTAGGGAACGGTTGGTCCTTGAATTGGTAAGAGTCAAAACAGGAATTTTATTTTATTTTTAATATGAAGGTTGTATGTGAGTAATGATGTGATCATCCTCCTTATTTAAAATTGGAGATTGCAATTTGGACTAAAGATATGGATTTTTAGCAACTTACCTTTATGGATTTCCATATAAGTTATTAAAATTATATGTGTGTAAATCCTACTTTGAGCAACGAAAAGAAAAGAGTTATTTCCTTAATTAGGAGCTGCAAATGAATCCTTATGCCTTAATGTGTTTTGTTTGAAGAAATTTTTCATATTTTATGGGAAGCACCTAGCTGATCCATTACACCTTGAAATTTTACGCCTTTTATATCTTTCATATCATGGATTGGGTGAAAATTGTATGTCCTTAATAGCTTATAATGGTTATAACGTGATTAATTACAATTTATTATTTTTCCCTTAATTGGATCAAAATGTGTACTCATTCAATGTTTTTTTTTAAGAATTTAAAGTTGACATAACATATTTTTGTTCCTATGTCTTATTTTGAACTAATTTGGTTAAATTGCGTATATATGTTATATCTCATGTAATGAGAAATGATGAGATTGACATTTATATTTTTCCTTTAGGCATATGCTCATGTAAATGTGAAATTGGAAATAATGATGACAAGGGTACGTTGTGCTATGTGAATATTCAAGAGATGGAATGGAAAAATATAGATAATGTATGATGTTTTATGTGCTCCATTGTCAATGTGATAAAAGCAGTACTAGTGCTTATGTTTGGTGTTTAAGATGATCATGATTGTAGCTCTTCTTAGTATTAGTTTTTCGTGAGATTTTATATTAATGCAATACAATGTATAAAAAATAAGAAAAAAAAAATTGTTCTGCATGTTTTGTTGAGAAATATGCCCTTGATTTGAGGCTCACTAGGTGGGGCATAACAAAAATGGAGTTGGTGGGGGTGATATGCTTGTATCCCCACAAGGTGAAAAGTACTATTCAATATTTCATTTTTCATTTGCATGTACTAATAATATTTCTGAATATGAAGGTCTAATTCAGGGCTTAGAATGGGCTAGGAAGAGAAAGATCATTTGTCTACAAGTGTTTGGTGACAGTGTGTTAATTGTAATTCAGGTGAATAGTTTACATGTTGCGAAGAATGATGTTTTGAAGTCATAAAAGAACCGGTTATTGGATACGATAGAATAATTTTCTATTTTTTATTTGATTTCCATAACTAGGAGTAAAAATCAACATGCAGACAAGTTGGTTTATGTAGGTGCACAGTTTGACGTTCAGAGTGACATTAGCAAGGAAAAGGTACAATAACATATGAAGGTAGTTGTTAGGACTTCTATTAGAAGAGGATTTGTTTTTCGTTGCTAACCAAGATAATATCAAGAAATAGTATGGTGATCAAATAATTTAGTTAAAGTTGAATAAGTTTCCCAAGGGGTTAGTAACCCTAGAGTCTATCTTTGGAAATGATTATCAACTAAAGAAAAATAAAACCAGTATGGATGTGAAATAATATCACTACGAGGAGATGAATATCTTCAAAGGTAAACTCCTTAAGGTTGGTAAAACTTATCTATCCCCAAATAGAAAGACAAGCTTTTGTAGAGTTATGTCAAGAATTTCATGATGCTTTATCTTGGGAATATTCTAATTTGAAAGGTTTTGATCCTGAAATTGCACAACATACTATAGAATTAATGCCTAATGCAAAGCTAGTCAAACAGAAGTAGAGGAATCATTTATGAGATAAAACATAATGTTGGGTCTCCAATCTTGTCCCTATTAGGAAGATAAATAGGGAAATTATGCTTTGTGTGTACTTTAGAGACCTAAATAGAGCCTCTCTGAAAGATAACTACATGTTGCCCTCTATGGAGAAGATTCTAAAAGTAGCTACTAGTTCTAAGAGATTCTCTCTTCTTGATCGTTATTCAGATTATAACCAATTAGTGCTAGTAAAAAATAAAGATCAACATAAAACTACTTTTACCACTAAATAGGGCACTATGGCCTATAAAAGAATGTCTTCTGGCCTATCTAATGTTGGTACAAATTTTCAAAAGGCAATGTATATGGCTTTCAAAGGCTTACTGTATAAAATGATCTTGGTGTACCTTGATGGCATAACAATATTTTCCAAAAATAATGATCAGCACTTAACACATTTAAAACAAGTCTTTGAGAGACGTAGGGAGTTTGGTATATCCATGAACTCCAAAAAGTGTATATTTGCAGTGCATGAAGGTAAAATTTTAGGACACATTATTTCAAAACATGGAATAACCATTGATGTTGAAAGTGTTAGAGAAATTCTGGAACTGCCTTTACCCAGTCATAAAAAGGGGCTACAAAGCTTCATTGGTAGAAATAAATTTGTAATAATATTTATGCATTATATTGCTCATCTTTTAAGGCCTTTAACTGCTATGTTAAAAAAAATATTATTTTCAGCTAGACCAAGGAAGGCAAGAGCATTTTTCAAGCACTTAAGGAAGCTCTAGCAACAACTCCTACTCTAGTAAATCCAAAATTTTCAAAAGATTTTATTCTTTATGCATATGGTAGTTTGGATACAATTTTTGAAATTATTGTACAACAGAATGATGAAGGTTTTTAACAACCCTTTGCATTCTATAATAAAGGTCTATAGGATTTTGAGCTGAGGTACAATTTTTTTAGAAAAACATGCACTAGTAGTTGTTAAAAGTTTATAAAAGTTTACGCATTTTGTTACTAACAATAAGATTCATCTAATGGTGACCCAACCTAGTGTGAAGGAGTTGTTACTAAGAAGGGATCTTAATGAAAAAAGAGTAGGGTGGATTACCAGGGTGATGGAATACAACATTGACATTAAGATTACTAAGATAGTGAGGGGAAAGGGTCTATGTGAATGAATGGAAAATGAACATGTTCTAGAAGAAGCATAAATTATTAGAGACACAACCCTGGTTATCAATGATGTAGTTTCAAATGATCAACCAACAAGTTGGTTAAAGGACATGATTTATTTTTTGCAAACACGTGAGTGCCCACCTGGTCTTAATAGAGCTAAGAGAAGGTATTTCAGACTTCAATTTTTTCCTTATGTTTTGATTGATAATAGTTTATTTAGAAAAGATCATAGTGGAGTACTTCTAATATGTATTGACAATGAACATCTGAACAAAGTGCTTCATGAGTTTCATGATGGACCCTATGGGGATCATTTCTCTACAAGAACAACTACATTTAAAATCATGAGAGTTGTCTATTAATGGCCAAGATATTTTAAGGATTCCCATGCATGGGACAAAAAGTGTTTTAAATGTGCTATGTTTGCAAGAAAAGAAAGACTGCCATGTTTACCATTCCAGCCCATTCAAGTCGAACAACCCTTCATGAAATGGGGCATTGATTTCATTAGTGATATTAACCCACTTTCCAATGTAGGACACAAGTGGGTCCTTACTGCTATAGACCATTTTACAAGGTGGAATGAGGCAGTAGCTTTGAAAGAAGATAATGACTCAGTTGTCCTGAACTTTTATGAAGATATTGTAACCAGATTTGGAGTGCCTGAGTCTATAATTTCAGATATTGCTTTGGTATTTGTTGGTTTAAGGGTAACACATTGGGCTATTAAGAATGGAATCTACTTGAATACATCATCAAACTATTATCTTGAAGGTAATGGTTTGGCAGAATCTACTAATAAAGATTTGATCAAGATCATCAAAAAGACCCAACAGGATAACCAAAGAGATTGGCACACAAAGTTAAAATCTGCCTTATGGGAAAATAGGATTACTCCTAAAAGGGATATTGGTAATTCACTTTATGTCTCACTATTTGGTAAAACAAATAGACTGCCTATTTCTACAGAGTTACATGCACTAGATCTTGCTAACCAGATAATGATATTTGAGGAAAATGAGCCTATGATAGCTAGATATGCTCAGCTTTTGGAGCTAGAAAAAGAAAGATATAAAGCTATGAAAACATTGGAGTACCAACAGATTCAAGTCAAGAGGACCTTTTATAGAAATGAAATTTCCATAATTTTCAGAGAAGGTGATGTTGTCCTAATATTGGATGAATTGAAAAATATACCAGGCAAACACACTAAGTTTGACAACATGTGGAGTGGCCTATTTATCATTACAGAATGCAAGAAGCATAATTCATTGTAGATATAAAATATGGATGGAGAAATTCTACCTATCCCAATTAATGGGATACACCTCAAGTGTCACTTTGAGGTTTGATCTACCCTCTACATTATAGGTTAGGTTTCTTGTTTCAATGAAGTATTGTTGCACTATAGTTTAGTTGCATTTCTAGTTTTCCAAAGTGTTGTCTAGTACATGTTAGTAGTTTAGGTTTTATTTTTCTATTTTGTCAATTGTGTGTTTTTTTATTTTGGAAAATTCAAAATATAAGCTCTAAATCATGTGCAAAGTTGTTGGGACGGTTGTCAAACTAAACAACTCTTGTTGGCTAATAAGGTACACATCTATAATTCATGGTAGTAAGGTTTCATGCCTTACTATCATGAACCATAAACCTATTTTCAATCAGTTAGAAAGAGTTGTTTAGTTGTTAGGCTACTGGTTTGATGTCTAGATGAAAGACATATAGTAGATGTCACCAAAGATGTTACCAAAGTTTTCACTCATGGCTCAATCTAGGTAAAGCCATGTACATTTTAAAAAGAAAGTGCACCTTTAACCCTCATCCATTACATTCATGTGTTTAAGTACATATCTGAAAGAGATTACAATGTGCTAAAAAGGGAATGAATAGATGCATGAAATATAGAGATAGTTTATACAAATCTATTTTGAACTAAGTAATCTTTATTGAATGTAAATGGCACATTTTGTCTCACACAAGCTGTGAGACTGACTTCTTTCTTATTCAATAAAAAATAAGAATAATATATACATAAATAAGTAAATGAGAGTAAATGTGCTTGTAGGGAGGGTAACCAGTCATTGCCTATATGACTGGTTCAAAGTTGCTTTGTCCTGTTGTTGTAAGAATTGCTTGTCCTTCCTGGCTCATTAGTGCTCATTATTCCTTCTTGCATTGGTCATAGAAATGTGTTAGAGTAGTGCTCTAATAAATGAAAAGTTACAAACCTTACAAGATCACTTACTTATGCATGAACAAATTGATATAAATGCACATTAAATAAGAAAGAAGGTCATCTGGATCATACTATACTATTTGTTTTCTAACTTGTTTGCTTCATGTGCAGTTACAGGTGTCTATCCTGTAGCACGTGGGGTAAAATGTGGCTCCCACAAGGGTTGAGCCCAGCATGCTACAGGATGACATATGATGATAGCATAAAAAAAAATACATGTTGAAGGAACTTAAAGAGTTATTATTGCTACAAGAATCAGAAATGTATTGCTGCAAGAATCAGAAATGTATTCTTGTAGGAATCAAAAATGTATGTTGTAGGAACTTATAGAGTTACTATTGATGTAGGAATCAGAAATGCATGCTACAGGAGCTTATATGATTAATGTTTCTGCAGGATTCACAAATAGTTATTGCAAGAAAACAAGATAACATGCTACATGATTTTCTATAGGAATAAAAAATTTTAAGTTGCAGGAACTTATCAAATTACTATTGATAGTGTCAACAAGAAATGTATGTTGCAGGGACTTATAGAGTTACTATTGCTGCAAGAATAAAAAATGTATTGCTACAGGAATTAGAAATGTATTTTTGTAGGATATTGATTTACATAGATACATATGAAACATTAAAGGGACTTGCATTTTCCAAGCATGAGACCTTTTGTTTCATTTTTATCATCCATAGTAATAATTAAGAGAATGATCCTATGTATGTGATCAACAACATGATGATATGATAAAAGATAAAAATGTATGTTTCTATAAGAATTATGAAAGAACAAGAAGTGCAAAATGAAAGCTACAGTCACAGTAGAATGTTGTCAAAATGAGCAAGTACAACAAAAGCATCTACAGTTCAGATGAGAAAAGAAGTTTTTTACCCTCAAGACATCATGGTCATTTTTTTTCCATATCTTGAAAATGGCAAACTGATTTTTTCTAAAATTTTCAAAAAATTAGAATATTAAAAGACGGAAAAACCCAATAAATTTAGTGAAAACCCAGTTCAAATTTTGGGAGAAATCATTATCTGTTTTCTACAGAAATTTCATGCAGGGCTACAGAAGTTACAATGAAAACCCTCATTCCCATTTAAAAGCCAAAATAAAGTATAGGTCTGATTTATTTTTTTAGTATGCATGAGAATACATTAAAATAATGAGCGACAAACATTCTCAGAAAAAGATCTACAACCATTTTTTTGAAGCAAACCCAAATCACAATAAATGTAGATATACAATGAAATACAATTCAAGCTTCCAGCCATTGATAGGAAAAGGCCCTCATGCAAATTAAGAGTCACAATGCACACCGATTATCCAGCAAATAGAAAAATTCCCATATCATTTCCACAGGAAAGAGTCCATGCTCCACATAGCCACGACTTGAATAAGAGTAAAACCAATGACAAGAATAAGGAATAAAACAACTTATGAAGGCTGAATCTTTGCAGACAAATCAAAATCTTCAAGGGCAAGGTCTTTTTTTCCACAAAGGTCTGCAAGTTTCTCAGAAAAATCTATCTCTAGAAGAGGCGTCGAACTCCATAACAACAGATGAAAGTGTAAAATATGATAAGAGTAATATGTTTTTAGGGCTTTTTGAAACCTTAGGTTACTGTGACTTTTCAAAGGGCATTGTGCGTTAGTTTCTTTTACATAAATTGTTTTTTTCCATTGTGGAATGATCTTTAATGCCTACAAATATATTTGTTTTATTTATTAAGTAATATTTAAATATTTTGCTTAATTGATATTTATTCAATTGTTTTTATTAAGTAATATATTTTTATATTACTTAGTAAAATAAATGTAAAATTTGTTATTATTTGCACTAAAAATACATTGTAATTAATATTAATCAATTGGTACATTATGAATGAATGAATTAATATTAAATCTCAAATGCAATAATAATGAGTCATAGGCCTATTCTTGAGTCAAGAGGAAGAGTTTAGCTAAGAATTTTGTTGATTTATATCTTGTAAATCAAAAGGGGAGATGTGGTAATCTGTATTTTCCAAGTGGATATCAATCAACTTTGCTTGGAGAGGTGACATTTTCTTTTTCCAAGTGGCTTGGATATAATTTTGGACTTGGAGACAAATTTGGGAGTTTGTTTAGTCTTTATAGGGAGACTTTTAAAGCATATTTTGAGTTATCACCATGTGTAATTGGTCAAACAAGACTCTTTCACTCCTTGGAGGCACTTTTGGAGAGGTTTCAGATGTTCTTTTTGGTGCTTTTTTCTTGCATCCAACCCCAGTTTGAATTGCAATTCATTTTTTCATGGGTTCTTGGCAGGGGGAATTTGAGGTGAATATATTCTATCACTTTGTATGAGTTAAGAGAGTTCAAATTTTATGCAGCCTATGTAGAGTGAATTTTCTCAAGTCATTTTCATTGTGTATGTTTTATTGTATCTCAATGAGGATTATATGAATTTTTCCTTTGGAGCATAATATAGCTAGCATTTTGGATCTATCTTGAGCCTTATTTTCTCGTCTTCTTATTAGGTGATTGATATTATTTTTTGTGTTTATTTTCAAGAATACTTTAATTTATGTCTCATTATATCACCTATGATAAGTCAACAAATACTTGTGTATAGGTTATAAGTTGTGTCAATATTGAAGTTGTTAGTTGTGAAGAAATTCCTTCTAGTTTCTGATTATTAGACCTTATTATGAAACACTATTATGCATGAGTTATCATTTCAAGGTTTTAGCCTACAGTTAGGTGATTTTAATCTTCATTGTGTTGGAGAAGGATATAGTTTAAATCTTATAATTTTGGTGCATCACCTTAAGCTTTAAGTTCTTTCATTTCCAAATTAAGCTTTTCCTTTCCCTTTTTTCTTCAAGAAGGTTTCATTTTCCTTTTTTTTAGGTGAAAGTACCAATTAGGAGGTGACCTCTCTTGGAGGTTAATTCCATTTATAGGTTACCCATAGCCTTGGGATGTTCCCATGTTCCTCTAAAGTATCAAGTTCTAAAACTTGATAAGGGTGCACTTTTGAGTGCTAACAATAATCATTACGAGATTCCTCAAGGAAAGTGGGGATCAATCATCAAAGTCAAATCATCTAAATCAAAAGGAAGAGGTAAGGTCTATCAAACATCCACAATCACAATGTCTATCAAATTTCCACATCAACATACATCAAGAGTCCATTGGTGACATCAAAAAGGGAATACATATGTCCATCATCAAAAGTCTAATATCATCAAAAAGATTAAAGCATGACTGCCTCCTAACTTTATAGGATGAACCATCAACATACCGTCACATGTACCCATACCTGCATCCATAGATGGCCTTGTTCCAATCCCCATGAAACTATTGGTTTATCAACTATCAGGTTCTCTCATCCAATAATCAATCATATACCATCATTTTCAAACAAGTGAATCCTTCATCATTGTTTAATTCACATCACATCAGTTGCAAGTGTTGTCAAAAAAGATTTGATCTTCGATTTTGGAAAGTTCACTATCAAGGATTATAGGTCCTTCACTGCAAACCCAAGGAATCAAGGTCAACTTTGATTCTATATCATAGAAATATATCTTTTTATATTAGGACTCCATCATCTTAGACACACTTCATTTTGATCAAACCCCAATTGAAACCTTTTTCTATCACTTGTTTACAAAACCTTCATCAATATTCTAGATCAACCAACCCATCATCCTATATATCAAACAATCTATCAATAATCATCAATCAATCCAGTATCAATCATCACAAATCATACCATCTAGCGCAATATTGATCATCAAATATTTCTCTTCTAATCTATCAAGAGACCCATCTCATCACACTTTATCTGATCAATCTCTCAAGGCGAATATCATACCCATCATCATCTTAACCAGATTATCTCTAGGGTACACATTTGGTATAAAAAATAGATTAAGGTTTGGGGCATTTTCTCATCTTTAAAGTTCATCTTTAGTCGGGATTTAAATCGACAAGGCTGACATTAATAATTTTTTTGCAATCAAAATAAATCATTTTCTTCAGCTCCAATGCTTGCAAAATTATTTTGATTTTAATCTTGAGGGCGCATACTAGAACCAAAGTGCATAGTTTTTCCAATCGAGGAAATTTTTAAAATCAGAGACATCAGACGTCAAAATACTTTTTTTTTTACATCAGGACAACAAAATGAATCAATTTTCACAACACAAATATCACACTATCAAAGAAATGACATCAACATCATACCAAACATCACATCAACACCACATCAACATCACATCAACATCATTTCGACATCATCATATTAGAGAATCACATCGAAACACCATCATCGAGATCACATTAGATTGAACATCAAATTGGGGTCAGACATCAAACACGAAGTATTCTTTGCACCAGTGTGCTTCACACATTTATTCAAAGAGGGGAATTTATAGACACCCTAAATTGGTCAACCAAAATACAAGAAAAAATAATCAAATCCAAGCTATTATAAATTAATTACAATCAATAAATTAAATCACTAGGTAATTGAATTAATAATTTAATTTCTTAGTGCATCAATTGTTTAAATTCAATTCATTAAATCAAACATGGCTAAAGTAAATAATTCTTTTAGATTAATTAAATCCTAATTTCTCTCACCCACCACTACGTGATGAGAAGTCACTCAACCAATGGGGAATGAGAAAATGGATCACATGGATTGCAAAAGGGCTTTACTATCTTGACCACTCAATCCTATAAAGAAATATTGTCCACCCAAAGGGACACATCACTCAACCTTAACCTCAACCATACTTTGACCATGGTTAATCAAACTCACCCCCTACCCTTGGGAACTCCTATAAATAGAAGGCATTTCTTAGTGTAAATCACCAATTCACTTTAGCATCACCACTTTACTATCAATTCACATCTACTCACTTACACTTTGCATCCATTTGCATTTAGCTTTGGGCATTCTTAATTAGGATCATAATAACAACTTTCATTTAGCATAGTTCTTCATCAAGGTCATTTCTCATTTTCTAGGTTGTCACTAGGATCTCTAACACAGCTGAGAGAAATATTCATTAGAACTAGAGACCAATGAGACACTCAATAGGTTTATCATTTCAATTGATCTAATTGTAGTTTATCTTTCAATTCAATTTGACTAACCCATTATTAATGTTTCATTGAGTTTGTGTGTAGGTCAAACATATAGACTACATATACATCTGTATTTCTCCAAGTGCCTTCCTATCAAGATCCTCCAATTTTTCATCTGATGTAGTCATTAAATTCTTTGGTTTTCCACCCAACTTCAAGAAAACATCCTTTTGATATAGATAATCTTCCACTTACATCTTCCATAACTAATAGTTTTGGTCGTTGAACTTTCAACGTTAAACCTGCCTTGCTTTGCCATTGCTCCCACTCAAATTTAAAATTTCTTTCCAAATTATTGAAAAATACACTTCTCTAATAGTAGTTGTTAGGGTTTATGTAGATATAACTAACCAATATTAAGACAATGAAAAAATAAGAAAGAAAAAAAAAATTTAACATTGAGATTTAATGTGGCTCACCCAATATGGGCTACATCCAACATAGAAATTGTCATCCACTTATTTTATTATCTAGAAAAAAGAAAAATACAATCTGAAGATTTTAAATATCACATCTTCTTACTTATCAAGTTTTTTTAGGCAGTCGGCTAACAAAATGAACCTAACCCTAAAAAACAATTTCTCAGGGATTGCCACCCTTGAACCTCAATGAGTATAAATGAAAAGTGTACAGTACGTGCATGATAATTTTCCACATACCAACACCATTCATTTCCATAAAAAAATATTCTTTTGAGTTTCTCTACCATAGTGCCTAAAATTTTAAACAAAAAAATGAAACAAATAGGGATACCTTGTAAAGATGCTAGCGAGAGTTGAACTTTACCTACACAACTGAGAAGTTTCCATTTCCACCCTGAAAGATTCTTTTGGATTCTTTCAAAGATCAATCTACAGAACGTGTTGGATACCTCTTTGATATTGAGAGTTAGTCCCACATATATCCTAGGAAGAATAACACTGGTAACCCATAATTGATTTGATTTGGTTTTGCAATTTCTTTGTAGTATTAATGAAGTATGTTGATTTTCTCAAAATTTATGTGTTGTCCTGAGACTTCCACATATTGGTTAAGAAATATCTACCTTTCTCTTGCTTCAACCTGTAATGAGGTCACCCCACACAATATGGTATCATCGACAAACTACTATATGATAACATGCAGTATAGTAGAAGCAACTTTAACCCCTTGCAACTTTCCCATTGCAACCAGGCTTTAAAAATTCTTTCGAGCAACTTAGAAATGGTTATGAATGTGTAGGGGGAAAGGGGGCCACCTTTCCTAATTCCTCTAGCAACACTAAAAACCCCCTAGGGACCCTATTAATAAGTATCAAATATCTAACAACTGTTACACACTCCTTGATTGAGTTGATCATTTTGTCTTGAAACCCCAACTTCCTTAGGACTTTGAATAGGAAATCCCAACTCAATCTGTCATATGCCTTAGAGATTTCAAGTTTAAGAACCATCCCCAGGAGGTGGAACCTATCCATAGAATGAGTGACTTCATGGGTAACAACATCTATATCAAGAATTTTCCTTCCAAGGACAAACCCCTTTTGGTTGTTGCTAATGAAATCATCTAGGAATGGTCTGATCATATTGACCAGGACCTTAGAAAAGATCTTATATATGGTATTAAAAAAACTAATGGGTTTGAAATTCAAAAGTCTTTGGTGTAATGTATCTTTAGTATTAGGGAAATAAAGGTGCTATTTGGGTTTTTTAGTAGTTTACTAGTTGAATGAAGTCTTTGGTCTCTATGGTAATATCGAATCCCACAATATCTCAAAACTCCTAAAAGAAAGCCAATGTAAATATATCTAGTCTTGGGGCTTTGTAAGCCCCCATAAAAAATACAACATTCTTAACATCTTCTTAAGCTATTGACGTGAGAATCTGAGCATTGTTAACAAAATCAAGGGCATTAGGAAAATAATGTAATAATTGGTCCACCAACAGTTTATTCATTACTTTGAAATCTTTCCAATTAGAATTATAGAAATAGTTTGATGCCATCAATCCAAATCCATTGTCATCATTAATCTCTTATTTCATGTAATCCTTAAGGCTTTGAATTGTGGTCCTTTTCCTGTTCTAGGGGGTAGACCTACAGAAGAATGTTGACTTCCTATCACCCACTTTCAGTTAATACACTCAACTTTTATTTCCAATTATTTCCTCACACTTTAGATTTTCCTTCTATTTTATTTTCCTTCTATTTTTCCCTTAAGGCTTCCTCCTCCTCATTTGTGGTTTTAGATTAATCTCCATTATCCATCTATTCTTGAATAGATATCAACCTAAGAGTCCCCTATATAGGAGTATTCCACTAGTTTTGAAAACAATCTCTGAACTCTGGGTGCAAGATCCATATAATCTCATAACAAGACAAAATATATCCTCTTGATGACCTATTCGTCCATTCAAGGAGAATATTATTATGATCTGACACTATTTTGGGGAGGCCTCTAAGACTGGCATTATACCCAATATCCTAATTAGCATAAACCATAAATCTATCTAATTTAACTTGAATGGGGTGATCCCCCTTCCTATGATCAATGAAATAAATAGATGACCCATCAATTCTATATCAAAAGATTGGTTCCATTGATAAGGTTTTCCAAGTCTACCATACTTTCTGAGTAATTAATCAAACCTCCCATTTTCTTTGATGGAAACAAAGGAAAATTTAAATCTTTGGTGACTATCTAATGAGAATCTTGATTAGTTAGGATCATTAAAGAGATCTTCTATCAAACCGCCTTGTGTCCTATGTGGGAGTTAGGGGCATTAACATTAACTAGGCACCATGAGTCATACATAGAAGCAAAGCTAACTGTAAGTAATAATTTAAGGAAAAAATAAGCCACCCCCCTAACTTTCTAGGATCCCACATAGTCCACCGGGGTTCCATTAGCATTTTTAGATTACAGTTTAATAATGGTTAGGTTTCGATTTGGGTTTGATTTCAATAAGAGTTAACTTAAATATAAATTTAAATGTTAAATCAATTTTATTAAAGTTAAATTATTTAAATTAAAAAATTATTCAATTTCATTTATTTTATAATTTATAAAAATTTAATGATTGATGTTATAAATTTTTATTTTCATTAATATAATTTATTATATGTTGTAGCATAAACATATCTTTTATAATTTATATAAAGTAATTTGAGAGATATCGGGGCTTTAATTTTTCATTATTCCACTTAAATAATACAACATTATTAAATAAAAAAAGTAAAACCCTTGTATCTCTATTTACTTTATATAGAGTATAAAAGATATACATGCTAGTTATTACACAAATTTGGAATCAAACTCCACCATCCATCATCAAGGTATGAAAGTAATAAAATTGAAGAGTTTGATCTCAAGTGTTGAAATACATACACATTTACATGGTCAAGTCTATTGGAATAATGGAATGGTGTGTACTGAGAGGGGAGGGGTGAATCAGTAAACTTTTTATCAATTAACCCTTAATGATCTTTCCTTGCATTACCGACTATTGATGCTTTTCTATCTTATGCATGTAATATAAAAACATAAACTTAATTGCATGTAAACATTCATGCAATGTAAGTACACATGACAGAAGAATTGGTAACGCAGAAAACCCCTGTTAGAAGGTAAAAACTACGGTGGGGATGAAACCCACAAAGCTTCACAATCTGCATAATGGAAGGTGTCGGTTAAGGCTACAAGTGTGATCACTTCTAATGATCTTACCCTGTTAGGAGTAACATTTGAGACTTGTTAAGGTCTACTGTATTAAGATATTTAGAAACACTATTAAGTGTGCACTCGGTTAAGAGATTTACAAAAATATTGTTAAGTCTAGCTTCTTAAAGGATTTCTTCTATTTGATATAATTGATGGAGAGTAGTCAAAAATACTTGTTGACCTGATAGGATGCAATCTTGAATTGCTGAATATAGATCATTTAAGTTCACATTGTATATGTATCACCTATAGTGATTGATTAATACCTCTGTTCTGCTCGTTAGCCTTGAATATTTTTCTTCATAACTGAATTCTATCTTTTGTGTCCTTCTACATAAAACTCTTTGTTTGATCCGCAGATCTTTGCTGCGGCTACAATTATCATTATCTTATTGATTACTACATCTATTTATACAATGTATTGACCTAATTTTGGTTTCACGCTTTACAATAAAAACTCCATGATCAAAGGTTTGCAACTTAACCTTGATCTTCTAGTTTGCATGTTTTCAATTAGTTAGACTGATTAAAACAATTACATGTGCTTTATTTGTCCCTCGAGAAATATTTTTAAATATAATCATAAAGCTAAATATAAAACTTAAGTGTTTTATCTAATGTGTAACTCAAATCCACATTTCTCAGTAATAAAACTGTCTCTCGGTAGACTAGTGCTCGAGTTGCTCTATAGTCTATTCTCTCGGTGATGTCTTTGAACTGTTTGTTAGTTTTCTCTCTAAATTGTGTTGTCAGTTTACACTGTAAATTGTTTGTCAGTGATAGTGCACTTAACATTTTCAGTGATCTCTGTGAATTGTTGTGTTGGGTTGCACTATAAACCTGTCTTTCGTTGATCATGTTACCGAAGGTTCAAAAAATCTTTCCTTTGTATACTAATGACAAAATATTATCCTTTAGGATTATCATTCTCCCCCCTTTGGCATTAGTATCAAAAACTGAAATGTGCAAAACTAAAATGTTCAGTATATACACCAAAGGTTTACCTTGTCAATATGATTCCCCCTATGTGAATGCCTCGGTGTAGTGTATGTACATGTTTCTTCTTTTGATACATTTTCCTTTATACATATATTTCCCCTTTTATCATTTCCCCCTTTCACCTTATCATTTCCCCCTTTATCATATCATTTCCCCCTTTTTTTGAAAATAATGACAAAGGTGTAATACTTACAACTTGTTAAAAATGTGGGAATGGTATTTTTGAATGTCCTCCATTAGTTTCTCCCATTTATCTTTGAGGAGCTCAAGGGTCATGAATTCCAAGTTGAGTCTGGCGTGCATGTCATATATGCTCTTTGTAACAAACATCTCTAGGGTGGCAATCAATGCTTTTGCTGAAGTCATATGCTTTAATAGCAGTGTGAGATTTGGTAGTAACATAGCCTGTAGCTCCGTTACCTCATCTCAGATTCTGCTTTCTACCTTTTGAAGTTCAAGTCTCAACCGTTTTGCTTCTATAATTTTGTCATAATGCAACTTGAATGCATTTTCGTCGATTGTGAGACCTTGTGCACTAGCCTTAAGATCTTCATCAATGTTGGCTATCTTTTCACTATGCTCAGTAGTGAAAGTCTCTATCATGCACAAATTTTGAATTAAGTTGACTACTTCTGATAAGATTGGTTCTATTGTAGTAACTAATTCAGAAAGTTGTACCTTTTGTTTTGCCACTTCTTGGTTGATTTTCTCTGTAAGCTTGTATTGACACTTTTGCTCATCTTGTTCTTCAATTACCTTATCTACATCTACATTCTATGATGTGATGGTGTCAGTGAGTGCTGCTAACTGATCAAGTATATGAGCATTTTGATCAATGTCAGTGTGAGTTACAATATGCAATAGTATTTATTTGGTTGTATCCAGTAATTTAGAGTTCTTGTGCTTTGTCTTGAGCTTGTCTTATATTGCCTTTCTTTTACAAAGCTCTCTATACTTTGTAAGTGATTCATAATCTAGTGTTCACGAGTCATAGACAGGTATTTCTATAATCTCATCTAATGTGACTGGATTTTTATTCTTCTTCTTCTTCTTGGATGTGGTGGTGGAAGTAGGGTTGTGTAGATCTATAGCTAGTTTATGCTCTTTCTCTTGCTTCGGTGATTGTGTGGGAGGTGTGATGCCTTTTGTGTGCTGATTGGTATTGACCTGTTGGTTGGTAGTGGACATATTCACATCAACCTTGTATGTTTCTATAGACTTGTTGCTTTCTGCTCTGCATTTTCCTTTTGCTTCCCTTGCTGATCACCTGTGTCCATTAGTGTACTTGCATCAGGTTCAAGTGTCTTTTCCTTTGCCTCTATAATGATATTGATAGCTTGTATCAATAGTGGCATGTCACCTAGTATATTGACCTGTGTTGCATCTGTGGTATCCATTTCCTATACCTTTTCCTGCTCGGTGGCATCAGTTACATCTTCATCTTTCTTGGGCTCATCATTAGAGTCAATAAGTTTTATATCTTTGATGATGACCTCTGTTAAATCTCCTAATGATTGAAAAATATGAGGTACATCATCCATGGCCTTGGTTGCCTATGTTTTCAACTCAACTGAATTGATGTCCTTGGTTTCATTTATGAAGATGTGATCTAGGCTCGGTGTGGCCTCTTTTTCTTCATTGTGAGGGGTCTCAATAAGGGCTAATACCTGCTCGGGGCTTGAATCCTCCTTAGGTGGATTGAATATTTCATTCCAAGTTTCATCGCTTTCTTTGTCAAGCTCTATTAATTTTCCCTCTAGTAATCGGTATGCTCTCATCTTAGCTGAAAATTTCTTTGAATGCTTCTTCATCATTTCATCAATTTCTTCAACTTTAGACTCGGGTTGCATTATTGTGACTAGGGATCTTTCCCTCATCTATTTTTCTGTATGCAGTGCATAAGTTAACCTTGCAGATATTATTTCATTTACTTCTTGTGGCATCATATTATTAAATAGTACAGGTGAATTAGAATGCAATCATTTCTTGAATGATGGATTCTTCTATCGTCTTTTGATCCTCAGGTTTCAGAATTAGCCATTGCCTTATCTTAGCATTTGATATGCTACCTGTCTTTATGATTGATGCAAAAATCTCACAATTGTCTTAGGAATTTTGTTCTTTTCAGGTTGGAGTTCTTTTTCACTCCAATCTTGTGCAGTGTCATCCCTGTCCTCTTTACCTCAGATATATTTTATTCTTTGCCTCGGTGCATATTTCTTGGTTTGAGGCTTTCTCTTATAAGTCCTTACTGTTCCTTTCTTAATTGGTAGTGAATTTGCATCTTTTGAAGTCTGACTCCTAGTCCTTGATGCAATAGTTGTTCTTGGTTTCTTTGTTGGTGGTGCATCAGACTCAGTTGACTTGGAGTCACTCAATTTTTCACCTTCACCGACAGGTGACTATCCCTTGGTGTCATCTTTTTTCTCTAATTCTTCATCATTTACCGAAAATTTATTCTCAAGTGTCTTTACCATTTTAGTCTTCTTTTTGTCGATCTTTTTAAGTACTAGGCCAGTTTTGATTCTAGCCTTAGCTTCTTCATAAATGCCAAATCTTGGTAATGATTTTTCCACTTCTTCATTCAATAATGCTTCAATAGCATTTGTGGCCTGATCAATGTTGATTTCATAATCAAGAGGTGGTAGCCATGTTGTCCTCGGTACAGCTGGTTTTATTAAAGTGGTGTCGGTATCTACTATGAAACATATATCATATTTATACTATTCTACCAGTTGTTCAGGTATCCTCATTCTTTTCTGCATTCTATCCTTAAAGGTAGTGAAGTATGCATCCATGACTGATGTAAAGTTGTCCCCTAGTGACTTAATAAATTCACTAATTTGTATTGTTACTGGTCAAGTTGTGTCCCAATTGACATTACTGATAGATGGGAAGAAATTTTGGAAATATAAAAATGTGTACATGAGGAGTGAACCAAACTTACATGAATTAGATTTTGCTGACCTAATTATCCTCATTTTCTCCTCTAGTTGTTTCAGTAGAAGCTCAGATAAATCATCTTATGGGCAGTATCAACTGCTCCGCATGCCATGCTATTCAATCTGCTGGCTTGGAATACCTTGTATCCCAGTACACATGCACCGAACTTCAGTTCTGGATTAGTGATGGAGTTAGCCTTTAATCCTCTATCGTCCCATACTGCACCTGTCATATTTTCTATCTCGGGGCAAGAAGGATGTTTTAGGGCTTTGGCCTTGTCGGTTACTCGATAACCAGTTACTGCGTGAATAACATCCTTAGTGATTGGTTTCGATTCAAACAACCACATTTTCCTGTCATGTACTCTATTGTCATGTACTTTGCTGAGTACTATCCAAATCCACTCGATTTTAAACTCTTTTGGGAACATTAGGGAATTTTTTAACCCTTTTACCTCTACATGCTTGTGTTCATCCTTAATGTTTCCATCTGTACAAAGCTTCTTGTAAGCTTCTTCAACCTCAAGATCTCCAATCTCTACAAGCTTGCAGTGGATATATTCTCATACATCCTAGATTAGTGAAACCTTAGGTGGTATGTTTGAGATTGCTCATTGGTTGTCGGGTTGTGAAGCAACCTCAGGGAAAAATTTGTATTTGGGCTCTTCACAGGTAGAGTTTTTGATTAGGTTGAACTTCTTTTCCTTTTCATTCTTGATCTTGGAGACTCGTGATGTGGTTGCCATGTTTCTATGAAATTAGGGCTTCTTCCGTAAATGACCTATTTTCTCGGTGAGTCTTAGTTACTCACTTGATCCTAGCTGTAGATGTTGTGAATTTGTCAGAGTAGCCATGAATGTGCTTGTGAATATTTATGCAATGATGACATGTAACTGATTGAATTTTTGAAGATGTTAAGTTGATGATCATGCAAGGCATTAAATCAGTTAATGTATTGTATTGTCATTGATGTCAACTTAATATAATATGTATGGTCATTGTAATAGTACCAAAGACTTCAAAGAACTAATGAATCAAGGCTATGATAATCATTAATGCATACAAGTCAAGTATTCACTAAGTGATGGTATACAACGATGGAGTGCACTTGATGGTCAGAGTAAAAGAATAGTCACAGTGTTGCCCGATGAGGAAATGAACAGCATTATCGACTAGCAAAGTTACATTATTGCCCGATGAGCAAAACATAGAGTAACCCGACAGCCATAATTTCAGTGTTTCCCAACGGAAAAGACAAGGACGAAGATCCCAATGACAACTAAAGTCACACTAATGAAATAGTCAATTATCACCGATGACTAACTGAAGTGTTGACTGACAGAACATAGAGTTCAAAAAATGACAAAATGCTTAGCTGTCAAGAAGCTAAAGATAGAGTCAACTGATACTTATCATTTTTTTAATCATCTAGATAAATCCAGAGATAAGTAATTGATTTAAAGATTCTTTTTCCAGTTGGAAAGAAGATCTCTACGAGTTCAGACTGGACATTTTCTTTAAATCTATTGGCGAGAATTGTGGAACACACCAAGATCAAGAAATCCAAGAAAAGAGGAAATAATGTCTATAAGAGACAAACCCAATTCATTACAAAGTGTGTGTGTGTGGGGTGAACAATAAAGAGGAAAGATGCTAAAGGAAATCTAAAGGAGAAGAAAGTCTTCATTTCAGTCCTGATCAACAAGCTAAAAGAAGAGCTAGATTTTGAAAACACTGATGAATAGTGAGACAAGCATCATAGAGAAGAACAAGTGTTGAGAAAAGGTATATATTTGATTATATTGATCAATGAAGTAATGGACCTACAATAGATCTAAAAATCTACAATTGAGTTGTATGTATAAATAGATAATTAGTGTTTCAGTTTAACCATTGAAGCATATAAGCCTCTTAACCGAGCAGGACTTAAAAGTCTTTTTCAATTGAGATACATCCCAAGGAGTATCAAAAAATTTGATCACAAAAGTAGAATTGGATATGCCCAATACCTATTGACAGACCAAGTGAGTGTTTGATCAAGGATGGTAGTATTAGATGCCAGATACTAGTTGACAAACCATTTCTAAATACTCTAACAAGGTCACACCTAACGACATGTTTGTAACCTTTAACATGGTTGGCTCTTAACAGGGCTCACTTCAAAAGAGTGAAAATTTGGGGTACTGGTCCCAGTGGTTTTTCCCTTAATAGGGTTTCCATGTTAAAAATCTGTGTTATGTGTGTATGATTCATTTCTTTACTATTTTGTATCTTACATAGTTGATTCTGGATTTATCGGTACACTCTACATATTTACTGTGTTTCGATAAATAGATGATTGCTTATCGGTGAACATGCAGAAGAAGGTTTAACAGAGCAATCTGACAAGTAGTAAATTGATATAGGTAATTCAAGGCATTCATCTTGTAGGACAGAAGATAACTTGAGATATAATTTGTGACTATAAGTTTAAAGGGTTGATTCAAGGATTAATTTTTGAGGCCACTGATTCACCCCCCCTCTCAATTATTAATAACAATTGGTATCAGAGCTTGTGTGATTAGAAAGGAAGGTTTCAAGACCTAAGCTAAAGATCACAACATGAACAAATGAGATGTGCCCAAGTTGAACAAAGATAATTTTACTTCATGGCAGAGCAGAAGAAGACTCCACTTATCAGGTATTGGTAATGATGTTACTCAATACTTAGATACTAAATATGTGTTTCCCAAAGGAGCAACAATAGTTGAACAAATGAGAGAGAAGCATGAACACAATGGCATGATGATAGAACTAGCTTTCTCACTCTTTGATGTTGAATTTGAAGATGTCAAAGACTGCAAAACTGCAAAGCAGATGTGGGAGAAATTGAAGCCTGTACATGGTGGTGACAAAAATGTTTTGAGAGCCAAGGCAGAAAGCCTTAGAGGAAATTTTGATGATCTCAAAATGAAAGAAGGTGAAAACATCACTCAGTACAACACAAGAATCAAAGAGGTAGTCAATGCTATCCGAGGAGTTGGAGGTGTACAAGAAGAAGATAAAGTGGTAAGTAAAATTCTAAGAACCTTACTGCCTACTTATGCTATTAGAGTATCTGCCATTCAAGAAATGAGACAATAGAAAATAGCAATGTTACTCTAGACAGTTTGATTGGAAGACTGATTTCATTTGAGATGAATAACTTAGATAATAGTGTCTTACCAAATATAGAGTCTGCATTCAAATCTTCTGTGAGAATATGTAAATCAAGTCATAAAAACACTATGAGAAAAGATAGTGATAGTGAAAGTGAAGAAGATGACCTTAATGAAATTGAAGCACTTATGGCCAGCAGAATACAGAGAGGCAAAGGTAAATTACCACTTGTTTTTTTTAATTGCAAAGAGATTGGACACTTTTCTACAAGATATACTAACAGAAGAAAAGATGACAGAAGTAATGACAGATCATTTGAAAAGAAGTCTGATAGAGGTGATTACAGAAGCTACTGACAATCAGAAAGAAGAGATACCTGAGACTATAAGGACAAATGAAAGAAGGCCAGTTACCTAGAAAAATGCAAAGATGATGATACTGACACTAAATCTGATGAAGACATCAAGATGGTGTTTGTAGCAGTAAAAGATGATTCAGATGGTGATGAAAAAAGGTATGTAGAAACAACTCTCATATCTAAAGTTAGTAAAAATGATGTTTGGATCATAGATAGTAGTTGCACTCACCATATGACTGGTGATAAGAAAATTTTTGAGACTTTTGAATACTATAAAGGTGGATCAGTAAGAATGGGTAATGACACACCTTATCTAGTTGAAGGTAGAGGAACAATAATGTTGAATAACTAGATAAAATGTGAAAATTCTTATTGGGTAAATGGATTGAATTATAATCTATTGAGTGTTTCTTAGTTGAATAATTCAGGTCACAAAGTAGCATTT
>MU224170.1:594618-605150 GCA_018584345.1 Thuja plicata | reverse complement strand
TGACATCATATTTGGAGGCAATGATATGCTATGCAAATAATTTGCAAATGAAATGAGAAAAGAGTTTGAGATGTCTATGTTTGGAGAGATCAAGTTCTTTCTTGGTCTGCAGATCATGCAACAAGATAAAGGTATTTTCATTACACAATCCAAGTACATCAAAGAAGTATTGAAAATATTCAAGATGGAAGAGTCCAAACCAGTTGGAAAACCGATGGAAACTGGATGCAAACTGACAAAAGAGGACAAGTCATCAGAGGTAAATCAGACTTTGTACAGATCAATGATTGGAAAACTCATGTATGTTGTACATACTAGACCAGATATTGCACATGTAGTAGGAATTGTTTCTAGATTTTCTGCTAATCCCAGGGAATCACATATGACTGTTGTGAAAAGAATTCTAAGATATCTGAAGAATATCAAGGAATATGGCTTATGGTATAGAATAGAAGGCAAATTTGAACTTAAGGTTTTTACCGACGCTAATTGGGCTGGAAATCTTGATGACCGGAAGAGCACAACTAGAGGAGCATTCTTCATGGGTGACAGACTTGTCACATGGATCAACAAGAAACAAGGATGCATCTCACAATCTACTGCAGAGGCAGAGTATGTTACTACCGCTGTAAACTGCTCAAATATTGCATGGATCAAACAGTTACTAGAAGGTATGCATATGAAAATTTTAGAACCAGTAATTATCTATTGTGATAATACAAGTGAAATAAACATCTCCAAGAATACAGTCATGCATGCTAAAACAAAGCATATTTCTATCAAGTATCATTATTTAAGAGAACAAGTTCAGGCAAAGGAGGTGATACTTGAGTATGTGCAATCAAAAAAAAAATTGGCCAATATCTTCACCAAGCCTATGCCCAAGGATGCATTTGAATACTTGAGAAAAAGACTAGGGGTCAGACCCTTGTCTACTGGTTAGTAAGCTGACTAAAAGGCTGCATCAGCCTACATATTATCAGAATATCATTCATGTTGATGCAAGCAGAGAGATGGAATTCAAAGATAAATCTATACACAACAAGGTATTCATCTACTATGAGCAACAAAGTTATTACCAATGGATTGAGAAATTCAAGGAATATATTATGGATAGAAAAGGGTCCATTTGGCATCACTGTCACAATTTTTTATAAAAAAAAGATGTTTGGCATTAATGTCAAAGGGAGAGAAATATCTCATTATCATACTGATAAAGGGAGAGATTTTATCCATTATCATCTCAGTATATCCATTGAAGTATCCAAAAGAAGAAAAGTAATCAGAAAGGGAGAGAAAATACAAAGGAAGAGAAAAACATCAAAAGAGAAGAATAGTCAAAGGGAGAGAGTTTGACACAGAAGGATAACACATCACACCAGAGAAAGAAAGATTCTACATCTATCCAATGAAGGGATTGAAGACAGAAAGAAAGCTGCAAGAATCAAATCAAAGCTATTTGAGCTTACCGATAGCCAGACATTTGTAATAGTTACATTAGGGAAGCTTGATGAAACTATATATTTCATATCGTATTAGCAATAGTATAGTATGATAATGTAGTGTGTCGCCATCAATGCCAAAGGGAGAGATTGATGACATATAACTGATTGAATGTTTGAAGATGTTAAGTTGATGATCATGCAAGGCATTCAATTAGTTAATGTATTGTATTGTCATTGATGTCAACTTAATATAATCTGTATGGTCTTTGTAATACTACTAAAGACTTGAAAGAACTGATGAATCAAGGCTATGCTAATCAGTAATGCATACAAGTCAAGTATTCACTAAGTGACTGTATACACCAATGGAGTGCACCCGATGGTTAGAGTAAAAGAATAGAGTCACAGTGTTGCTCGATGAGGAAATGAACAGCATTACCGACGAGAAAATTTACAGTGTTGCCCGACAAGCAAACACAGAGTAACCCGACAGACAAAATTTCACTGTTGCCCGACGGAAAAGAAAAGGACAGAGATCTCGATGAAAATTGAAGTCACACCAACATAATAGTCAGTTATCACTGATGATTAACTGAAGTGTTGACCGATAAAATAGAGAGTTCAGAAAACAAAAAAATGATTAGCTGTCAAGAAGCTAAAGATAGAGTTAATTGATACTTATCATTGTTTTAATCATCCAGATAAAGCCGGATATAAGTAATTGATTTAAAGCTTCTTTGTCCAGTTGGCAAGAAGATCTCTATGAGATCAGATTGTAGATTTTCTTTAAATCTATTGGCGAGAATTGTGGAACACGCCAATACCAAGAAAGCCAAGAAAAGAGGAAATCATGTCTATAAGAGACAAACCCAATTCATTACGAAGTGTGTGTGTGTGTGGGGTGAATAAGAAAGAGGAAAGATGCTAAAGGAAACCTGAAGGAGAAGAAATTCTTCATTTCAGTCTTGATCAACAAGCTAAAGGAAGAGCTAGATTCTGCAGACACCGACGAATAGTGAGACAAGCATCAAAGAGCAGAACAAGTGTGGAGAAAATGTATATATTTGATTATATTGATCAGTGAAGTAATGGACCTACAATAGATCTTAAAATCTACAATTGAGTTGTATGTATGAACAGATCATTAGTGTTTCAGTTTAACCATTGAAGCATATAAGCCTCTTAACCAAGCAGGACTTAAAAGTCTTTTTCAATTGAGATACATCCCAAGGAGTATCAAAAAGTTTGATCACAAAAGTAGCATTGGATATGCCTGATACCTATTGATAGGCCAAGTGAGTGTTTGATCAAGGATGGTAGAATTAGATGCTAGATACTAGTTGACAAACTATTTCTAAATCCTCTAACAAGGTCACACCTAACAGTGTGTTTGTAACCTTTAACAGGGTTGGCTCTTAACATGGCTCACTTCAGAAGAGTAGAAATTTGGGGTACCGATCCCAGTGGTTTTCCCTTAATAGGGTTTCCATGTTAAAAATCCATGTGTTATGTGTGTATGATTCATTTCTTTATTATTTTGTATCTTACATAGTTGATTCTGGATTTATCGGTATACTCTGCATATTTAATGTGTTTCGGTAAATAGATGATTGCTTATCGGTGAACATACAGAAGAAGGTTTAACATAGCAATCCAACAAGTAGTTAATTGATATAAGTAATTCAAGGCATTCATCTTTTAGGATAGAAGATAACTTGAGATATAATTTGTGGCTATAAGTTTAAAGGGTTGATTTAAGGATTAATTTTTGAGGCCACTGATTCACCCCCCCTCTCAGTTATTACTAACATGCAATCTAGTCACTTTTGGTCACTCTACTTTTCTCTGCTCTTCGCTCTTAAACACTTGGTGAAAGAATGAGCTTTTTGTCACCCTTTTATAGAAAATGTCCTAAGTGGTGCAATAAATGCTTTACCTACTTCTCGGTAGTCAAAGACAGAGTCGCTTGGTCATCACGCAAACTTTTCAGCTCGGTGAGTATACATAGCTTTGGGGTAAGTGATAACTCAGTTGCACTTCTCACATGTTCACCGACGAGGCTCAGTTGTAGCGAAGACTTAATTGTCTTTTACATGATTAACGATGATGCTCAGTTTACATTGACAACTTGTCTTTTATATGTACACCGACGATCCTCGATGCGTATTGATCGACGAGATTGGATTCACAAAATCATAACAAGTAATACCATAGTGCATCTTTATTTATGCTAATTTGGCATATTATCAATGTATATTGGAACTGATAAAAAATGTAGCTTTGTATAGTACAACTTTCCATACTTACTTGTTTTGCTTAGGTGGGGGTGGTGATATCACCAGATCCATTGGATGAGGTGTCACCAACTATGGTGCTCAGTCCAGCATTATCATTGTTTGTAGCTTTCCTCCACATTTGATTTCTCATTCTCCTGATATCTTCAATGGTGTTTTCATTAGCAAAAGTGTTTGACTCCGTCACTCGGTCTCTGCAGTCCTTGCTTAGATGTCTGACCTTATGACAGTGTAAGCATGCCATTCCAGAGCTAGTCCAGTTCCTAGACATTCTTATCCATTTCCTCATGCATTTTTAAGCTATGTGTCCATATCTACCACATTTTGTGCAATTTTCCCATGTGTTTTAATCCCAAATATATGAGTTACCGATGTTTCTCGGTTGATAAGCATTTACTTTTTCTTTTGGCTTCCATGCTTGCCTTTTCTTTTTCTTGCATTCAAGAGACGTGTGCTCGTGCATTTTGTAAGTAGAACAATATTTTTCCATGTAGGATTCCTTCTTTGGTTTTTTTACCTTAGATTTGCATTCATATGCTTTATGTCCATGCTTGTTACAGTTATAACAATTTCCTATGAATGTAGAAGTAGATTTAGGAATACCTCTAGCTTTGCTCCTCCAAACATTTGATGTGTGGCCTGGTTTTCCACAATGATTGCATGAATTCTTTTTTGGTCTTGGATTTGTGTAGACATATTTTTGATCATATTGAATAGAGGATTCTCCATGCTTGGTATATCCTAGACCGGTATTGTTGTTGACTCTTCTTTCTCCATTTAGAAAATCATCCATTCTTTTGGTACTCTCTTCAGCTTTCTTGATCATATCATTGTGTTGTTGTTGAATCCTTACTTCACACTTCAGTCTCTCATTTTCTTCTCTTAGCTCACTAATAGCTTCCAATTTTCCATTGCGTTCTATGTTCACTTGGTTTGCCTCATGACTCATAAGAACTATTTGATTGGTGATCTCATGATGATGTTCAGTAAGTCTCTGTATCTCTGTCTCTCTCTCTTGTAGCTTTTCAGTGATCTTCCTCTTGTCATCAATAGCTAATGTTCTTTCTTGTTCAGATTTTCTAGCATTATTCATAACATCAATAATCTTTACCATTTGTGTCTCTTGACCGATTTACAGTATCTTTTCTTGTTCTTGTAGATGTTAATTGATTTCATTTAGACTTGTAATGGTTCCTTCAGATGTGTCTGATGTATTACTAGATGTAGATCCTGATGACTCAAATAAATCATGTATCTCTTCTTCATGATAGTTTGTTTCATTGCAACGAGATGCCATAACTTTTCTTTCATCCAGTAGCTCTCTCATCTCGATTCTTGCTTCTTTGTATTGCTCATAGAAGATTTGTATTTGCATCTTCTGATTCTCAATATTCTTATCAAGATTATACCTTTCCATTGTATGATCTTTTCTCTCAAGTGATTTAAACTTTTCCAAATAAGAGATCTAGCTTTGATACCAATTGTTGGAATAATGGAATGGTGTGTACTGAGAGGGGAGGGGTGAATCAGTACCCTTAAAACTTTTTATCACTTAACCCTTAACAATTTGATCTTTTCTTGCATTACCAACCATTGATGATTTTATATCTTATGCATGTAATATCAAAACATAAACTTAATTGCATGTAAACATTGATACAAATATTCATGAAATGTAAGTACACATGACACAATAATTGGTAACACAGAAAACCCATGTTAGAAGGTAAAAATTGTGGTGAGGATGAAACCCACAAAGCTTCACTATCTATAGAATGAAAGGTGACGGTTAAGGCTACAAGTGTGATCACTTCTAATGATCTTACCCTGTTAGGAGTAACATTTGAGACTTGTTAAGGTCTACTCTGCTAAGAGATTTAGCAACACTATTAAGTGTGCACTCGGTTAAGAGATTTACAAAAAGACTTTTAAGTCCACCTTCTTAAAGGGTTTCTTCTATTTGCTACAATTGTTAGAGAGTAGTAAAAAATGCTTGTTGACCTGATAGGATGAAATCTTGAATTGTTGAATATAGATCATTTAAGTTCACACTGTATATGTATCACCTATAGTGATTGATTAATACCTCTGTTCTGCTCAGTATCCTTGAATCTTGTTCTTCATAACTGAATTCTTTCTTTTGTGTCCTTCTACATAAAACTCTTTGTCTGATCCATAGATGTCTGTTGTGGCTACAATAATCATTGTCTTATTGATTACTACATCTGTTTATATAATGTATTGACCCAATTTAGGTTTTACGCTTTACAATAAAAACTCTATGATCAAAGGTTTACAACTTGACCTTGATCTCCTAGTTTGCATGTTTTCAATAAGTTAGATTGATTAAAACAATTACATGTGATTTACTTATCCCTCAAGAAATGGTTTTAAAGATAAGCATAAAGCTAAATATAAAACTTAAGTGTTTTATCTGACATGTAACTCAGATTCACGTTTCTCAGAAATAAAACTGTCTCTCGGTAGACTAGTGCTCGGGTTGCTCTGTAGTCTATTCTCTCGGTGATGTCTTTGAATTGTCTGTCAGTTTTCTCTCTAAATTGTGTTGTCGGTTTACACTGTAAACTATTTGTCGGTGATAGTGCACTTAACATTTTTGGTGACCTCTGTGAACTGTTGTGTTGGGTTGCACTATAAACCTATCTTTTGGTGATCATGTTACTGAAGGTTCAAAAACTATTTCCTTTGTATACTAAAGACAAAATATTATCCTTTAGGATTATCAATTTGGGTTTGCTTTCAATAAGAGTTAACAAATAGGCACCATGAGTCATACATAGAAGCAAAGTTAATTGTAAGTAACAAGTTAAGGAAGAAATAAGCCCCCCCCCCGCCCCCCTAACTTTCTAGGATCCTACATAGTCCCACAGGGGCTCCATTAGCATTTTTAGATTACAATTTAATATGGTTAGGTTTCAATTTGGGTTTGCTTTCAATAAGAGTTAACTTAAATAGAAATTTAAATGTTAAATCAATTTTATTAAAGTTAAATTATTTAAATTAAAAAGAATTATTCAATTTCATTTATTTTATAATTTATAAAAATTTAATGATTGATGTTTTAAAATTTTATTTTCATGAATATAATTTATTATATGTTGTAGCATACACATATCTTTAATAATTTATATAAAGGAAGTTGAGAGATACGGGGGCTTTAATTTTTCATTATTCCACTTAAATAATACAACATTATTAAATTAAAAAAGTAAAACCCTTGTATCTCTATTTACTTTATAGAAATAAATGATAGTTATTACACAAATTTACAATCAAACTCCACCATAAAAGATATAAATGTAGCTATTACACAAATTTGGAATCAAACTCCACCATCCATCATCAAGGTATGAAAGTAATAAAATTGAAGAATTTGATCTCAAGTGTTGAAATACATACAAATTTACATGGTCAAGTCTAAAAACAATATGAAGTGTGGAAATTTCATAATTTAAACTAACAAGACTCTCACTTTAACATAGCTTCTTCCCCATAAATCCCAGTTGGAATCTCAAATGAGGTTTGAAAAAGGGCACCTTAAAACACATGGTTGTACAAAATCAATAAAATTAGGGAAATTTTACCATTTTAACTAACATGATTTGGTTTACATAACCTCTACCCCATAAAGTTGATTTAAATTACACAATAAGATCCAAAACATGACGTGTCACTTTAACATTAATCTTTTGTGGTAAAGCCCTAACTTCACAATAAAAATTTTAAAAAATTCCTTTCCAAAAAATATGGTTATACAACAATAATAACATTTTTATTTTTAAAAATAAAGAATATTTAAAAGTCAAGTAACTGAATAACCATATATAGATTTATTTTCAAATATATTATATATAATACAATTAAATATTAAATTTAGTACCATTATACTCTCTGACTTTTTTCTTTTTATCAATATTACTGGTAACGTTTTTATGAGGGATATTAGGGGATCAAACTTGTTTAATATGCCAAATGAAAACTTACACATTCAGATTCCAAAACATATTGACTGAAATCCATATGAACTTTGGAAATTTCATAATTTTAACTATTATGACGTGTCACTTTAATATGAAACAAGGATGTGCTTGAAACGAATTTGACCATATCTGTAACTAAAACGGTTTAGTGGATAACCTCTACAAAAAAAATTCCAAATGTATAAGAACAACTTACCATAAGAGGCTAAATACCTTGGATCAAACTTAGAGTTTGATATGAAATATGCCAAATGAAAATTTATACATTCAGATTCCCAAAAATATTGACTGAAATCGATATGAACTTTGGAAATTTCATAATTTTAACTATTATGACGTGTCACTTTAATATGAGGTGGGATCATGCCCGATACAAATTTGGCCATCCTAACTAAAACGATTTAGTGAATGACCCCTATAAAAAAAATCTAAATGTATAAGAACAACTTACCATAAGAGGCTAAATACCTTGGATCAAATTTAGAGTTTGATATGAAATATGCCAAATGAAAATTTATACATTCAGATTCCAAAAAAATATTGACTAAAATCGATATGAACTTTGAAAATTTCATAATTTTAACTATTATGACGTGTCACTTTAATGCCCGAGATAAATTTGGCCATATCCGTAACTAAAACACTTTAGTGAATGACCTCTATAAAAAAAAATCCAAACTGTACAAGAACAGCATAAGAGACTAAATAACTAACAGGGGTTTGTTAGGAATACCTCACAGGGATGATGGCTTCCAAAGGAGAACCTGACAATTCAAGGTTCATCCATAATGTTAAGAGGAAGAAAATCTGCTGGGATAACATTTTCAGTGAAGAGAATGAGGGGGATGGCTCAGGGTCAAGCAAATATCCATATGGCAAGGGTGAAGTAATAGCTGCACAAAAGGAAGGTGATTCTGGATCACCTGGACTTTATACCAATTGGCTTAACCTTAAAGCTGCCTTGTACATTGAGGAAGGAACCAGCAAGCATATATATGCCATGGATGTGGCCAAGGATGCAGAAAATAGAGGGGAGACTTCATCAAGGATGGTTCAAACAAAAGAGTAGAAGGCAGGGAAGAATCAATTTTTGTAGGTCATATTCCATAGGAAATCTTGTCCATAATATTTTGCAATCTTCCTCTTCATACTCTGTTCTGAATGCAAATCGTTTCTACTTCATGGCGAAGTATTATTTCTGGATCTGCTTATTTTCATAATATGTGGAAGGAGAGAAATGTGCAAAGCTGGCTGGTGATGGAACTTTATGATGAAACAAGTGGGTCTTCTAATGGGCTTGTTTTCTACGATGTCAGTAGAAGGCTAAAGTACAAGAAGATATTTAATGAAGAGTGGAGATGCAGTGACTCACAATGGTTTCCCAGAGCTGGAGATGGGGACCTCTTGGTTTATAGCTATAAGAGAAAAGGAACCCTTCAAGTAGTCAATCCACTGATTATGCAGTCCCATTATCTTGAAAATTTAAGACTGACCAGAAAAAGCAAGCTTTCTTATTACATGAAAAAATATCATGATGATGTGGCTGTGCAGCTCAACTTTGATTCCAAGGAAAAAACTTATCAGGTAACTGTTATAATTGGAAATCTTAACCTTTTTAGAGGTAAGAAATTTATTGTTTTGATTTATAAACCTGTCGAAGAGAGATGCGAAAAAATAGAGGCTCACTTTGAGAAAACAATATCTGGATATATGATAGTTATCTCTTTCCCAAGCATTTTCATGCAGAATCAGAAAATCTACTGGTTTTGTAAATCTGGGGCACGTGTGTGTATTTGTGATCTGAATGGAGATGGCAATATCAGCTTTCTAAATATTCTAAAGGGGATGAAAGATATAACTCACCAAACCTTGGGAATTGTTATGTACAAGGGCAGAATGATAATGGTTTGTAAAGGTAAGCCACTGAAACTCCCACCTTATACACATGCTTTGTTTTTTTATGAGTTTGATGAGCTTGACGGAAATCTAAACATGAAGGAAAGGTTTGCTGGCGTGTGGAGATCTAATTATGAAGCAATTGTATCACCCAAAAATTTGTTTCCTGGAATAACTTGTGTTGGGGGGGATTATGTTTGGGTAATTCAGGAAACTGAGGGCTATGTCAGATATATAATTTGTATAGATATAGATAGTGGGGAGCTGAAAATATGGCCAGAAGTTTACCCGTTTGTGTTCAATGTCAGAAAATGTGTATACATGCCACTGAGCTTTTGCCCATGCTCTTAGATTTTCTGTCTATCCAGGGCCCCTTGATTGCATTTTCCTGAATCAATGACATCTATCTGCTACTCCATCAAGATTTTATGATGTCCATCAATACAGGGTTTTAAATATTAATTTGTGTGTATTGGAAATAGAAATGTTTTGCAGCTGTTTTTTAACTGTTCTTGGGTTGTTCTATTTTGCTTTTCACTCCGATCTTTTTGTAAAAGGATTAGGTCCTTCCAAAATTTTGTTTATCTAATCAAACAAGATCTTTGATACAAGACTACACAATATTTTTGTCATGGCATCTAACCTTAACTAACATACAACAAATTTCATTGTTGCTTTGAATTATCATATGTAGTTTGATGATGAGTTTTATATGATATATATATATATATTTTTTTTACTAAAATAGAGGTAAAAATTTATTGAAATTGAAAGAGAGCATAACAAAACAAGACACAAAGAGAATTACAGAGCCTTGTCCTGGTCAACAAGTTGAACCAGCCTCTGTGATAAATCAAAGGGAAGCATCGAATGATCAGAAATGTTCCAAGGCGGCC
>MU224170.1:545342-589339 GCA_018584345.1 Thuja plicata | reverse complement strand
CGCGCCAGAATTCCAAAGGAAGTCGCGGCAAGCGGACCCAAATAGGAACCCTAGATGGGAGATCCTCAGCCGAATTGAACCCCGCATGCTAGGGTTTGATGAAAAGACCAACCCGATCATAAAAATAAGGACCTCCCTCAAAGACCCGATTCCGATCTGACATGCAAGAGAAATTCACCAAAAAGTAGCTATTACCAACCAGCATAATATCGAAATCTCCTTCCACCTGCCATGAACGACGAATCCATGCTTCCAAAGCCGACAGGGAAATTTGGATTCCAAGAAACTTGCAGATCAATGCATGTGAGGCCAGATATTCAACATCTTCCTTTACTGCCTCTGGAGGGATAACCAACACAGGCCGGTCCTGACAGCGCGGAAGGCAGCCATTAACTTTGTTTACCTTAGAGCGATCGCTCACATAAAAGGTCTCCTTCTCTTGAGGACTCACCCTTGGAACAGATCGGTCACAACTGGAAGCTCCAGCAATAATGAGACTCCTGGAAACCCCGCTCGCAGCCATACGAACTAGGGCCAGGAAAATACCGCACTAACAGATTTACTTTGCACTCCGATCTGGGTATGTTACTCCGAGAATGGATTTAATATGGCCTGTATCACCAAACTTTTTCCCACTCGATCGCATACCGTTGCAGCGCCCTAGTCACTGCTGACAGAGGATCGAGGGCAGTCCAACTGTTCAGCGAACTGCAAGCCGTGCAATGCTGCAAAAATGCAGTGCTTGCCTTATGTATTGCCCGTGCGACCTGGGAACACCTATCCTCTGCTCTGTATCATTCGTAAAACCCCTCAGCAGAGCCACGCGCAAACTCTCGAGCAGAGCATGATTTTAACATATAATTTTTATAATGATTTGGCAAACACCATATGATATATTATTGGTCAAAACTAGTGTAATTTATTTTAATGGAAAAGAATGTTTGACAATGAATTATTGGTCTCTCAATGAGCGGATCATTTTTGTGACATGCAAAAGAGGGAATGATATCATTAATTCATCATATAGTCTTCAGATAATGTTTTAAATTTGTCACAATCATATTATCAATCTAATCTAATGACTTATCTTTCAAAGATAGAAAAATACATTTTTGAACATGTTGCACATTCTATTAGATAAATATCATATGATATTGAAAATATATCTTTTTAAATTGAAAGAAGCATAAATAAGTAAACTACAGGAAAGCTGAGAAGTAGCTGTAGCACATACTGATATAACAATAATGACATTCAGCTGTAAACAACCAGCATTGCTGTTATTTGTGAGGCATTATAATCCTTTACTCAAGTTTTAATGGCAAAAGTATTTGATCATGTATATTCCTTTGTACCTTCTCATGATTCAAAATATTCTCTGCTTGTTGTTTCCTAAAACCATTAAGATGCTATCAGAGAAGCTTGTAATTCTGCCCTCCCCTATCCACCTTATCTCTTATCTCTGACACCGATGGTTTGCAATGCTAGATGGTATGATGGTTTGCAATGCTAGATGGTATAATTTACTCTATAATGTGACTCCATAAGTGATCTATAGCTCTATGACACCTCAATGCTTGCTGGAATCTAGGTCTAGTCCTGCCCAGTGGTCAAAAGCATTTAGCCACCTGTGGTCTAGTGTGTTGAGCCAAAGAAATCCTGCTTTAAGTGGCTTTTGTTATTGAAGAAACTCCCTCTCTCTAATTCAGATGTTTGTAAATGTCCTATGTGTACAGTCCCTGAGAGTATGTTGATTATATAATTTTTAATTGCCTTTTTGCTAAAGGGGTCTGTTGTCTGGGCTGAGTGCTTGGATTCCAAATCAGAGTAAGTGCTTTTTTGATATTATTGCGGGTTGCATTAAAGGTCTTGGTAGAGGTTATAACTTTTTTGATATGGACCTGTGAATGATTGACAATGTGCTAAGCAATCATGGGAAGTGTGAGTGTTTACTACTCACAGAATGCTGTATGCCCTGTTGTTGTTGTAAGCAAAAAGGGGCAATGAAGTGTTCTTGAAGGCGCTCCTTGATTTCCAGGTCTAGAACAAAGATAGATACACTGGACTCTCCTTCTGAAGACCATCTTCCTGGGGTTGAATGCTTGTATTTCAAATAAGAGTCAATGATTTTTTTAAATTATATTCTATTGTAGAGGGTAAATTAATAAGAGATTAACAAAAAAAATTGTCTTACATAATCTTGCCTTGTATCTGCTTATGTTGATATGAGTTTCGATTTTTGAAACTCTTTCTTGTACAATATATGTGAAGTGTTGAATAGTCATCATCAATACCTTTTATTTATTGTGTTAAATAGATTCAACTCTAAATGTTCTGTAGTCTAGTTCACTCTTTTATTTTCAAGTATTTTTTTTCCCCTTTGAGTAAACTCTTAAAATCCTAGCATATTTTCTCTATAAGTATTTTTTTCCCTTTGAGTAAATTCTTAAAATCCTAGCATATTTTTGTAATTGTTCTTGTGTTCTCTATAAATATGGTTTTGTTTTTTAATAAGGGAGCTTCACCATTGTGAACATGGCTTGTCACATTAACATAACCTCTTCCACATAAAGACCACTTGGAGTCTAGATGAAGTTTAAAAATTTGCATTAAAAAAAATACAGTTTGCAAAAATCAATATGAACTATGGAAATTTCACGATTTTAACTAACATGACTTATCACTTTATCATAACCTCTTTCTCATCAAACTCACTTGGAATCTTAAAACACATGATTGTGTGAAAATGACAATATTTATATATTTAAATATAAAAAATATTTGAAAGTAAATTAAATAAACTACCATATCTAAATTTTAATTGAAATATATTATTATGTATAATACAATCAAATGTCAATTTCAGTACTATTACACTAAGGTAATTTTTTAACCAATATTCTATGTAGGTTTATAGAAATATTGACTTTAAATTAATATGATGTATGGAAATTTCAGGATTTTAACTAAAATAACCTGTCACTTTAACATAACCTCTTCCCCATAAAACTCACTTGCAATCTCGATGAACTTTTAAAATGTGCCTTCCCAAAACACATGATTATGCAAAAATGAATATTTCATCATTTTAACTAACACGTCTCTTCACTTTAACATAATCTCTTTTCCATAAAGCTCATTTCAAATCTTCAATAAGTTTCAAAAATGTCTTCTTAAAATACATGATTGTGCATCAATTGTAATATTTATATATTTAAATGTAAAACTATTTAAAATTAATTTAAATAAACTATCATATCAAAATTCAAATTCAAATATAATATGTATAATACAATTAAATACTAAATTTACCACCATTACCACTAACATGATTTGTTTTAAATTTTTTGTAGATTTCTATTACTCGTGTTAAGGACCAAACTTGAGACTTTTGATTGTTCTACTATTCTTTCCAGCTTTCTCTTGTAACCTTATTTTCTTTGTTCAATACAAAAATATAAATAAAAAATATAAATACCGTGAAAAATGTTGATTAAAATTTAGATTGATTTTAACTAACATGACTTGACACTTAACATAAAAATCATCATCCTCCAACAATTTTAAATTTTGAACTACTGGAATTCATGGTGGATTCTTTTTGTCGATGAGGGTCAACCTCAATCCGAGAAATACATGAAGAATCCTCATCTGGTTTGTCTCTCCACTTTACAAGATATTCTCTGTACTATTTGCCTCTAGTACTTCTGCTGATTTTTTTATCCAAAATCATCTCTATCTCATCTGTCTTCTTTTTAGGGTACTATTGTTCAACAACTGACTCATCCTTTTCATAAAAATCTTATTCATGATACTCATACAAATCTACAACACTGAATATAAGTGATATATCCATGTCCTCTGGTAACTGCACTTTATATGCATTCCTTGAATCAAATCTCTTCAAAACTTAACATAGTCCAAACTTCCTCATCTTCAGCTTGTTTTATGTTCCCAGTGGAAATATACTCTTCTATAAATAAACCATTACCTCATCTCCTACTACAAATTCCTTATGTCTCCTCTTCATATCAACTCTCTCCTTATACTTCTAGTTTATATCTTCCAAATGTTGTTTGACTTGATTGTGCAATCCATTCATGTGTTCTGCAAATTCTTCTACTTCTACACTCCTCTCGACTTCATGACTGATAACCCTCAAATTTGATACTCCTTTAGGATTCATGCCTGCAAGTATCTCAAATGGTGTCTTCCTTGAATTATTATATGCAAACTCTTCTTGTGCGAGAACTAAATCCCAATTACAGTCTTCTCTCACACCAAACATCTCAGTAAATTAACCAGACTTTTGTTCACTACCTCTATTTGTCCATCAGTTTGTGGATGAAAGGTAGAACTAAAATTCAATTCATTATTCATCGTCCTCCAAAGTGTCTCCAAAAATAACCACCAAATTTACTATCCCTATCTTAAAACTATACTCTTAGGTAACCCATGCAATGTCACAACTTCTTTGAAAATTAAATATGCTACATGTACTACATTTGTTGTCTTCTTACAAGGTATGAAATGATCCCTCTTCAAAAAATTATCTACTATCACAAATATAGAATCATTACCTCCTGAGGTCTTCGGTAATCCAAGCACAAAATTCATGCTAATGTCTTCCCATGGTCTAGTTGGTACTGTCAAAGGCATATACAATCCAGTATTCTGACTACTTCCCTTAGCAACTTGACAAATTTTACAATTATGAACAAACTTTATTATATCCTTATGAATGTAAGGCTAAAAATAATTCTCACTTACCAAAGCCACTATCTTATCAATACCAAAGTGTCAAGCTAATCCTCCACAATATTTTTCCTTAATCAAATTATCTCTTATTGAACTTCTATGTACACACAACTGAATTCCTCTAAACAAGATTCCTTCTTGAATGAAATAATCCAACCATTTACTTCGGTCTACTACAACAAGTTCTCTGCAAGCTTTTTGAGGTTCTGTAAAATCAGGGTCTTCCTCATACATGGTCTTCAACTCATCAAATCCTAGCACTTCAATTCTCTTCTCTGTTAGAAAATTTCTCCTTCAACTCAAAGAATCAATAACTTTGTTTGATTTACCACTCCTATGCTTCAAGAAAATTGTATAACTCTATGAAATTCAACCCATCTTATATGTCTCTGATTCAACTTACTCTGACTATTCAAATATTGCAATGCTTGATGGTCAATATACAATGCAAACTCCTTAGGCAACAACTAATTTCTCCACTTCTTCGAGGCTTGAACCATGGTATAGATTTCTTGATCATAAACTTAATATGAGAAGAAAACATAGTGATCCTTTATATTAACTTGAGCAAAATCATTACACATTAGGCTGTAAGGCCTTCCTGGTTTTGGCCATATATTCAATGAATTACAATAAGATTTTCATACAACAGAGATCACATACCTTCGATCTCGATATCTAAACATTTTCTTTCTTCCTCTAAGATTGATACCTAAACTAAGAATATACAACCAAATATATACAAGAGTCCACCACAAGAGGTTGACTCTCAAATCCATAAGGGAGACCCAAATTTAGGTCCACACAGATCCCAATGAGAGATCCCAAATCAATTAAGCCATCGGTAGGAGGGGCCTGAGGCTCACCCAACCACCAAACCACCTTGCAGAACCAATGCGGAAGCCAAACAATACAGTGAGAGAAGAAAACACAGTGATCCTCTATATTAACTTGATCAAAATAATTACATGCCAGGCTGTAAGTCCTTCCTAGTTTCGGCCATATATTCAATGAATTACAATAAGATCTTCATACAACATAGATCACAGCCCTTCGATCTTGATATCTAAACATTTGAGTGCCGACCTTCAATCTTGATATCTAAACATTTGAGTGCTGACCCAAGATGCTCCTGCATCAGATTGATTTGGTATCTCTCATTGGGATTTATGTGGACCTAAATTTGGGTGTCCGTTATGGATTTGAGTGCCAACCTCTTGTGGTGGACTCTTGTATATATTTGGTTGTATGTTCTTAGGTTAGGTATCAATCTTAGAGGAAGAAAGAAAATTTTTAGATATCGAGATTGAAGGTCTGTGATCTCTGTTGTATGAAGATCTTATTGTAATTCATTGAATATATGGCTGAAACCAGGAAGGCCTTATAGCCCGACATGTAATGATTTTGATCAAGTTAATATAAAGAATCACTGTGTTTTCTTCTCTCACTGTGTTGTTTGGATTTCACATTGGTCTTGGAAGGTGGATTGGTGGTTGGGTGAGCCTCAGGCCCCTCCTACTAGCCCTCCTTGCGTCAGGTGGTATCAGAGCGTGGTGAGATCTAAGTTCCTTATTGAAACCCTAACCCTAGTTGGTATTGTTGTGGGGTAGTAGATTGCAATCTGACCTACAATTACAGAGGGATTCAAGATGGTTCATGGGAGAGGAAATGTAGATCCAGGTCTAGCTGATATGCTTAGACAGATGGCTGCTAGATTGGAAGCTGTTTAGATAGCCCAATGCAGAGGAAGGCATCTTGATGATGTTAGTGATGATGAAATTGAAGAGGTTCAAGGTGAAGCTGCACCTGCACCTGTGATGAATCGGGAAGAAGAGGGATTCCTGAGAGCTTTGACAAGTTTGAAATCCACACCTCAGTTTAATCCTCCTGAGTATAGTGGAAAATTGGATTATGATGAATTAATTGACTGGATAAAAGAGATGGAAAAGTATTTTGAATATGAAAATGTGGCCAAGGATAAGAAGGTGAAGATTGCAAGTGCAAAATTGAAAGGTCATGCATCCCTATGGTGGGAACATCTGCAATTGGATCAAAAAAATAAAGGTAAAGACAAAATAAAGGTATGGGACAAGATGGTAAACAAATTCAAAAGAAATTTTCTACCTTATGATTATCAGATTAACCTGATTCGGCGAATGCAAAGTTTGAAGCAGAAAGACAAATCAGTAAAAGACTACACTGAAGAATTCTATGGATTGGACATCAAATCTGGACATGTAGAGGATGAAGTGGAGAGAGTTGCAAGATACCTGAATGGATTGAGAAGTTCTATACAAGATGAGATCAGTTTGGTCAAGATGGAAAGAACTGAGGAAGCATACCAATTTTCCCTAAAAGTTGAGGAAAAGTTGAATAAAAGATATGAACAAAGGCAAAGAGGTAGAGGAGGTAGATTCCATAGAGGAAGAGGTAGATATCATGGTGAGAATAGTAGATCTAAACCAGACAAGTAAAATTCAGACACAACTCAAGATAAAGGAAAGACTGAATGGAAAGGTGTAAAGTCATACCGAGGAAGAGGTAATTACTCCAGAGGTGGTTATAGCAGAAAAGGATTCCAAGTTACTTGTTACAATTATGGTGAAGGACATAAATATTTTGAATCTACACATGCAAGCAAGAAAGGAATTAGTAGAAGAAATGCATTGGTGCAAGAGGAGTCACCAAATGAAGTTGAGAAGGAAGGAAATTTCATGATCCAAATGATACTATGGAGTGAAAAGGATAAGCAAGATTCGATCAGGAAAAGTTTGTTCAAAACCAAATGTAGGGTTGCAGACAAAGTTTGGAAAGTGATCATTGACAGTGGAAGCTCAAAGAATCTAGCATCTGAGGAAATGGTTGCAAATTTACAGTTGGAGAGGATGAAACATCCAATGCCCTATCAGATC
The DNA here is from genome assembly GCA_018584345.1 of Thuja plicata. NCBI lineage: Eukaryota > Viridiplantae > Streptophyta > Pinopsida > Cupressales > Cupressaceae > Thuja > Thuja plicata. The sequence goes on along the minus strand of MU224170.1, from coordinate 581,669 downwards.
TCATGGATCAAGGATGATCATACATTAATGGTGAGTGAACAATGTTTTGTGAATCTGAAAATTGGAAAGTGTTATGATAAGGTGTTGTGTGATATTATGCCTATGGATTGTTATCATATTATGTTGGGTAGAACTTGGAAATATGATAGACATGCTATACATGATGGAAGATTGAATATATACTCTCTCTATTTGGGTTGTTGGTAAGAAGCAAGTTTTGTTACCTTTGATTGAAGAATCTTTTGGTGAGATATGTACATCTATGAAAGTTTGTCTGATGGAAGGTAGATAGTTTGTTAAGGATTTGAAAAGAAATGATATCTTTTATGCTTTGATCCCTAACAAACCAAGTAAGAATACAGAAGATGACATTCCTGTAGAAGTTGGAAAGTTACTCACTAAGTACAAGGAGATAATTTTAGATAATGTACCTGATGGTTTGCCACCAATGAGAGATATCAGTCATTGTATGGATCTGATTCCTAGAGCTAGTTTATCAAACAAAGCACCACATCGGCTAACACCTACCAAAAAATGAAGAGCTTAACCCACAAGTTCATGAATTGTTGAACAAAGGCTTGATCCAAGAAAGTTTGAGTCTGTGTGCAGTACCTATTATGTTGGCACCTAATAAGAATGGAGAATGGAGAATGTGCACTGATTCTAGAGAAATTAACAAGATCACAGTAAAGTATATGTTTCCTATACCGAGAATGGATGACATCATGGATTGTTTGAGTGGAGCGAGATATTTTACAAAAATTGATTTGAAAAGTGGATATCATCAGATCAAAATCAGAGAAGGAGATGAATAGAAGACTAATTTCAAGACAAAGGAAGGTTTGTATGAGTGGTTGGTTATGCCCTTTGGTTTAACTAATGCACCGAGTACATTTATGAGACTAATGAATGAAGTTCTGAAGAAATTCTTGAATAAGTGCGTGATTGTATACTTGGATGATATTCAGATATTCAGTAAGACTAGAGAAGAGCATTTGATGCATATAAGGCAAGTGTTGCAGAGATTAAAAGAAGATAAGTTGCTGATAAATACGAAGAAGTGTTCCTTCATGAAAGAAGAACTTGTGTATTTGGGTTTTTTGATTTCAGCTGATGGTTTGAAGATGGGTCTAGAAAATGTTGAAGCTATACTGAGTTGGCCTACACCTGAAAATGTCACTGAGGTAAGATCATTTCATGGATTGGCAAGTTTTTACAGGAAGTTTATCAAATATTTCAGTTCTATTTGTAATGCTATGACTGAGGCCATGAGAGGAGACAAAAGAGAATTCAAATGGACACATGGAGCTGATAAGAGTTTTGAAGCTTTAAAGTTGAAGGTTTCCGAATTAACTGTGTTAGCCTTACCTAATTTCAATAAGGTATTTCAAGTTGAATGTGATGCAAGTGGAAGTGCAATTGGAGATGTGTTGACTCAAGAAGGTAAACTTGTTGCTTTCTTTAGTGAAAAGATGAATGATTCAAAAAGGAAATATTTTGTATATGATCAAGAGTTCTATGCTATTGTGCAAGCTATGAAGAAGTGGAGACATTATTTGATGCCAAATGAATTTGTGTTGTATATTGATCATAAGGCTTTACAGTATTTGGGTAGTCAAAATAAGTTGAATCAGAGACATATGAAATGGGTAGATTATTTTCAGAGCTTTACATTTGTGATTAAGCATAAGAGTGGAGTTTCTAATAGAGTTGTTGATGCATTGATTAGAAGAAGATCTTTGTTGACTGAAATGAGAATTGAAGTTCTTGGTCTTGATGACATGAAGAATTTGTATGAAAGTGATCCTAATTTTTTAGAGCAGTGGAGAGTGTGAAGAGCACCTAATTCAAAACAATCAAATAAGTATGAAGACTATTTTATTCAGGAAGATGTGTTATTCAAAGGTATTCAGTTGTGTATACCAAGAGGATCAATGAGAACTAATTTGATTAAAGACAAACATAGTAGTGGATTGGATGGACACTTTGGTATTGATAAAACATTGAGTTTGCTAAAGGAGATGTATTTTTAGCCTCAGTTGTATAAGGATGTTCAGAAGTTTGTAAGAAGTTGTGGAGTTTGTCAAGTTTCCAAAGGAGTGAGTCAGAATACTTGATTATATACACCGATTACTGTTCCTGAGAAACCTTGGAGTGATATCAACATAGATTTTGTTCTTGGCTTACCTAGGACAATAAGAGGTAATGATTCTATATCTATTATTATGGATATATTTTCTAAGATGACACATTTCATACCATGTAAGAAAACATCAGATGCAGTACACATAGCAGATCTTTTCTTTAAGGAAATTGTCAGATTGCATGGATTACCAAGGAGTATCATCTCTGACTGAGACAGTAAGTTTGTTAGCTATTTTTGGAGAACACTTTGGAAGAAGCTATATACTGAGTTGAAGTTTAGTTCTATATTTCATCCACAGACTGATGGACAAACATATGTTGTAAACCAAAGTTTGGGTAATTTGTTGAGATGCTTAGTTGGAGACACACCAGACAATTGGGATTTGATGTTGGCACAAGTAGAGTTTGCATACAATGGTTTAGTAATATTGTTCATGGCACACAACCAAGAGGTATATCAGATTTGAGAGATATTGTTGAAGAAGAGAAAAGAAGCGCTAAAGAAGAAGAATTTGCAAAATTTATGAAGACATTGCATGAAGATGTGAAACAGAAGCTGGAGAAAAGTAATCAAAAGTACAAAGATGATGCAGATAGATCTAGAAGACATAAAACATTTGAAGTTGGTGATGGTTCATCTGAAGAAAGGAAGATTTCCTATTTGAACATATGGTAAAATGAAGATGAAGAAATTTGGTCCTTGCAAAATACTGAGAAGATTTGACAGTGGAAATTCTTATGAAGTTGAATTATCTGATGACATGGATATATCACCTATATTTAATATTTCAAATTTATATGAATATTATGAACCTGATGAAGAAGTGACAGTACCAAGTGATTATCCTAAGAAGCAGATAGAGGAAGTTGAAAAGATTCTGAAACGGAGAATTGGCAAAAGTATAAGAGGAAAGGAATACATGGAGTATCTAGTAAAGTGAAAGAACAAATGGATTGAGGAATCATCTTGGATTTCTCAATCTAAGTTAGATTCATTTTAGGTTGGACCTGACACATGATTTAGAGAATCATTTCTTGTAACCCCAGGTGTCTGATGCAGGAGAATCTTGGATCATTGGAAATCCTGCACAACCAAAAAAGATGTTTGAGTTGCTCGGGTTCTGCTGCTCGGGCATGCTTGTCTCTGTCACTCAGGTTCTATTGCTCGGGCATGTTTGTCTTCTATTTATTTTTCATGCTTTACCAAAAGGTTTCAGTGATGTCCTTACTGATGGGTTTTCTGATGCTCGGGTATGCTTTATCGACGGTTGCTGATTTTCGGTGTTCGTTTGCCCGAGATGCTTATTTTGGAAGTTGGATCTTTGGCCAACTTCTTCAGTTAATTCTGATGGATTAATTGATTTGGGATCTCTCATTGGGATCTGTTTGGACCTAAATCTAGGTCTCCCTTATGGATTTGAGCACCGACCTCTTGTGGTGGACTCTTGTATATATTTGGTTGTATGTTCTTAGTTTAGGTATCAATCTTAGAAGAAGAAAGAAAATGTCTAGATATCAAGATCAAAGGTCTTTTATCTCTATTGTATGAAGATCTTATTGTAATTCATTGAATATATGGCCAAAATAGGGAAGGCCTTACAGCCCGGTATGTAATAATTTTGATCAAGTTAATATAAAGGATACCTGTGTTTTCTTCTCTCACTATGTTGTTTGGCTTCCGCATTGGTTCTGCAAGGTGGTTTGGTGGTTGGGTGAGCCTCAGGCCCCTCCTACTATCCCTCCTTGTTTCATTATCAATACCAATGTGTCAAGATAATCCTCCACAATATTTTTCCTTAATCAAATTATCTCTCATTGAACTTCTAGGTACACACACATGAATTCCTCTAAACAACATGCCTTCTTGAATGAAATAATCCAACCATTTACTTTGGTCTACTACAATAGGTTCTTTGCAATCTTTCCAAGGTTTTACAAAATTAGGGTCTTCCTCATACATGGTCTTTAACTCATCAAATCTTAGCACTTCAATTCTCTTCTCTATTAGAAAATTTCTCCTTCTACTCAAAGAATCAATAACTTTGTTTTATTTACCACTCCTATGCTTCAAAAAAATTGTATAACTCTATGAAATTCAACCCATCTCATATGTCTTTGATTCAACTTACTCTGACTATTCAAATATTTCAATGCTTGATGATCAATATACAACACAAACTCCTTAGGCAACAAGTAATTTCTCCACTTCTTCAAGGCTTGAACCATGGTATATAATTCTTGATCATAAACTTAATATCTTCTCTTGGCATCATTAAAATTTTCAGTGAAATAAGCAATCGGTCTTCTTTCTTTAGTTAAACTACTCCAATTGTATTTCTACTTGCATCACAGCCCACTTGAAATATCTTACTGAAATCTGGTAAAGCTAATACATGTTGTTCAGTCACTTTTTTCTTCAGCAACTCAAAACTCCTTTGCACTCCATGTGTCCACTTGAATGTTTTCATATCTCATCTCATTATCTTAGTCATAGGATTACTAACCAAATTGAAAATCCTAATAAAATTTTGGTTAAAAATAGCCAATCCATGAAATGATCTGACCTCTCCATCACTATCAGGTGTAGTCCACTCAATAATTGCTCTAATCTTCTCAAGATCCATCTCCAATCATTCTTCTGAGATTATAAAACCCAAGTACACTATCTCTTCCTTCATGAAAGAACATTTCTTGATGTTTATCAACAAATTTTCTTCCCTTAATCTCTAAAATACTTGTCTCAGATGCAAAAAATGATCATCTTTACTCTTACTAAAAAATATAATGTCATCAAGGTAAACAATCACAAACTTACCCAAGAATTTATTCAATCCTTCATTCATTAACCTCATGAAAGTACTTGGTGCATTAGTCAATCCAAAATGCATTACCAACCATTTGTAAAATCCTTCATTTGTCTTGAACGATGTCTTCCACTCATCACCCTCTCTGATTTTGATATGATGATAACCACTCTTTAGATCAATCTTTATGAAATACTTCTCTCCACTCAAGAAATCCATTATATCATCCATCCTAGGTAAAGGAAATCTATACTTCACTGTAATCTTGTTAATAAATCTTTAATCATTACACATTCACCATTCTCCATTCTCTATTCTTCTTTGGTACTAATACTACTGGTACTATACAAGGACTCAAACTTTCTTTGATCAAACCTTTCCTTCATAACTCTTGTACTTTCCTATCTAGCTCCTCATTCTCTACAGGTGTCATCCAATTGTTGATCTCTAAGTTTTGTTGATCAATAGTGTCCCACACTTAGTAATTTATCTAGGCAGTTTTAGCCAGTCATCACTACGGCTAAGCTATCTAGTATAGGTTGAGCTATCTGGCACAGTCATTTCTGAGCAGATAATAGTTTCTAAATCACACGGTTGCCAAGTTCAGTCCATCCCAAGCGCAAGAGTCTTTATGTGTTGAGCAAGACATTTTTTTTATGTATGTCAGAAATGACACCAATTTTGAGGTAAATTGTTTTGGGCCGACTTATCTAAGCATTTAATATTTTCAACGGGATAATTACACATTTAATTATTTGATCCCACTACATGGCATGGAGCCAATCATAAAATTGGATTGTCCTAAGCGGCATAAGCATTTGATCCTAATCATTGATCTAGACCTAATTACCAGATCCGTAAACTATATTAAGATTGCTTCTTACCCTAATTAGAGTACTATGAGAGAAGGTGTATGTGTACATGAGAGATGTGTGAAGGGTTGTTTTAAGAGAGGAAGCATAGATCTAGCATAGTGAAAGTGCAGTGAGCAGCAGAGTAAAGATATATCAGATTATTAGATCAGAGAAGACATTGAAAAGAGGAGATCTATTATCAGCATCAAAGTACATATCGAAGGATCAGATCTTGAGACATTCTAACATGTGTATCAGGTGAAATATCTTAATAAAGTGGTTCTAACAGACCTTTCTAAATCTCTTAGTCGAGTGCTTACTTTATTGTAAGTTTAAATCCTTTTACAAGGTAGATTGTAATGATCTGTAGCTCTTAACCGGGCAGACCTTTAATCAGGTAGATTACATATTGTGATCAAATTTTGTAGCCCTAACATGCACAATTTATTGCTGCAATAGTGAAGATTGTGTGGGTGTCATCCCCACCCTAGTTTTACCTTATTGGGTTTCTGGGTTACCAAATTCGGTGTCTTGTGTTATTTATTTACTATCATGGATGCTACTAGATGATAGATCAATTTCATTTATGTATGATTGTGGATCAGTTTGTTTTAAGAGATAAAATGTTGAAGATCTGATTCACTGCCCTCTCTTAGTATCTTGCTTTCCCATATTGTATTTCCAACATTGGTATCAGAGCTCAGTTCTCCTACAAAAGGTTTTAATCAACTTGAGAGTACAGATCCTGAGATGGAGATTTACAAATTGGGTAAAGTCATTGAGAATCAAAAGTTTGAAATTTAGCTAGCATTACGTCAGCTTGAGACATCAAGACAAGACTTGAGAAAGTCCTTAATATCTAGGAAAGATTTGGCCAAACAAATGAATGATACTCATTATCAGGAAGAATACATTGCAAATCTATTTCAGAATGGAAACTTTACTGAGAGTGATGCAGCAATTTCAGATCTGCTGAAAAGGAACAATACATTGTGTGAAGAAGTCAGAAACCTAAAAAGAGAAAAAGAAATGCAAACAATAAGACTATGTGAAGTAGTGGAACAAAAGAAGAAAGTTGAAGATGCCAAAGCTATGGCTGAAGAAGACAAAATAATGATGACTATCAGAGTTGATGAAAGGACACATGAGGTACAAATGATGACAAATAATCAGGTTGACATGGTGAATCAACTGTTACAAATCAGGAGATCAGTAGGAAAGACATGGAAATTGTGAATCTAAGATCTGAGAACAGTCAATTGAAAGATGAATTGAGATTTGAGAAAGAATTGAATGAAAGACTGAATAGACCCAATGAAGCTTTGACTCATTTTGAAAACTTTATGGAAGCATCAAGGAGATCTAAATATTCTTTTGGATTAGGTCATATCAAACAACAAACATCAACTGAGAAAGGAGAATCATCTAAGATTGGTGAAAGGAGGAGTGCAAAGTCAAAGAATGTCAAACCTGTATGCCACCACAGTGGAAAATCAGCACACACAACAAACATCTATTGAAGAAAGAATGGTAAGTCCAATCCTAAACCTAAGTTCAATGGTTATTGCTTTAACTGTAATAAGTTTGGACATCAAGCACATGAATGTTGGGAAAAGGCAAATAATGCACCTCCCACGCCTAGATTCAGTGGGTATTGTTACAACTGTCAAAAATTTGGACATAGAGAAAAAGATTGAAGATCTAATGCTAAAGAACAATGGACATCAAAGACACAAGCAAAAGCACCAAGGAAAGGTAACACTTACAATTGGGATTAAAACACATGGTATAGTTTTCATTACTGTGGTGAGTATGGGCATGTTCCAGAAAACTGCATAAAGACACATTTCAGAGGAAAATCTAAGAGTTGGATGAATGGAAGGCTAGTTTTCTATAATTGTTTGAAAATTGGTCACACTAGGAAGGATTGCAAGACAAGGGTAACTGCTCCTACTATTGAAGAAATTACATCACAGATGAACCAGACATGGATAAGGAAAACAAAACTGAGTAGCAACAAAGCTACTGAAGCTGAGGTCACCCAATCCAATGGATCAGGTGATCACACCATCACTAATTAAGAAAAGAAAGGTATGTAAGGAACTGTGTTTATATCTCATATATTTTATCAGTTCCTAACATATAAAGTGAAAAAGTCCATATCTGCATATGTTAAGATCCATCAGGACATATTTTTGAGACATGTACCTAGCAAAGTCAATATGCACTATAGGTGTCGAGCAACAATATTATTGTACACTAAGACCGAGTTCTCTAGTGTATGTCGAGCTGGTATGGGTTGCGACTGAGAGATAGATGAGTTTTGTTAGTCGGCCGAGGATAGTTGTTTGACACTCACTCAATGGACAAAACATTTATTGCAAACCTAAATTCTGACCTTTGGAGCCTATAAAGGAATGATCTGTTCATTACTTATTTTTAACTTGCGATTGAGAATTTCACAGAGTGTTGGAGCATTTGCAAACTTGATTTCTACAAAGATCTTTCGAAGACTTCTACAGCGTGTCATCAACTATCCTGAGTAAATGTGTGAATTTCGACATCTACTGAGGTATTCTTCTCATCGTCTTTGATACCCTATTTCTTTCAAAATCATGGCCACTAGTTCTTCTACAGCAGTGAAGGGTATGGAGAAGGAGTTGCTAAAATTTCAATTGGTAAGGAGAGACACCTATGTGCCTCCTAATTTTTGAGCAGTTCCTAAGAGTGTCATCTAGGGTGATCTGACTAGAGCCCTATCATCGATTCCACCTAAGGTACTCATGATTCATGATATTATGTCATGTTATATGTGCAAGATAAGTGAAGTTGGCGATCACGATATTAGAGAGTCTTACAACAAATTGTGCAAAGACAGAGCACTAAAAGTTGAACACAAACATTTAGCCGAGAGAGGGTTAACTCGTACCCTAGAATTTCTGAGGGATTTCAGAATGGAATGGATCAAGATTGTTCTGATTCATGTACATGACATGAATATATGGCTAGAAAATGGACCAGTTAAGATTACAAAGGAAATCATCCATCGCGTAACTAGTTATCCAATTCTTAACGGGAAAAGAACCATGAGATGTCAGAGTAAGGAAAACATAGAAGAATTCACTGGAGCCATTTGGAATAAAAGAGGGATGATGATCTCTACTATTACAGATTTGGAGCTTGATTTTGTGGTTAGGGTTATTTCTCATAAGTTTTATCAGTCGAGTCGACTAGATAAAGTCCCATGCATTGTAGTTTACTAGGCTTGGAAAATTGTGAAGAAGGATCATACTTATGACCTTGCCAAGCTTCAATTGATGTAATTGGCCGAGAACCTTGCTTCAATTAGAAAGGAAAATAATTCAATGTGTAAGTTTGGATCTCTTCTCGTTTGTATATTTTTCTACATACATAATACATTTCCTACTTTTGGGAACATAGTGTGGAAATCAGAGAGACCTATTACACAACAAATCAATGCATTTATTCAGCAATTAGGTGATAATTTTGACAATGTGATGGGAACATATTTTGTTGAATTTAAGAAAAAGATGAGATCGAGGAGTAAAATTCTCAGATCACTAGTTGAGAAACACTATGAGGATGTATGTTTCCTAGTAGGCACATATTTCACCTATGTGCAGGTAGTAGTGCTGATGGTATCATGGCTAAGGCCATTACCTTATCAAGTGAACATTGATGAGACATCTGCAGCTATAACAGCTCTATTGGTAGAGGAAATTAATGGTGCAACTAAACATTTTGGAAAATATGAAGAAGCCAAATCCAAAATCTCTATGGATTTGAAGGCTGGCATTATGGAGAGGAAAAGGAAGAAGATTGTCAAAAATCTGAAGAAGATGGTTGGAATTGAGAGTGATGAAGAAGTAGAGGATGCACCTTTGGGTTTATCAATAGGACATGGAGAAGATATGCCTAGTGAAGAAGAAGAGAGTGAACCTGAAGAGGATATCACTGTGAAAGGAAAAGGGAAGCAGCCAGTAGTTGCCAAGGAAACTAAAGAAAGCAAAGCCAAACCTAAGGCTACCCATCTTATTGCTAACCAACCTAGGACTAGGGCATCAACTGTTTCATCTCAAGCTGAGTCAACAAAAGTATATAGAAAGAAGAATGATGGTGAGAGCAATTCAGGGAAGAGAAAACAAGTTGGAACAAAGGCTGTGCCGAGCCAACTTGAGAAGAGATCGAGGAGGAAACTAATCTTGGAAGAAGAAGATGATGAGTAGAAGATAGATATAGATGAACTGAGAAACATACCTACAACATCACATAAACCAATGACTAGTATTGATGAGGTATGTAAGAATATTAGGAGTGTACAACTGGTTTAGCAGGATTTAAATTTATCGAGTATGAAAAGAAAAGCATAGCTAACAAGCATAAGATTCAGGAAGCATTACTAGATATGATGTGTACATTCAAGATGACACCTATAGAGATAGGAAATCTTATTCCTATAGAACTTTATGATATTTTATCACAAAAGTGGCAGTATTCTTTGATGACCAAAATATAGATAATGGAAGGAACACTAGCTAAGGTCATTCCTAATTCAACCAGAAATAGATAGCCAAGTTTATTGAGCAATATCAAAGGAAGTTTATTCCTAAACAAAGAGCCTATGCAATATTGAAGAATGATTTTGAAGGTGTAGTTCAATAGAGCACAAGAATATGGAAGGAAAATTTTGGGTTAATCACTAAGAAGGCCGATGAGAAAGATGAAGGCACCTCAGATCTGAAGGAAATGGAAGAACAAACTGCTATTGATCAAGAAGAGACTGAGACAGAACTACAAGAGAAAACATGTGATGGGAAAACTGTAGATTTGACAATGGATAGTCCCATTGACACTACACTTGAAGATAACAGTAACATGGATGCCGAGGATCAGAATGAGCCAGCAGACATAGGTATCCAATCGCCCATTCGTATAAATGAGGTCAAGACAAAGAAAGAAGGAGAAAAGGAGGTAATCAATTCTAATCCACCTATTTTAGAGGTTGTACAAACAATTTTAGAGAGTGGAGACAAGATGGAAGAAATTGCAAATAAGACTACAAAACAAGAGGCTATACAAGTGTTGGTGGATCTACCACACTCTGTATCGTCTACTCCCACTGGACCCAAAATGGGTAGTATACCTTACTTGCAGGAAATCTTGACTCGGATGAAGGAAGCAATTAAACCTAATACTGACAAAGGAAAAGATATCATAGAACCTGAGTCGAGTATCAGCTCACCAGAGCTCAAGAAGAGGAAGTTAAACAAGAAAAAGTCACTAAGCTTAAATGTCACATTGGATGAAGTCATTGTGATTCCCAAATGGGATCCTAAGAGTTTGACATATGAGCAGATTTAGACCCTTCAAGATCTTTTGAAGAGGAAGAAGAGACAAGAGGAAATGAAGAGGGAACAAAAGCAGAAGCAAGTTCTGCATGACATAAAGGATATTTTTGTTAAAGCTTTTGATATGGAAGATGAAAATCAGCAAGCACCAATACTAGAAAAATTAGTTCACATTGTGCAGAAAGTTACTGATGAAAATATTGAGGCAAATGAAAAATTATTGCAATGGTCCTAGAGAATATTTTAGAACAAAGTATTGGAAAATATATCTTGAGAGATTGCCACCAAACAGGTTGAACTTTGTTCTCCTGTTGAGATTCTTGAGGAAGTTGTGAATAATGTCTTTTCATTGTACAAAAGATTATGTGATGCAACATTCTTTAAAAAGGAAAATCAACAGCTTATTGATAAGTTGCATTTAGATATGAAGTCAACAACAAGTTCATTGAGCATGGATGCTACTTCTAGCTCCATACATTTTGATAGGTTGACTCATGCACAGAGGAGATTAGCCGAGCTTATGGTTGAAGATGGATGAATCAGGTCCAAATCAATAAAAATTCAGGCTAATTTGATACCTCATCTAGAGGTTATTCAGAATGAACTAACAGCTACACGAGAATTGGTCAAGAGAGATTCCCATCTTTCTACTGCAGATAGTTTGGTAAGTCTAGTTGCCAAGCAAGAAGTTAAGTTGGAGGTTATGAAGTTTGTTAAGGATAGTTGGGATACATCTTTTGCATTAATTTTACAGCTTCATAAACCATTTTTGGACAAATAAAACTTAACCCCCACAACTATCAGTGACAAAAACAAGGGGGAAACAGGACATGAAACATGCAAAGGAAAGGAAACATAAAAAGATGTGCAGAACCAGGTATAAATATCTTTTCTCAAGGCATGTATATTATGTAGATAGTGTATGAAGAAAGAAGTATAATCTCAGGGGGAGTACATTGTGTACTTAGGAAAATTTTGTGAATGTAAATGATAAGTGTTTTTTCCACTAATATCAAAGGGGGAGATTGTTGGTCTCTAAGTTTTGTTGATCATTAGTGTCCCACACTTAGTCATTTATCTAGGTAGTTTTATTCGGTCATCACTGGGGCCGAGCTATCCATTATAGGCCAAGCTATCTGGCACAGTTGTTTCCAAGAAGATATTATTTTCTGAGTCAGATGGTTGCCAAGTTTAGTCCATGCCGAGTGCATATTCTTTGTGTGCCGAGTAAGACAATTTTGTTATGTATGTCAGAAATGACACCAATTTTGAGGTAAATTGTTTTGGGCTGACTTATATAAGCATTTAATATTTTCAATGGGATAATTACACATTTAATTATTTGATCCCACTATGTGGCATGGAGCCAATCAGAAAATTGGATTGTCCTAAGCGGCATAAGCATTTGATCCTGATCGTTGATCTAGATCTAATTGCCAGATCCGTAAAGTATATTAAGATTGCTTCTTACCCTAATTAGAGTACTGTGAGAGAAGGTGTATGTGTACATGAGAGATGTGTGAAGGGTTGTTTTGAGAGAGGAATCATAGATCTAGCATAGTGAAAGTGCAGTGAGCAGCAGAGTAAACATATATCAGATTATTAAATCAGAGAAGGCATTTAAAAGAGAAGATCCGTTATTAGCATCAGAGTGCATATCGAAGGATCAGATCTTGAGACATTCTAACAAGTGTATCAGGTGAAATATCTTAACAAAGTGGTTCTAACAGACCTTTCTGAATCTCTTAGCCGAGTGCTTACATTGTTGTAAGTTTAAATCCTTTTACAAGGTAGATTGTAATGATCTGTAGCTCTTAACCAGGTAGACCTTTAACCAAGTAGATTACATATTGCGATCAAATTTTGTAGCCCTAATAGGCACACTTTATTTCTATAGTATTGAAGATTTTGTGGGTTCATCCCCACCCCATTTTTACCTTATTGGGTTTCTGGGTTACCAAATTATGTGTCTTGTGTTATTTATTTACAGTCATGGATGCTACTAGATGATATATCAATTAGATTTATGTATGATTGTGGATTAGTTTGTTTTAAGAGATAAAATGTTGAAGATCTGATTCACCCCCCTCTCAGTATCTTTCTTTCCCATATTGTATTTCCAACACTGATGTGCTACTTTATTAGGTAAACTAGCTCCAGGAATTAGATCCATGCAATGACTGATGCTTCTCACATGTGGTAATCCATTAGGTACATTATTTGAGATTATGTATTCATATTTAGTTATCAATTTCCCTATCTCCTCGGGATGTTCCTCTACTAATCCTAAATCAGGTGTCTTAGGAATCAAATCATAACACATATTATTACTTTTCAAACCATCCAAGAATTTCCTTCCTTCAACCAAACAAATTATGATACTAGTGCAATTCTCATTCTTAGGAGTCTCAACTAGGGGTAATAGTAATTGTTTCATCCCATTAGCCACAATAGTATACCTATTCCTTCTTCTATAATGCAAATATTTTCTATCATACTCCCATGGTCTACCCAACAAGATATGTCAAACATCCATAGGCATAATATCACAAAGAACTTCATCATGATAAGATCTAATCTTCAATTTTACTAGGCATTGTTCACTTACTAGTACCTTATGATCATCCTTAATCCATGCAATCTGATAAGGCTTTGAGTGTTTCAACCTTGACAACTTCAACTTATTCACCAGCTCTTTGGAGGCTAAGTTGTTTGAACTACCACTATTAATGATCACTTTGCAACACTTTCCTTCAAATTTGCATCTTGTTTTGAATAAAATTCTCCTTAAAAGTAACTATTGATCTATCTCCTCATGACATAGGGCTCTCCTTACCATTAGGGCTTCTCCATATTTGGGTTGGTTCAAGTATTCACTAGATTCTTTTTCTATAAATTCATTTTGGCATATTGGTAAGCTTCCTCTACACTTTTCAATTTATCCTAATCTTTTAGGGCATATTGGTAAGCTTCCTCTACACTTTTCAATTTGACCAAACTAATATCATCTTGAATTGATGTCCTCAAACCATTTAGATACCTTGCAACCCTCTCAACATCATCATATGTATGTCCAGATCTGATATACAATCTATAGAATTATTTGGCTTACCCTTTCACACTAAGATCCTTTTTCTTTAGATTTTGTAACTTCCTAAACAAACTCACTTGGTAATCAACAGGTAGGAATTTGGCCTTCAGTTTGTTCACCATCCTATCCCATGATTTGATTTGGTCGTTACCTCTTTTTTTTCTATCGGGTTGAAAATGTTGGACCACCATAATGATGCATGTCCTTTTAACTTTTTGAAAGCACATTTCACCTTCTTATCGTCATTGGTACCTTCATAATCAAAATACTTCTCCATATCTGTGATCCAATCAAGTAATTCACCCAAATCCAAGTTTCCATGATAATAAGGCAGATTGAAATGCGGTCTTGCATTAACTCTAGTTAGGGCCTTTATAAATATGTCATCTCCTTTTTCAAGTTCAATTTTGGGTTATGCTTCATCCTCTTCAGATATTATTTTATTTGTTTCTTCCTCTACATCACTTATATCCTCAATCTGTCAACCTCTTCTCTAGGTCATTTCAACAAGATCCAATCTAGCTGCAATCTATCTTAACATATCTAACACAACTGAATTTGAAGCTCTCCTTACACCTCTATAATTTACTCTTTGAGCTATCCTGAGAGAATCCTCTATACTTGTGGGTTAAATCCTCACACTTCCAACATATAACCAATAAGATTTAGGAGTTCGCCAACTCAGGAACCATGATCTACAAAAACAAAATCAAAAAATTTCTCTGATACCACTTGGTGCAACCAAGGACAAGAGGAACCTCAAAGAATTCAAGTCCTTGCAAAAAGATTCACACAACAGAAGCAATGCAAATTATGAAGAGATATGCAAGATATGCTTCTTATTATCATCCAAAAATCAAGTACAATGGATTTGCAACATGCAGTCTTACATTCCAGGCATACATGCTTATTTAGAAACTTTATAGGTTATCTTTTTATATTATATATCATAAGCTCACGTTTATAGTTCTATCTACTAAAGCTATACTACTTCTACCCTAGCTCAAATGGATCAATTACATTAGTTTATAAAGCCTTGACAATCATTAGGTTGGCCTAAGAAAGATTACATTCTCCTAGAATAAGAAAATGCATTGCATTATAGGTCAAGACCTTCATAAGAATCTCTCACAAATAGATAAAACATGATGAGAAAACCCATAAGTAGGTTGACCATGCACATAATATCATCGAGATATGTACCATGAAGCTTTGTTGATCAGGAAAATCCTTCGTGAGATATAAAAATAAAAACTGGTTGTGAAACATGAAGAAAATAGATGTCCCGCCAACAATCCAAGATATATCTCATGTGAAGAAGCCAATAGAGATGTGAACCTAAGTGAAGATAAAATATGATTCTTGAGACACACTATGAGGCGTGCAACAATAATTGATCAAAACTAAAGGAATGTTCAAAGAAACTCAACAATAGACAAACTTGATAACTTTATTTTGATCAAATCCCAATTGGAACCTTTTTCTATCTCTTGTTTACAAAACCCTCATCAAGATTCTAGATCAACCAACCCATCATCCTTTCTATCCAACAATCTATCAATAATCATCAATTAATCCAGTATCAATCATCACAAATCATAACATCTAGCATAATATTGATCATCAAACATTTCTCTTCTAATCTATCAAGAGATCCATCTCATCACACTTTATCTTATCGATCTCTCAAGGGGGAATATCATACCCATCATCATATTAATGAGATTATCTCTAGGGTATCCATTTGGTATTGAAAATGGATTAAGGTTTGGGGCATTTTCTCATCTTCAAAGTTCATCTTTAGTCAGGATTTAAATCGACAAGGCTGTCATTAATCATTTTTTTGCAATCAAAATAAATCATTTTCCTCAGGTAGACAATGCTTGCAAAATTATATCAATTTTAATCTAGAGGGGGCGTACTAGCACCAGAGTGCATAGTTTTTCCAATCGAGGCACTTTTTAAAATCGGAGACATCAAACGTCAAAATTCTTTTTTTTTTACACCAGGACATCAAAATGAATCAATTCTACAACATAAATATAAAAATATCAAAGAAATAACATAAACATCACATCAACATCATACCAAGCATCACATCAACACTACATCAGTGTCATATAGACATCATCATATCAGAGAATCACATCGGAACACCATCATCAATATCACATTCTAGATTGAACATCAAATTGGGATCAGACATCAGACATGAAGTATTCTTTGAACCAGTGCGCTTTATACATTGATTCAAAGAGGGGAATTTATAGACACCCTAAATTGGTCAACCAAAATCAAAGCAAGAATCAATCAAATCCAAGCTATTATGAAATAATTACAATCAATAAATCAAATCACTAGGTAATTGAATTAATCATTTAATTGCTTCGTGCATCAATTAATTAATTTCAATTCATTAAATCAAATATGGCTAAAGTATATAATTCTTTTAGATTAATTAAACCCTAATTTTTCTCACCTACCACTACGTGATGAGAAGTCACTCAACCAATGGGGAATGAGAAAAGGGATCACATGGATTTCAAAAGGGCTTTACTATCTTGACCACTCAATCCTATAAAGAAATCTTGTTCACCCAAAGGGGACACGTCACTCAACCTTAACCTCAGCCATACTTTGACCATGGTTAATCAAAATCACCCCTGCCCTTGGGAATTCCTATAAATAGAAGGTATTTCTTAGTATAAATCACCAATTAATTTTAGCATCAACACTTTAATATCAATTCACATCTACTCACTTACACTTTGCATCCATTAGGATTTAGCTTTGAGAATTCTTAATTAGGATCATAATGACAATTCTCATTTACCATAGTTATTCATCAAGATTATTTCTCATTTTCTTGCTTGTCACTAGGATCTCTAATGTAGCTGAGGGCAATATTCCTTAGAACTATAGATCAATGCGATGCTAAATAGGTTTATCATTTTAATTGATCTAATTGTAGTTTATCTTTCAATTCAATTTGACTAACCTATTATTAATGTTTCATTGAGTTTGTGTGTATGTCAAACATACAGACTACATATATATCTGTATTTCTCCTAGTGCCTTCCTATCAAGATCCTCCCATTGTTCATCTGATATAGTCGTTGAATTCTTTGGTTTTCCATCCAACTATAAGAAAGAATCCTTTTGATATAGATAATCTTCCATTTACATATTCCATAACTAATAGTTTTGGTCATTGAACTTTCAACATTAAGCCTACCTTGCTTTACCATTGCTCCCACTCAATTCTAAAATTTATTTCCAAACTATTGAAAAATACATTTCTCTAATATTTGTTTTTAGGGTTTACATAGATATAACTAACCAATATTAATACAATGCATAAATAAGAAAGACAAAAATACAATTTAACATTGAGATTTGATGTGGTTCACCCAATATGGGCTACATCCAACATAGAAATTATCATCCACTTAATTGATTATCCAAAAAAATAAATATATAATTTGATGATTTTATAAATCACACCTGCTTACTTATCTAGTTTTTTAAGGCAGTTTACAAAGTCGGCTAACAGAATGAACCTAACCCTAAAAAATAATTTCTTAGGGATTTCCACCCCCAAACCTTGATGAGGATAAATAAAAAGTGTACAATACATGCATGATAAGTTTCCACATACCAACATCACGCATTTCCATAAAAAAATATATACTTTTGAGTTTCTCCACCATAGTGCCTAAAATTTTAAACAAAGAAAGGAAATAAATAGGGATACCTCGCAAAGATGCTAGTGAGATTTGGAGTTTACCTACACCACTGAGAAGTCTCCCTTTCCACCCTGAAAGATTCTTTTGGATACTTTCAAAGATCAATCTACAGAACATGTTGGATACCTCTTTGATATTAAGAGTTAGTCCCCCATATATCCTAGGACTAATAACACTTGCGACCCATAATTCATTTGATTTGGTTTTGCAATTTCTTTGTAGTATTAATAAAAAATGTTGATTTTATTAAAATTTATGTGTTACCCAGAGACTTCCACATATTGGTTAAGAAATGTATTCCTTTCTCTTGCTTCGACCTGCAATGAGGTCATCCCACACAATATGGTATCATTGACAAATTACTATAGGATAACATGCAGTATAGTAGAAGCAACTTTAACCCCTTGCAACCAGGCTTAAAAAGATTCTTTCGAGCACCAAAGAAAGGGTTATGAATGGGTTGGGGGAAAGGGGGAAACCTTTCCTAATTCCTCTAGCAACACCAAAAAACCTCCTAGGGAACCTATTAATAAGTATCAAATATCTAACAATTGTTACACACTCTTTGATTGAGTTGATCATTTTTTCTTGAAACCCCAACTTCTTTAGGACTTTGAATAGGAAATCCCAACTCACTCTGTCATATCCCTTAGAGATTTCAAGTTTAAGAACCATCCCATGGAGGCAAAACCTATCCATAGAATGAATGACTTCATGGGTAACGAGATTTGTATCAAGAATTTTCCTTCCAAGGACAAACCTCATTTGGTTGTTGCTAATGAAAGCATCTAGGAATGGTCTGATCATATTGACTAGTGCCTTAGAAAAGATCTTATATATGGTATTACAAAAACTAATGGGTTTGAAATTCAAAAGTCTTTGGTGTTAATGTATCTTTGGTATCAGGGAAATAAAGGTGTTGTTTGGGTTTTTTAGAAGTTTACTAGTTGAATGAGGTCTTTGGTCCCTGTGGTAATATCAAATCCCACAATATATCAAAACTCCTAAAAGAAATCCAATGGAAATCTATCTGGTCTTGGGGCTTTGTAAGACCCCATAAAAAATACAACATTCTTAACATATTCTTAAGCTACTGACGTGAGAATCTGAGCATTGTTAACAAAATCAAGGGCATTAGGAAAACAGTGTAATAATTGGTCCTCCAACAGTTTATTCATTACTTTGAAATCTTTCCTATAAGAATTATAGAAATATTTTGATTCCATCAATCCCAATCAATTGTCATCATTTATCTCTTGTTTCATGTAATCCTTAAGGATTTGAATTGTGGTCCTTTTCCTATGCTTGTTGGCAGACCTACGAAAGAATGTTGACTTCTTATCACCCTCTTTCAGTTAATACACTCAACTTTTATTTCCTATAATTTCCTCACACTTTAGATTTTCCTTCTATTTTTTCCTGAAGGCTTCCTCCTCCTTATGTGTGGTTTTAGAGTAAGCTTCATTATCCATCTATTTTTGAATAGATATTAACCTAGGAGTCGCCTGTATAGGAGTATTCCACTAGTTTTGAAAATAATCTCTGAACTCTGGGTGCATGATCTATTGAAAGTAGAAATACTCTTATAGGGGGGTGAATCAGAGTATTAGGTAGAATTATGAATTATTATGCTTTGATTTATAAATGTAGATATGGTACACAAGATCTATAGACTTATGCATAAGACAAGTAATTTTTAACTGAACACAGAACATGAAATGGCAGGACATATATAAATTCAAATGACAGATATCAGAGCATCTAAAGACAACTCATGAAACATGAACACATTATTTTTGCCAAGTGGAAAAACCCTCAAAACCCAAATAGGTTTTCTCATAGGGTAAAAAAATCACTCCAAAATCTGTACCTCTTATTGATTCACAAAGAGCTCCAACTCTTACATCAGTTCACAGCTTCAACTCCTTATTATTTTGTAGATCTTGTTTACAGATCACATGTAATTGCATAAATACATTAAAACCATTTTGCTTTCATACAATTACATCTAATCATATGAAGTCTTCATAAATCAAAACTGATACAATCCCTCTACACAAGAAAGCACATGTATGCCCCTTTTGACCCATTTTTCTCTTGTCATGCCCCGCCAGGGGACTAGGAAGAAACTCAAAAGATTACTAAGGAATCTTTATAGTATCATTATATATATATATATATATATATATATATATGTGATTCTTAGAATTATAAATTTCAACTACAAATTCTTCCTAGGTTCCCCAACGAACAAGACTTAACAACTAACTTTACTTCCATGGAAAGATGTTGTGATCCATAATTTCTAGCTCATTGAATTAAATAACATATCTATTTCATAAGAATCTACCAATCTAATTCATTCTAAAATTAACTTCTAATATTCAAAATTTCTTTTCTTTTAAAACTTTAAAGGAAACATGTATATAGAGATGTGCTTTCCTAATAACTATTTCATGTCATTTAGAAATTAACAATCATTGCATCATATCAAGTTCTTTCATTGTTTATACCTATAATGCATCATAACTCCAACATGTTTTCCAAATTACATAAACATAAATTATTTCTTTTCTGATCAAATACATACTTTATATTGAAAGATAATTCTCCCCTTTTCCTTCCCTAATGCTACCCATCTCATTACATCAATTTTGGAACATATCAAATATTACATTCATCTCCTCTTGGGAGGTTACATCAATAAAATACAATTACAATGATAAACCATAATGAACATTAAGAAAGTCTTCTTCTACAATTCTGGAGAGATCCCAAGCAAAGTTCATCCATAATTCTACAAGAAGTACCTCGATAAAAATATTCACCACCCAACCACGTGGATACCCAAAGAGGATCCACTCCCCTGTGCTAGGAGATAAACACCAATATCCATGCAAGAAGGTGATGACTAGGTTATTCCTAAGGAGAGGATAGTGTATTTCCCAAAACAAGACATAACTTGAAAACACAAGAAGATCACAAAGAAATAAATCACATTGGTAGGAACTCTAAGAAACACACTAGGTGAGTGTCATCGCATAGCGATCAACCCTTGAGTTATCCTGGTAAGTCACTCTGGGCCCCGACCCCCAAGTAGGCACATGCAGAACCAAACATCTCTCATAGGGATGAGACTGTTCGATTGTGCTATTGCAATAGCACCTTCTCCCACTCCCATCCGTAGCCTATGCTAGAACTACCGGCATGGGAAAGGCTTTTCTTAGTTAATGTGTAGTACCCTTCCCATAATTTATTAAATTTTTCAATGTATTAAACAACTCACCAGTGGGTTACCCTGGTACTAGCCACTTAGGGCACCGACCCCTCTCTGTGATCCAATCACATAGTTCTCTTAGGTTTCCTACCTCTAAAAATAATCATCAATGCACATAAATATAAGTACCATAGGTACACAAGAGTTAACAACCTCAAAATGGGAAGATAAAAGAAGACACACAAGTTTCCCTTGATCACTGAACACCCTAACCCTAATCAGGGTTCCCAGAATGATCCAAAACTCTTGAGAAGGTTTCAAAATACCCTAAACATAATAAAATATGAAAATTAAGTGTCTTATAAGTTTAAACACCCCCTAGGGGCATCCCCGGGTCAACACAGTACCCTAAACCCTTATGGAAACCCTAAAACTCATCCTAGAAAGGTTTTGCGCAGATGGGGTCTAAAGCTGCACGGATGGGGCCTCAAGCTGCATAGATGGGGGCTCAAGTTGTGTAAATGGTTAATACCTATGCACTTGGGCCTCCATCCTGCGTATATGGTCACACAACCTACGCATATGGAGCCCAAAGCTGCACAGATGGTAAAGGACTGTGTATTCCAGAGGCAACAACTTGCAGATTGGCCTTTCAGGTAAAAATGGGTAAGATGGAGGCCTGGGAAGAAGAATCAGAGGGATACCCAGTTGAGATCCCTTTTTTCTCCTTCCAAGGCAATCCTCAAACCCATTCTAGCTTCAAGGTAAGTCTGTCTTATTCCCACCAATGGATACAAGGTAAAGTAGGATAACATCAATGACATATTATTCTAACAAGGGAGAAATTCTATTGCAGCTCATAAGAATCAAAGGATGAAGGCTCCAGGTATAAGACATCACATTTAAAGCAAAAAATCATAAAGAAGGTTAGATGACCCAAGCATAAATCTCATTATCTATCATTAAGATAGTCATCAACCACTCAATTATGCAAGAAAGTAATATAGCAATACAACCATTAAAGGTTTCCTCTGATCAAATAAAACAATAAAAAATAGTAAAGAACACACATCAAACACAACATTCATATGAAAAGGATTCTCTTCCAGGGTAGAGCCTACTTGGAGTCCTACGGAGAAACCTTTGGAAGAAGCTCTAAGCCGACTCCAGCCAATTCCAAACTTCCTCAAGCTCTTCAATTCACAGAGTTTCCTTCCGAATGCCACCACCAACTTTCTCAATAATTTATGGCTAAGAATTTCCTTATGCCAATTCTTATTTTCTTCCTAACTCCCTACTCTACAATCCTCCTTTCATAAATATGGTGTGGGAGTGGTTGCACAGGAAAAATCAACTGATGCAACCATCCACAACCATATATTGATTATTAGTTGAAGCCTTATTAGTTCTTAGATAATTTTAATATGCAAATTTTTCCCATAAGTTATTTAATTTCTTTACCATCTTTATTTAATTCTATGTTTAAGGAAGATTTAGGTAATTACTTTTACCCTCATATGTATATTTACTTTTCACTCTTAGATTATGTTTAGTTACTATGCCCCTAAAAGGATTAATAGTAATTACCTCCATTGCCCTCAAAAGAATGATGTTGATTTGATTATAAATACACATAATTAATTAATTCCTTCACTTCAATAAAAAGACATATATATGAATAAATACATAAATATAAACATATATAACATATATAAACATATGCATATGTGTGCACCCATATGCCTACGTGTATATATATCCATGTAAATATTATTATAAAATATACATTTATGAATACACTTGACAAAGCTTATTATAATGTATTTAAATTTTATAGGACAAACATTTTATTACTAACATACAGTCATACCATAAATTACAGAGAGAATCTCCACACAAATCAATACTCACCTAGTCATAGGGACTATAATTAATATCCACAATAATCAACTTAAAATACCAAGCTAACATAATCGGACATCAATCCACAACCAAAGGACAAATCCATAAATACCCAACCCAGGAGCAAGGATTAGGGATAGGCTTAATCTTGCGGGACCTAGTGTTATCTCCGTAACAATCAACAATTGAGGATTTTGAGAGCATGTTCATACCTATGGAGCCAGAAGGAGATGATGCTCGGTACCTGCAATCCTGCATCACCAAGAAGAAATACATGTGCAAGGATACACACACACACACACACACACACACACACACACACACACACACACACAAAATAAGACATTGTAGACAGATGACCATGATCAATACATCATGTGGACCTTAGTTAAGTGAGTAACTATGACTTCGTCCTGAATCATGAAAACACATCAGACATATATATAAGCATGAAGCATCATAGATAAATCATGAAAACACATCAGTCATATGGAGCATCATAAATGGAAAAGATTAGAATTCAATTTCTTGAATTAGTTCCTTATCGCATAAACAAGCAAAAGATAAATAACTCTTTCCTCATAAAGATATTAATCATAAATGTATGTATCAAGACATTAGCTAATCATATAATCATCTAGATCTATCAAAGTGTATGCAACTGTAATTATATAGTTTATGTCAAAATTTCCAATCTAAAGTAATAGCATAGTCATCTGAGAGGGTATTACATATCCTTTTTTTTTTCCTTACATTGGGTATGCATATGCTTTCTTATATATAGGGATATAACAATATTTCTTTCAATAATCAATAGTTATTATAACTGTAACTATTTTATACAATAAATCCTTTGATAGGGTGGAGTAATGATAAAAACTGTTTCCATAATCAATCATTTTCAAACACTTTCATCTTCTTTGATCAAAACATCGGTATTGTTATTGTTCACAATCTGTGTGTTGAAACCGAACAATGAATAAGCTTGCTTTAATTGTTGTATAAATATTAACACATTTTCATTTCAAAAAACTCTTTAACAAACAAGAAAACTTCTTATTAGAATGATGTGTTTACAGTAACAAAAACCTTTTAAATCTCCCATAAACATAATTATTTCTTTATAAAACAGTCGACACAAATCCAAATTGTCAAGTCTTATAATTGTTTCATGGAACCAAAAACTGTTAAGACTATAAGAAATAACTTGCCCTTCTTTTAACAACATCTCATTCTTCATGCTAGATATTCAATGATTTTCAAATAGTAATGAGAGAACTTTGTAATTTGAGAAAGAAACAAAACTTTCAAACCCTAGACGTCAACATTCTTTATAAAACCTTCACTGTATAGTATTACCTTCTTCACATCAACTTCAAAGAATAAAATAGAAATTTGTCATACCTAAATCTGAAAAACATCAAAGATTACCTCCTTTTGTCAATATCTGGTTGAATGAGAAGAAAAAACCATCTCTAATATTTTCCCTCATCTGTCTGATCCAAGCATAGGCAATAAGTATTATCAAAATAATCAGCGTATCGTAGTGAAAAACATATAGAAAACCCACAAAAGAGTTCTGAGAACCCACAAGATCAATATCTCTATCAAGTTATTCATGGCGGAAGCCTTAGGGCACACACAAAATCAGTAAACAAGTTTCTCAAAAACCCTTTTGCTTTCATCTCATTCTTTTTTATATTAAGATAGTTTAAACATATACAATTAATATGTGATATCAGAGACTGGAATACTTAGTCATAGCCCCCATAACATATACAGTTACAAAATTTGGGGAGTGAGACAGAGTTTACTACATTTTATACTATGTACAGTATAGAGGACCACCTATACTGATCTATACTATTATGTTCATCAAGTTTACAAAAAGGAAGTACATGCCCATAATGTTGAAACTTCTAGTCTTTAATCCCATCCATCATTCTGTCTGCTAGTGTCCCTTGGGACCCATGATCTTTCATACTAATTTTCATACATGGTAGTCCCCTGTTCTCGGTGTGTTTCTAGTTCTGTCACTGGATAGTCTTCCTGTTCATTCTGGGTGCCCGCATTGTCCACATGTTCTCTAGGAGTAGTCTGTTCTTTATTCAGGAGACTGTTCAATTCTTCTACTTCAGAGGGTGCCAGAAAGCTTTGGTGATCAGAAATGTACTGTGCAACTTGAACCTTGTCCTTATGTATCATTAGGCTGCCCTCTTTCATCAACATCATAAACTTTCTTTTGGGTATGTTGAGAACCATGGATACCTGTGTCATGATATAAAAGTGTGTGAGTTTAAGATTAAACTAAGTAGGGTTCCTTCTCTCCATTTGGAGAATCTCTCTATTCCATTCCTTCCAAAGTAACCAAAAAATATCACATGTCAGTGTAAACTAGAAACAATTAAGTTTGGAATCAAACATTTCAACATAACCTGCAAGAATTTCACACCATGTGATACAAGATTTGCAATTCCATAAACACGGGGAACCAAGAAAAATAGACTAGACTTTGCGCGCATAAAAACATTCAAAAAAGAGATGTTCAAAAGTTTCAACAAAGTTACACAAGCTGAAAATGATAGGGGATAGACCAATGGATGACAAGACTTGACCCACAACAAGTTTTTTGATCAAAACCAACCATCTAAAGCAAAGTTTCTTGGGTTCAGCTTTGCCTTTCCAAAAATATTCAAAGAAAAACTGCCAACTGGAAAGAGGATTAACATGCCCCCAACACTGTGCCACATGTGTGGTGATAGAGGGTTCCTTCTTAAGAATGTGATATGGTTGTTTAGAAGTAGATTTACATAGTAGAGTACCAGCATTCCATTTTTACTTCTTGAGGTATGTTACTAAGTCAGTTAATTCCCCTTTAATTCCTCCATTAACTGCTTTTTTAATGAGGGTATATGTTTTCTTTTGGAAAACCAAGATACTGAATTTGGATCTAATGCACTCCCAAGTACCTAGGTTTCCATCCATCAATATGTCCTACAGATTTGAGATACCTTTCAGATTCCAACTTTTGGCAGATCAACCTTGAGTAAGGGCCAGTGGTTTCCCATTATAACACAACCCCAACCAAATTGATCTATCTATAACAACAAAGAAGGGATGACCCCCAACAACCTCCCTTTCTGAAATACCCTATCTCACCTGAGTCCAATATTTCTAGAAGGAATGGAATATTTTTGAGCCAAATAGTCTCATTTTGTACTCTCCCAAAATCTTGTCACATATTGGGAAATCTTTCCACTGCTTCCCTTTTTTGATACTTGATCTCTCAATATTGTTCCTAATAAGTACTTTCCATGGCTCATTTCCCCATAGGGCATTAATAATCCATTTGGATGCCAGAGAAACCCCATGAAATTTGATATCTTTCAGCCCCAACCCACCATGTTTCCTCTCCTGACAACACCATTCCCATTTCACACAATGGCTCTTTATGTTCCCTTTTCCATCTGACCAAAGGAAGTCTCTTAGGATCTTTTCTAGCATATTAGTTTGGGTATTTTCAAACATCCATGTTGATGCATAATAGATATGATGGGAAAATAGTACTTTTTGAATAAATTGCATCCTCCCAACAATGGATAGAGTATGAGTTTGCCATTTGATGTGTTTCTTATTAATCTTATCACATATCTTGTCCCACATGTTCCCAAAATTTGATTCCACAGAGAAGGGTATCCCTAGATGCCTAACAATTTTGTTCATCCTAGCCCACTGCCACCCTTTACCATCTAACCAGACAGAGGGCTCATTAGCCCATCCTAGTATTGTGGATTTATGAGGAGAGATTCAGGATCCAAAAGCATTGCAAAAAAAATGAGCCTTTCTACAGCACGGTCAAAATTGTTTTCTGTCAAGCCTAGAAAGACTATTGTATCATCTGCAAATTGTATATTTATAAGTTCTTCATAGTTAGGGAGAGAGATGCCCTTGATTGGGGGGCCCATGTTTTGTGCCCTTAGAATATAGTATATAGCATCAGCAATAATAACAAATAAGGAGGGGGCTATTAGGCATCCTTGTCTAATAGATCTCTGAAGATTTATTGGGTCAGATAATTCCCGATTCACCTCAATGACTGTGGATGCATCCTCAAAGAGAATGTTGATCCATTTAAAGTATATTTCTAGAAACCCAAATGCTCTTAACATACCAAGTACAAAGTTCCATTCTACTCTATCATATGCTTTTTCAAAATCCAGTAACACCATAGCCACCTCTTGTCCTTCTGATTTGGCCCAGTGCATTGCTTCCCAACTTGTGACAAGATTCTACAAAATGTATCTACTTTGAATAAATCCAGTCTGTGTATATGATATGAACTTTTTCAAAAGGGGGGCAATTCTCTTGGCAAGAATTTTGGCCATAATTTTATAGGAGAGATTTAAGAGGGTGATAGGTCTCCATTTTTTCACTAGTATCTTGTCTCTTGCTTTGGGTAGGAGCTTAACCACTCCCTTGTTGATTCTCTTTCCTAGGGATCCTTTATTGAATGCATCTTCATAGACTCGTAGAAGTTTTGTCCCCACCCATGCCTTGTTTTTCTTGTAGAATTCAGTTGGGAGTCCATCTAGTCCTGGTGCTTTACCATTGGAAAAGGAGTTAATGATTGCAGAAATCTCTTCAAGAGAAAGAGGTTTTCTGAGAACTACAATATCATCTTGAGTGAGCTTCTTGGGTATTATATCTAGACATTGTTTAAGGGCTCTTTGACTGTCAGGGGAGACCTCTGAAGTGAACAAGTCATTATAGAACTGATGAAAGGTATTTCTAATGTTCTTAGGGTCATCGGTGAGGGTATCCCCCATTTGAATCTCTTTGATCATCTCTCTTTTTTTCTTAGCTCTGATAATATTGAAGAAGTACCCCGAGCCTTTATCACCTTCGTTCATCCAGTTCATTCCGGCTCTAATCTTCTGTCCCTATGTCTTGTATCTCTGTATGAGTCTCAAATTATGCTTAGTACTAGCTAGATGGGTTTCCAATAGGGTGTCATTGCCTCTATTCTAGAGTCCTCTCTCAATCTCATTCAACCTATTTTGCCAGAAGGATTCTTCTCTATGTCTGTCCATAGCAAGCTTCTTTCCAATGACTTGAAATATGTTCTTCCAGGCATTTACCAATTTTCCCCAATGTGTTATTGCATCATCTAATGGGTTGCAAAGCTTAGTTAAGAAGGTGACCATTTCAATGGCATCTCTATTGTCATCATCATCTAGCAATGACATATTGAGTTTAAAGGGCTTACTTCTCTTTTCATCATCTCCATAGATTGCATTTCTTTCAAATCTGATACATGTTTGAATGGTTGAATGATCGGATATCGATGTCAAGCATACCACAACTGGGGTATGGCTACCTTCTGTTATAAATGAGAATGCAGATGCATATCCATAGAAACTATCGAGTCTATAGTAGACTCTTTGTTTACCTTTCTGGTTATTACACCATGTGAACCAAATATCAGCAAATTGGCCATGCATTTTCTCCATGCTTAAAGTCCCCTACAAAAACCCAAGGTTGCTTAGGTAGATTCGTAGAACACCATTCCCAAAGATCTTCCTTCTCTCTATAGCAATTAGTTGCATATATGTTACAAATCCCAAACAATTCTGCACCACATTTGATGGTCACCCAAATGACCCTTTGGCAGGGAGAGCATCCATGGTGTTCTATATGATCTTCCCATTTAGGGTTGATGAGGATAGCCACACCTTCTTTTCCTCTTTCATGGTTAGAATGAAAACTGATTGCTTTATCCCACATAAATTTGAGAATAGTGTGGGCTTGGAATCCTACTATTTTGATCTCTTGCAAGCAAATGACATCTTTATGAACTAGTTGATTACACCACCTTCTCATAGTATACTTTCTATCAGGCATCTCTAACCCTCAAACATTTCAGCTATGGATGTACATCATGGGTAACTACTTCGGTGGGGGTTTTGTGCTTTTGCACAGCCTATTGAAACAATCTGGAAGATTTTTCTTTCCTCTGCTATTATTAGACAGTGAGTTCCTTTCTCCCGTTTTTCTTTTCTTTCTAGTTACCTCACTGAATTGCTCTTCTTTATTAAATGCAACAATTTTCATTGACTTAGGAGAAACAACATATTCCACAGAGGGGGGTTGCTTTTCCTTATTATTCTGCTTAATTTTCTCAGCTTTTTCATTAATAGATACAATAGCTAGCTATTGGGCATTCAACTTGGTGAGGGTTTCATTACAACTGGGGGTATTGATGGTAGTGGCATTGATGGGTGGGCATCTAGGGTATCAGGATTCTTGTCCTCTGAGATACCATGGGTATGAACAACTATTAACTCTTCATCAAATAGAGGGTTCGCTAAAGTAACAAATTTATTATTATCCATATTTCTATTCTGAACATTTTTATTACCAGAAATATTTTTGTTTTGTCCTTTGGGTATGTCCTTGTCTGAATTAGAAATAGCCTTATCAGGTTTATCTTGGCTACTCTTCCCTATTTTTTTCCATCAGAGGTTTTATGACCACCAGTAACACTTTTATTAATGTTGGGATTAATCCCTATACTGGGTTTATCTCTCTGCACAAATTTTAGGGCCAGGCAGTCTCTCTTAGTGTGACCATTGCATTTGCAGTGGAAGCATGCACTTAGGTTTCCTAACATAGAAATTTCCCAACAGAATTGCTCTCCTTCGAGATCGAGGGAAATACATTCTAGAAAGTCAATCTCTGGTGTTAAAGCAACTAAAACTCTAGCATTAAGGTGACAGAGAGTGACTCTAGCTTGCTTGACCTGTAGGACCGAGCCAAGAGGTCTCAAAATCTAGGCTATGAATGGCCAGAATTCAACATTAAGGTTTTT
Organism: Thuja plicata; assembly: GCA_018584345.1. Classification (NCBI taxonomy): domain Eukaryota; kingdom Viridiplantae; phylum Streptophyta; class Pinopsida; order Cupressales; family Cupressaceae; genus Thuja; species Thuja plicata. The sequence continues at coordinate 551,673 of MU224170.1, read as the reverse complement.
TATTTCAACCCAATTGGGTGAAGACCTAGGAACAACTTTCTCAAAATTACCTTTCGGCGACCATGGGTAAACCCTAAACATGGAGCGACCCACATTCCAAAACTTCTTTTCCAAAACTCTTTCTTGCATAGTGCGGTTTTTAAGAAAAATGACAAAAAGACCCTTTTGTATCATCTTGCAATATGTGACATGGATACCAAGCTTTTTGTCCCAAATCGAGGCCAACCATTCATCAAAAAAATTTCAAGAGGGCTTTGCATCTATATCTAAACATACAAAGAATATAGCAATACTTTTAAGCCTATTATTTTCAGATTTGATAGCACTAACCATTTCTTTGTTAGGTGAAAGGGACAGATTCTTCAAACCGAGCGGAGGAGACCTACCATTATCTCTTGCACCGCCACTACGTTCGGCATGTCCTCCATCGGATCATCCACTTCCATTGGTTGAGGCCCATCCCACATCTCCATGTTTGGCATCCACCACATTTCTGTTGAAATGTCAATTAAATACTGCACTATCTGAGAAGGGTGAAGGATTATTGGCCACCACTTGTTTATAAGAAAGCTTCTCGCTCGGTTTCTCAGTATTACCATCGACTTCGGGTTTAATGCTATCTTCATTAATTCTATCCTCTGCTTTGGCCATAATGACCTCAGGATCAATTTGAAGGGATTCTCCATCATGCTTCAACCCTCCCATCACACGCGCGACCCAGGTTAGAGGCACAAAAAACCCAAACATAGAGGCAGAAGAACAAGGGCACAACTATAACACAACACATAACAAAATAAAAACCACAACGAATAAAAGAATGCAAAGTACACAAAGAATGACTTGGGCAATAATCAAATGGACACAGAGCACATTAAGAATACGAAGCAATCCTGCAAACGTCATCCTCGATCATGACACTAGGTTGCAGAGCCATCCTATCTTTCCTAATTATTTCATTTAATTTAATGTTATCTTTCATCTCATTCTTTAAAAAACATGTTCCATACAATTTGAGATCCGCTGTAGAAACATACCACGTGGAAACATAAGGACCAAGTTAAGTACCCACGATGGTTAGTGGATTTAATCAACATTATAGCTATAGTTAATCATATCGACAGTTAAGGATATATTGAATTTTCAAAGATAATATTATTTGCCACCTTTGCACGAGTTGGCATTTTGTATCAAGTGACAAAACATGTCAACATGATCCACATAATCTCATAAAAAAACAAAATACGTCCTCTTGATGGCCTATTCATCCATTCAAGGAGAATATGATTATGATTTGGCACTGTTTTGGGGAGGCCTCTAAGACTGGCATTATACCCAATATCCTAATTAACAGAAACCATAAATCTATCTAATTTAACTTGATTGGGGTGATCCCCCTTCCTATAATCAATGAAGTAAATAACTGACCCATCAATTATATATCAAAAGACCGGTTCCGTTGATAAAGTATGCCAATTCTACCATACTTTCAGAGTAATCAATCGAACCTCCCATTTTCTTTAATGGAAACAGAAGAGAATTTAAATCTTCGGTGACTATCTAATGAGGATCTTGATTAGTTAGGATCATTGAAGAGATCTTCTATCAAACCTCCTTGTGTCATATGTGGGAGTTAGGGGCATTAACATTAACTAGGCACCATGAGTCATACATAGAAGCAAAGTTAACTGTAAGTAACTAGTTAAGGAAGAAATAATCCCCCCCCCCCGCCCCCCCGTAACTTTCTAGGATCCCACATAGTCCCTCGGGGGTTCCATTAGCATTTTTAGATTACAGTTTAATAATGGTTAGGTTTCAATTTGGGTTTGCTTTCAATAAGAGTTAACTTAAATAGAAATTTAAATGTTAAATCAATTTTATTAAAGTTACATTATTTAAATTAAAAAATTTATTTAATTTCATTTATTTTCTAATTTATAAGAATTTAATGATTGATGTTATAAATTTGTATTTTCATTAATATAATTTATTATATGTTGTAGCATACACATATCTTTTATAATTTATATAAAGTAAGTTGAGAGATATGGGAGCTTTAATTTTTTATTATTCCACTTAAATAATACAACATTATTAAATAAAAAAAGAGTAAAATCCTTGTATCTCTATTTACTTTATATAGAGTATAAAAGATATAAATGCTAGTTACTACACAAATTTGAATCAAACTCCACCATCCATCATCAACGTATGAAAGTAATAAAATTGAAGAGTTTGATCTCAAGTGTTGAAATACAAATTTACATGGTCAAGTCTAAAAACAACATAAACTGTGGAAATTCCACAATTTAAACTAACAAGACTTGTCACTTTAACATAGCTTCTTCCCCATAAATCCCACTTAGAATCTCAAATGAGGTTTGAAAAAGGCCACCTACACATGGTTGTACAAAAATCAATAAAATTAGGAAAATTTTACCATTTTAACTAACATGATCTGGCTTACATAACTTCTACCCCATAAAGTTGATTTAAAATCTGAAATAAAATTTATAAAAATGTATTTCCAAAACACTTGATTGTGAAGAAATAGAAATATTATATATTTAAATATTAAAAATATTTAAGTGTAATTAAATAACTAAAAGAGGGGTAAAAATTTTATTGAATACCAAAGAGTACAAAACAACAGAGGAAACAAAGAGCACTAAAGATCTTTATCCTGGTCAACAAGTTGAGCCAACTTATGAGATAAATCAGGGGAAAGCATCCTATGATCAACAATATTCCAATCCAGCACGTGCTCAGAAGCCCATTTAGCCAAGCAATCAGCCACACCGTTCCACTCCCGAGGGATATGCATAAAAGACACAGATTTCAAAGAATTGCATAACTAAGTGATCTGTTGAATAACCAGAGCCAAATGCCAATCCACATCCACAAGGTTCCGTCTATTCAATAAATTCACTACCACCTATGAGTCTGTCCCACAGGTAATTCTTCTCCAGCCACGTTGAGAGCACTGTTCCACTGCAACCAAGATAGCAAGGGCTTCCATGAGGTTATTTATATGGTAACCCTTGTAGATAGAGACTAGAAACTGAACATCACCAGAGCTATCACGCCCAACTCTCCCAATGCCAGCCGGTCCAGGATTTCCCCGAGAAGAGCCATCAGTGTTGATTTTAAGAACTCCAGATTGGGGAAGAGTCCAATTCCCCTCACAATTAACACGCTGAGAGCATTGTCTGGCTCTATTCCCAGCGCGTCTGTGGGGTAGAGAGGGGGCACCACCCTGAAGAGGAAAGGAAAGGCGTGAGTAAATACTAGCATCTCTAGGGTCCAAACCTCCACAAAAGTCACATTTTTCCAAGAGTGTTTCATGAAGAGAATGAACAATTTTCCCCCACAGGTGTTTGATCCCCAGCTGCACCTCATGAAAGATCCTCCTATTTCTCTCAAGCCAAACATGCCATAAAATAAAGGAAGGGCCAATAGTCCAAGCAACCTGGAGAAAAGAGGTCTTGGAAGGGGTATGGCCTAGACGGTCCCAGAACTCAAACAAGGAAGAAACATGCCAGCACGAGCATCCCCACACACTCCACTAGAAGTGCCAAATCTGCTTGACAAAGGAGCACTGGAAAAAAGGTGGGAAACAGTCTCTTCACTATTGCGGCATAAGACACAGATGGAGGGCCCCTAGAAGCCTCTCTTGCAAAGATTCTCCCAAGTAAGACATCGATTGTAAACCAGAATCTAGAGGAAAAAGTTACACTTAGGCCAAGAAAAGCTATTCCAAGCTTTCTTCCACCAAGAAACCTCTACCTCGCCAAACAGTTGCTTAGTCAGCGAAAGGTACCCTAAAGAAACATAATACTTGCCGGAAGAAGCACCTCCCCAAGCCAAAACATCAGGTTCCTGCAGAGAGATGCACTCCCTAGAAGCCAAGATCTGAGAAAGCTCCAACCAATCCCCTAGAGAACCACCCGGCGGCCAATCAGAAGAATTCTTCCATTTGTAACCAACAACAAGACCCAAGTTATGAGCCTCCTTATAATGAGCCACCTTATTCCATCCAGCAGAAAGGAAAAAATCACAAAGAGGCTGTAAGTGTGGATGAGAGGACAAGAGAGGAGGATGCCCATTCCAAGAATCACTCCAAAATAGAGCCTCAGTGCCTCTGTTACAGATCCAAAAAAGACTTCTCTTCACCAGGTGAGCACCAATCTTGAGGGTATTCCACACCATAGAGCCTCTTCCCTTAAGAGGAAACCTGGAAACATCAGAAGGTTCAACGCTAGGTAAATACTTGTGTGACAGGATACGGGCCCAAAGCTGAGACTGACTGGAGCACCAGCGCTAATAGAGCTTGGCAGCAAGAGCTTGACTGCACAAGATAGCAGAATGAAGGCCGAGGCCTCCTTCCTTTTTTGGCCTGCAGACAGTATCCCAATTGATGAGGCTCCATTTAGAATTTTGCAAATTGCCACTCCAAAGAAATTGGTGAGAAAGAGCATCAAATTCCTTAAGAAAATACGTCGGGGCAGCCTAAACCATGCTTCTATATATAGGAAGGGCCTGAATCACAGATTGTAGGAGAGTCACCTTGCCAGCAGTAGAGAGCCACCTATGAGTCCAATGATTGACTTTTTGTCGAAGCTTGTCAAGCAAGCTCTGCCAGAAAAGCTTGGGTTGTCTTCCCACCACAATAGGGACACCCAAGTAAGTCAGAGGGAGAGAGTCAATTTGAAATCTCAAGATATTAGCAATCTGCCGCTGAATAGGCTCAGGAGTGTTGAAGAAAAAAATAGAGGACTTGTGGTCATCGATTTTCTGACCTGAGGCAGCCAAATAAGTATCCAAAGTGAGCTGAAAGGATTTAGCTTCCCGAAGCTAAGTTCTCCCAGCAAGGGCCGTATCATCAACAAACTGGAGGTGGGAAAGAGCGGGCAGACCATTTCCCCATCACCAGCCCTGAATCAGATTTTGGGATACATGAGAATTGATAAGTCTGCCAAGTCCCTCAGCCATAATGATAAACAAATAAGGAGAAAGAGGATCTCCCTAGAAAAGACCCCTAGAGGCCCCAAATAACTCAGACGGTTCACTGTTAAGAAGGACCGAGAAGGAGGGAGTAGTAACACAGCTCCAAACCCAGCTAACCCATTCCTGACTAAAGCCAAAAGCCAGAAGAAATTTCTGCAAGAAACCCCAATTGACTCTATCATAAGCCTTAGCCATATCGAGCTTGATGAACATAGCGCGCTCTCTAGAAGTACACATAGAGTGAATGGCTTCAGAAGCAATAACCACCCCATCCAAAAAAAATTTTCCAGCCACAAAACCCCCTTGTTCCTCAGAGATAACCATGGGAAGCCAAACTTTAAGCCTCTCCGCTAGGAGCTTAGTAATGATTTTATAGACCACATTACATAGAGCAATGGGCTGAAAGAAGTCTAGCTGATTAGCCTCTTCCTTCTTCGGAATAAGGACAAGGAAAGTAGCATTCAAAGCCTGGAGCATAGCTTTGTTGGAATAGGACTCCTGAACCACATCCAAAAGGTCTTGATTGATAATATCCCAAAATTCCTGGAAGAATTCAACAGGGAAGCCATCAGGCCCCAGAGCTTTGCCCTTACGCAAGCTGAAGACCACCTCCTCCAAGTCATACATACAAATTAGTCGCATAAGAGAGTCATTGATCTCCCCGGTCACAACAAAGGGAATACAGGACAAGATCGTATTCTCCTCAATCTCCGCTGGAGGCAAGTCATCTGAAAAGAGAGCAGAGTAAAACTGAATAGCTTCCCTGGACATAGCTTGAGAGGAGGTCAGATGTGTCCCATCAGAAGTGACAAGAGAAGAAATGTAAGTCCTGTTACGTCGAGCATGCACAGATTTATGGAAAAATGTGGTGTTCTTGTCCCCTTCTTGAAGCCAGTCAACCCGAGCCTTCTGTTTCCAATAAATTTCTTCTCTAAGATCCCACTCTGCTAACTCACTAGAAGCTTGGGATTCCGCTATGCCAAGAGCTTCAGAAAAACCCAAATCTCGAATCTGCCTAGTAATAACATCCAGACGATCCTGAGCCCTCTTCTTCATGATGTGGAGATTACGAAAACAAGTCCTGTTCCAATTCTTCAACTTCCTTTTGACAAATTGTAATTTTTTAGAGAAGGAGAACATAGCAGTGCCATAGGTAGGGCCACCCTGTCTCTACCAGTGAGTTATTAAATCATGGAGAGAAGAGTCTCGAAGCCACATCAGCTGGAACTTAAAGGGAGGCTTCTTGGGGGCGGCAACATAACTAGCCGTGAGCTTAATAGGCCAGTGGTAAGAGCCTCTCCAATCAAGAATTTCAGAAGAGAGAGAA
>MU224170.1:492971-544673 GCA_018584345.1 Thuja plicata | reverse complement strand
CCCAAACTCTACCAGTAAATCTCCTGTAAGTTTAATTTTTTCCTGATCCTGCTTTCGCCCAACTCTTGAGGGAGTAGCAAAAGAGACTTTCTTAAACGGTCTTTGCATCAGGCCCAAAGCAAGAGAATATCCCTTTCCTTTACCAGAGGCCAACACATCCTTGACCAAATCTGCAAGAAGAATATCCTTTTCCTGTGGAGTAGGAGAAACCACAAGGGCACCAGACTCAGGTCCAATAGGGGTCCCCGGCTGTTGCTGAACTACAACATCTTGGTTGCCACTAAGAATAGAACTCCTCCCATCTAAGCCAGTAACCCCACATTGAGCATCTGCAAGAATGCCTTCTTCTATGACCATGTTGTCTAGCACCTCAAATTGATTGAACCCTGAGTCCACTTGCCGATCTAGATGAGGTCGCTTCTGACCCCTTCCCTTAGCACAGTTGCGAGCAGGGATAAAACCATCCTTATCAGGACCGGTAGTGTTTGTTGGCCCTTGCCCCTAACTTGAAGTATTCATCTGAGCTTTCCCTTTACCAGTACTATTAGTCTGAACTTTCCCTTTTCTAGTACTAACATTTTGACCATTCCCCTTACCATCATTAGCCATCCTTGGGCCTGAGAACCCGCCAGGAGTACCATTGCCTTTAGAGGCTTGAGGGCATTGGCGCTGTAAATGACCATACTCATGACAAATGCGGCATCAGAAGGGAAGGGATTCATAGTCTAGCTGTTGAATCCAAGAAGAAGAGCCTAGGCAAATTTCCAAAGAGTCTGGCAAAGGATTATTTAAATCAATTTCAACACAAATACGGGCATAAGAAATAACCTTTTTATCCAGTGATTGATATGCTATAGCAGCCGACTTCCCAAGAAAAGCAACAATCTGTTGAAGGATATCCTCGCACCAGAACTCCAAAGGAAGCCGCGGCAGGCAGACCCAAATAGGAACCCTCGAAGGGAGATCCTCAGCAGAATTGAACCTTGTATGGCAGGGTTTGACGAAAAGTCCCACACGGTCATAAAAATATGGGCCTCCCTCAAAGACCCGGTCTCGATCTGACATGCAAGAGAAAGCCACCAAAAAGTAGCTATTACCAGCCAGGATAATATCCATATCACCTTCCACCTGCCACGAACAGCGAATCCAGGCTTCCAGAGCCGACAGGGAAATCCGGATACCAAGAAACTTGCATATCAATGCATGTTTGGCCAAATAGTCCACATCATCCATTACTACTTCTGGAGGGATAACCAGCATAGGCCGATCCTGGCTACGCGGAAGGAAACCATTAAGTTTATTCAACTTCGAGCTCTCTCCAACATAAAATGTCTCCTTTGCCTGTGAACTCACCCCGAGAGAAGATCCACCACCAGCTGAGGCTCCAGCAAGAGTGAGACTCTAGGAAACCCCATTTGCGACCATCAGAGCCCAACAAACAGACTCCCTCACAGCCGTACGGCTGCTCCCCTGTATGTGTCGAGCGAGCAAAACCCTCCTCCGATCAATAGGCAAAAGCTGAAGACAACATGAGGAATAACAAGAGCATGTATACCTTTCCTTTCGCCATTCCTGCACTCACTTATCTATTCTGTCGCATTGGAATGTATTAAAAATCAGCTGGGTTTCCTTAATTGTAATTAAATAACTATAACTAAAATGTTTAAATTTAAATATAACATGTATGATACAATTTAATGTTAAATTCAATACCATTATACTAAAATAATTTTTTTAGTCAATATTTCACTAGATTTTTATTACACAATAAGATCCAAAACATGATGTGTCACTTTAACATAAATCCTTTGTGGTAAAGTCCTAACTTCATCTTAACAATAAAAATTTAAAAAATGTCTTTCCAAAAAATATGGTTATACAACAATAATAATATTTTTATATTTAAAAATAAAGAATATTTAAAAGTCAAGTAACTGAATTACCATATCAAGATTTCTATTCAAATATATTATATATAATACAATTAAATAGTAAATTTAGTACCATTATACTCTATGACTTTTTTCTTTTTACCATCACGGATATTAGGGGATCAAACTCACAGTCTGATATGAAATATGCCAAATGAAAACTTACACATTCAGATTCCAAAACATATTGATTGAAATCCATATGAACTTTGGAAATTTTATAATTTTAACTATTATGACGCCCGGATGTGCTTGAAACGAATTTGGCCACATTGGTAACTAAAACAGTTTAGTGGATAACCTCTATAAAAAAAAAATCCTAAATGTACAAGAACAACTTACCATAAGAGGCTAAATACCTTGGATCAAACTTAAAGTTGGATATGAAATATGCCAAATGATAATTTACACATTCAGATTCCAAAAAATATTGTTTGAAAATTTCATAATTTTAACTATTATGACGTGTCACTTTAATATGAGGCGGGATCGTGCCCAGACAAATTTGGCCATATCAGTGAATGACCCCTATAAAAAAAATCCAAATGTATAAGAACAGCTTACCATAAGAGGCTAAATACCCTGGATCAAATTTAGAGTTTGATATGAAATATGCCAAATGAAAATTTATACATTGAGATTCCAAAAAAATATTGACTGAAATCCATATAAACTTTGGAAATTTCATAATTTTAACTATTATGACGTGTAACTTTAATATAAGGCAGGATCGTGCCATAAGAGACTAAAACGATTTAGTGAATGACCTCTATAAAAAAAAATCCAAACTGTACAGGAACAGCTTACCATAAGAGACTAAATACCTCACAGGGGTTTATTAGGAATACCTCACAGGGATGATGGCTTCCAAAGGAGACCCTGACAATTCAAGGTTCATCCATAATGTTAAGAGGAAGAAAATCTGCTGGGATAACATTTTCAGTGAAGAGAATGAGGGGGATGGCTCAGGGTCAAGCAAATATCCACATGGCAAGGGGGAAGTAATGGCTGCACAAAAGGAAGGTGATTCTGGATCACCTGGACTTTATACCAATTGGCTTAACCTTAAAGCTGGCTTGTACATCGAGGAAGGAACCAGCAAGCATATATATGCCATGGATGAGGCCAAGGATGCAGAAAATAATAGAGGGGAGGCTTCATCAAGTAGTGAGGATGGTTCAAACAAAAGAGTAGAAGGCAGGGAAGAACCAATTTTTATAGGTCATATTCCAGAGGAAATCTTGTCCATAATATTTTGCAATCTTCCTCTTCATACTCTGTTCCGAATGCAAATCGTTTCTACTTCATGGCGAAGTATTATTTCTGGATCTGCTTATTTTCATAATATGTGGGAGGAGAGCAATGTGCAAAGCTGGCTGGTGATGGAACTTTATGATGAAACAAGTGGGTCTTCTAATGGGCTTGTTTTCTATGATGTCAGTAAAACGCTAAAGTACAAGAAGATATTTAATGAAGAGTGGAGATGCAGTGACTCACAATGGTTTCTCAGAGCTGGAGATGGGGGCCTCCTGGTTTATAGCTGTAAGAGAAAAGGAACCCTTCAAGTGGTCAATCCACTGACTATGGAGTCCCATTATCTTGAAGATGCAAGACTGACCAGAAAAAGTAAGCTTTCTTATTACATGAAAAAATATCATGATGATGTTGCTGTGCAGCTCAACTTTGATTCCAAGGAAAAAACTTATCAGGTAACTGTTATGATTGGAAATCTTAACCTTTTTAGAGGTAAGAAATTTATTGTTTTGATTTATAAATCTGCCGAAGAGAGATGGGAAATGACAGAGGCTCACTTCGAGAAAAGAATGTCTGGATATATGATAGTAAGCTCTTTCCCAAGCATTTTCATGCAGAACCAGAAAGTCTACTGGTTTTGTAAATCTGGGGCACGTGTGTGTATCTGTGATCTGAATGGAGATGGCAATATCAGCTTTCTTAACATTCTAATGGGGACGAAAGATATAACTCACCAGATCTTGGAAATTGTTATGTACAAGAGCAGAATGATAATGGTTTGTAAAGGTAAACCACTGAAACTCCCACCATACACACATGCTTTGTTTTTTTATGAGTTTGATGAACTCGACGGAAATCTAAACATGAAGGAAAGGTTTGCTGGCGTGTGGAGATCTAAATATGAAGCAATTGTATCACCCGAAAATTTGTTTCCTGGAGTAACTTGTGTTGGGGGGGATTATATTTGGGTAATTCAGGAAACGGAGGGCTATGTCAGATATATAATTTGTATAGATATAGATAGTGGGGAGCTGAAAATATGGCCAGAAGTTTACCCGTTTGTGTTCAATGTCAGAAAATGTGTATACATGCCACTGAGCTTTTGCCCATGCTCTTAGATTTTCTGTCTATCCAGGGCTCCTTGATCGCATTTTCCTGAATCAATGAAATCTATCCGCTGCTCCATCAAGATTTTACGATGTCCATCAATACAGGGTTTTAAATATTAATTTGTGATTGTATTGGAAATAGAACTGTTTTGCAGCTGTTTTTTAACTGTTCTTGGGTTGTTCTGTTTTGCTTTTCAGTCCGATCTTTTTGTAAAAGGATTAGGTCCTTTCAAAATTTTGTTTATCTAATCAACCAAGATCTTTGATACAAGACTAAAAATTATTTTTGTCATAGCATCTAACCTTAACTAACATACAATAAATTTCAATTTTGCTTTGAATTATGATATGTAGTTTGATGATGAGTTTTATATGATATATTATTGGTCAAAACTGGTGTAATTTATTTTAATGGAAAACAATGTTTGACAATGAATTATTGGTCTCTCAATGAGCGGATCAATTTAGTAATACAAAAGAGGGAATGATATGTTAATTCATTATATAGTCTTCAGAGAATGTTTTAAATTTGTCACAATCATATTATCAATCTAATGGCTTATTTTTACATTTTTGAACATATTGCACATTCGATTAGATAAATATCACATGATATTAAAAATATATTGTTTTAAATTTAAAGAAGCATAAATAAGTAAACTACAGGAAAGCAGAGAAGTAGCTGTAGCACATACTGATATAACAATAATGGCATTCAGCTGTAAACAACCAGCATTGCTGTTATTTGTGAGGCATTATAATCCTGTAATCAAGTTATAATGGCAAAAGTATTTGATCATGTATATTCCTTCTCATGATTCAAAATATTCTCTGCTTGTTGTTTCCTCAAACCATTAAGATGCTATCAGAGAAGCTTGTAATTCTGCCCTCCCCTATCCACCTTATCTCTGACACTGATGGTTTGCAATGCTAGGTGGTATGATGGTTCTCTACTTTATAATGTGACTCCATCAGTGATCTATAGCTCTATGACACCTCAATGCTCGCTGGAATCTAAGTCTAGTCCTGCCCAGTGGTCAAAAGCGTTTAGCCACCTGTGGTCTAGTGTGTTGAGCCAAAGAAATCCTGCTTTAAGTGGCTTCTGTTATTGAAGAAACTCCTCTCTCCAATTCAGATGTTAGTATATGTCCTATGTGTGCAGTCCCTGAGAGTGTGTTGATCATATAATTTTTAATTGCCTTTTTGCAAAAGGGGTCTGTTGTCTGGGCTGAGCGCTTGGATTCCAAATAAGAATAAGTGCTTTTTTGATATTATTGCGGGTTGCATTAAAGGTCTTGGTAGAGGTTATAACTTTTTTGATATGGCCCTGTAAATGATTGACAATGTGCTTAGCAATCATGGGAATTGTGAGTGATTACTACTCACAGAATGCCCTGTTGTTATTGTAAGCAAAAAGGGGCCATGCTAAGGCTTTTCAACTGCTAAGGCCATACTAGTTTTTTCCCTCTTTGAAACACTCTGATAGAGCCGTAATCAGGTTTCAAGTCATGAGTATAGTTTAACGGATCACCTGAATGAGAGTACTTTTTCAATTTTGCTTGTTGGACATGAATAATCTTCAGTCTTACAGATACAACAATTAAGCATGTTGCATAGCTATGCATCAGTCTAGATCCAATCTATTGTAATAAGCCTGCTAGGCACAAAAGAAAGATCAGGTAGATTCATTGATTTATTATTTTCAGTACTAGAGATCAATGGAGAACTGAAAATGATGAATCTGGTCTGATCCAGAGCAACTTTGGAAAGGTCCAAATTTAGAAATGTTTGTTTGTGGGCTGCTTCTGAGAAGGGCAATGAAGTGTTCTTGAAGGCGTTCCTTGATTTCCAGGTCTAGAACAAAGATAGATACAAGGAATCTCCTTCTGAAGACCTGAGAGCTAGTGACAGAGTCCTTCTTCCTGGGGTTGAATGCTTGTATTCCAAATAAGAGTCCATGCGTTTTTTTATATTATTGTGGGTTGAAGGTCTTGGTAAAGCTTAAACTTCTTTTGGGTGTTTTAGAAGTCTAGAAATAATGAGTGGTGTCAAGGCCGGTTGAGGATACTTACTGAGTCTTCAAAAAGACTCATCTTCAACCTTGTTGCTAGGCAGGTTATTGCTGAGGTTTATACAGGTTTGAGACTCTAGGGGACTGTGGACAGATCCCAATTTTGTGGGCTGTTTCTGAGAAGGGAAATGAAGTGTTCTTGAAGGCACCCATTGATTTCCAGGTTCAGTCTAATGATAGATACAATCATACAATGACTCTCCTTCTGAAGACCTGGGAGATAGTGATAGAGTCCTTATTCCCAATGACTCTCCTTCTGAAGACCTGAGAGATAGTGACAGAGTCCGTATTCCCAATGATAGATATAATCATGCAAGGACTCTTCCTCTCTCTAATTCAGTTGTTAATATATGTTAAGGACACCTCAATGCTTGCTGGTATGATAGTCTAGTCCTGCTCAGTAGTGCTCTAGTGTGTTGAGCCAAAGAAATCCTGCTTTAAGTGGCTTTTGTTAATGAAGAAACCCCCTCTCTCTAATTCAGCTGTTAGTCTATGTCCTATGTGTACAGTCCCTGAGAGTGTTGATCATCTTTTTTAATTGCCTTTTTGCAAAAGAAGTCCGGTCTATCTTCCTGTCTGTGTTGAATGATTCAATTCCAAATAAGAGTCTGTGCATTTTTTATATTATTGTGGGTTACATTAAAGGTCTTGGTAAAACTTATGACTTCTTTTGGCTAGTTCTTTCTGTTGAGATCCTTTGGTTGTTTTGGGTGTTAAGCATTTTGGTTATTGCTCCTGCCCTTGTTCAAATGTGACAGCATGAGCATCTATGGGCCTTGCTTGTTGACTGTTCCATTATATACGCAGTGAGAAATAAAGTTGAAGGAGGTTGTTTCAGGCATTTTTTTGGCTGTTTGACAATGGTTTGCTACAGGTGCAGGCTATTTTGGACATATGTAGTCTGCTGCCAGTGACTTGCACAATATTGTCTCCTGGCAATTGCAATCCTATTGTTAGCTTTGTAAATCTTTAAGTTGCTTTACTCTTCTGAAAGAATATCTCTGATATTGTGAACTTGATCTGTGGCTTATTGTCCCTCAGCACTTTTAGTTCCATTCAAAAAATATCATTAAGATAGCAAGATTGGTGGCTGTTTTGCAGCTGTTTTTTCGAACTGTTCTTGGGTTCTGCTTTTTGCTTTTCACTAGGAACTTATTATAAAAGGATTCTGCTCTTTTCAAAATCAAGTAAGATCTTTGATGCAAGACTATAAAATTTGAAATTTCATATTAAGACAATTAAGTTTTCAATCAATAAATTGTGTTGAGGAAAGAAATATTATAAATGAAATCTATTTGGTTTCAACATCACAGTTTTATTGTATTATAATATTGTTTTATTCTATTTTTTAAAATTTATAATAAGGAAAACATATACTCATATATTCTTAGATGGGAAATTGTAAAGAAATTTTAATGAGACCATTTTTAACAGAATTTTATGGACAAAGAAAAATGATCTAGACTGTTTAAATTCTATTGTAGAGAGTAAATTAATAGGAGATTAACAAAAAAAAATGTCTTAAATAGTCTTGTCTTGTATCTGCTTATGTTGATATGAGTTTTGAGTTTTGATTGTCTTAAATAGTCTTGCCTTGTATCTGCTTATGTTGATTTGAGTTTTGAGTTTTGATTGTCTTAAAAATGTCTTCTTAAAACACATGATTGGGCATCAATTGTAATATTTATATATTTAAATGTAAAACCATTTATAATTAATTTAAATAAACTACCATATCAAAATTCAAATTTAAATATAACATGTATAATACAATTAAATACTAAATTTACCACCACTACCACTAACATGATTTGTTTTTAAAATTTTGTAGATTTTTATTACTCGTGTTTGGGACCAAACTTTAGATTTTGACTCGATCATTGTAAATGTGTCCTGTGAACATGTAAGATTGCTAATTTCTTGCAACCCTATTGTTGAGACTTTTGATGATTCTACTATTCTTTTGAGCTTTCTCTTGTAACCTTATCAAATATAAAAAAATTCAAAAATATAAATATCGCACAAAAATGTTAATTAAAATTTGGTATGATTTTAACTAAGGCGACTTGTCACTTAACATAAAATTCATCACCCTACAATAATCTTGAATTTTGAACTGTTGAAATCCATGGGGGATGCTTTCTGTCGACGAGGGTCATCTCCCTTGTCGAAAAAATCACATTTGGTACCTAAATGCAACCCCTTGCTGTACCCGACCTCTGGAGAATGTCATCTAGAGGAACAAGGTGGTGTTATTCAGGAAAGATCAGTCTTAGAACCCACCTCCAAGAAAATAGGTTGTGAGGAGGTTGTGGAGTTGAAACTACCAGATTTAGTAGTGAATCAAGTTATCTCTTCCTAAGACAAAGCACTAGTCAGAGGATTTGTATCTTTTAGACCATCCAATTAGATGGTTAGGAATTAGATTTCTAGTTCTTGGAAACTTAAAGGGAGTGTGACCTCGTTGACACTACCAAGGGGTTTGTTCATTCTCAAGTTTACCTCTCAGGAAGATGTAATGTAGATATTCTTCGGGGCTTATTGTTCTTCAGGAGTCATCATCTTTCTATGTTTAAGTGGAAATGTGGGTTTTACCTAGAAGCAGATCTATGTTAGAATAACTGAGAAGGGGAGGGGGGGGGGGGGGGGGCAGNGCAGATCTATGTTAGAATAACTGAGAAGGGGAGGGGGGGGGGGGTGAGTCAGTGGCCTTAAAAATAATTCCAATAATCCAACAAAAACTTATATCACAAATATAATATCCTCTAGTTATCTTTCAGTCCTTCAAGATGTATGCCTTATGTAATTCTAACTAATATATATTGCTCGGTGAATATATTGTTTATCCTTTTTCTAGCCTTTACCGAGTAGCAGTAATTAAACTTAGTGTTTACCGACGAATCCTGTTTTAGTAATGTGTAAAGAAAAACATCAAAGCAATGAAGCATATAAACATTTGACACATGGATTTTAATGTGGAAACCTTGTTAAGGGAAAAACCACCTGGGACCAGTAATCCAAAATTTTCACTCTTCTGAAGTGAGCTCGATGAAGAGCCAACCCTGTTAAAGGTTACAAACACACTGTTAAGTGTGACAATGTTAGAGGATTCAAAACTAACAGTTTATCTTTCGACCTAGCATTCACTATGCTATTAACAAGAAAACCTTTTGATACTGTTGAGTATCTCAATACAATAAGGATGGTTAAATCCCACTCGGTTAAGAGATTTTTATGAATCAATGGTTAAACTGAAACAATAAATGATCTGTTCAATAATACAACTTTAACTTGCAGATTTTCAGATCTATTGTTAGTCCATAATGCCTCTCTGATCATTGTTCTCTTCAATTCCTTTGCTCCCTTTCTTTCTTCATTCTTCTCGGTGAATGTTCTTGCTTCTGTTGCTCAGTGTCTGCAGAATTCTTGGCTCTGTCCTTCAGCCTGTATGATCAGATCTGCATGAAGACTTCTATCTTTACTAGAATTATATTCAGCATTCCTCACTTCATAATGAATTACTTGTCTCTTTATATAGACATGATTTAGCCGCTCAATCTCCTTGTCTTTCTTGTTCTTGACGTAGATTGCTTCTTGATCAGCAAATCCCGCCATGCATTTCTTTAATCTTTAAAGATTTGCTTTAGTTTTATTCCATAGATTTCTCCTTGACTACTTTGAATACAACTAGCTTTAAATCTTCTTCTTATCTTTAGTTCTACTGGTTGATGAAAATAAAGCAATCAATCAGTTAACTCTAAATATAGCTCTGCCAGCTAAGTAGTTTTGTCATTTTCTAACTCTAGTTTATTTCGATCATCAAATCTTAGTTTGCTATGAAACACTTGCTCGTGTATCACTTGCTCGGGTACTGCTGATCTCGGGTAACACTGTTCTCGAGTACCACTATGTCTCTCGGGTAACATTGTTCGTTGGGCAACACTGTGAACTGCTCGGGGTTCACTGTTCTCGGGTAACCCTGTCACTCGGTGTATACCTTTATCGACAACAAAAAATTTGTCTCTTTAGATCTTCAAGTGTGGTGATAATATGTGTATGAGTAATCATAACATATTAAGTTGACATCAATGACAATAGAATACATTAACTAATTTAATGTCTTGCATTTACTTTCTGCAGGTCGATGATCATCAACTTATCATCTTCAAACATTCAATCAGTTATAGTTCATCAGATCTCAACAAGACAATCCCATTGTGGGTCAGGCTATCTGGTCTACCCTTGGAGATGTGAGATGAAATTATATTTAAATGGATAGGAGAATATTTGGTCATTTCATTGCCTCAGACAACACTATGACGACCAAATCTAGGTTAGTCTTCTCTAGATTTTGTGTTAATGTGGAAGTTAGCAAACCTCTCCTAAAATTTATTGTCTTGTAGTTTAAGCATGTTAGCATAACTCAAGCCCTACTTTATGAAATTGTGGTCATCTTCTACCAAAAGTGTGATAAACTTGAGCTTGTAATTACAGATTGCAAGATGACATACGGTAAAATCCTGAGATGGACAATATAGTTTCTCCCTATCTAAGTGTTCAGATAGATGGGCCTCAACTAGAGAATACCTTGGACATAAAATTTGTGTCCTTTTCCCCTAATAGGGAGCCAACAAATTTCCTGGCAAGGAGGGAAGTAATTGACTTTCATCTATCTAAGCCAACCTAGGGAGATAAAAGGGATTGTGATCCTGTGGAAGGATGGAGAAGTTGGTACTCCTTCATAAGTTTCTTATAGAGTTGATTCCCTGATGTTAAGATTTGAGACTCCTCCTCCCTTAGAAGATATTGGTGATAGGGGAATGTGATTAACACCAAGGAAACAAAGCTCACTAGTTGAAGAGAGTGTTGTAGTTGGCACTATAGCTCTAGAAACTCAGAAAGAGGAAACATATTTTGATGAGAGGGGAATGAGCATCCACACACCATGTAAGTGGATCTCACCAGTTAAGAATATACCAAGTACGTCGGTGGGGTTGGAAGCTCAGAAGAGAGTCACCATGTCAAAAAAGGGGATTTAATAGTTGAAAGAGAAGGTGTTTTCAGACCTTCATCTAAGCTTTCAAAGTATAAAGAAAACGCAAGGAAATTGTCGGTAGGAGGCTGATTACCCTAGAGTCAACTTAAAATATGTAAAATGAGGATTGTCTCATAGAACGTGAGGGGATTAAACAACCATAACAAATATCATTAAGATAACATATTCATGGCTGTTTTGCAGTTATTTTTTCAAACTATTCGTGGGTTGTGCTTTTCACTTTTCACTAGGAACTTATTATAAAAGGATTCTGGTGTAGTTAAGATTATAAGACGATAACATTTGAAATTTCATATTAAGACTAGGAACTTTTCACTAGGAACTTATTAAGACTATAACATTTGAAATTTCATATTAAGACAACTAGGTTTTCAATCATTGAAGTGTGAAGAGGAAATCATTACTTGAGAATGTTAAAGAAATATTATAAATGAAATCTACTCTATTTGAACATCAAAGTTTTATTGTATTATAATATTGTTTTATTTTATTTTTTTAAATTTACAACAAGGAAAACAAATAAGATTCACTCATATATTCTAAGATGGGGAAATTGTGAAGAAATTTTAATGGGACCATTTTTTACAGATTTTTATGGACAAAGAAAAATGATCTAGACTGTTTAAATTCTATTGTAGAGAGTAAATTAATAGGAGATTAACAAAAAAAATGTCTTAAATAGTCTTTCCTTGTATCTGCTTATGTTGATGAGTTTTGAGTTTTGATTATCTCAAATAGTCTTTCCTTGTATACGCTTATGTACAAACTCTTTCTTGTACAAATATGTGAAGTGTTGAATAGTCATCATCAATACCCTTTATTTATTGTGTTAAATAGATTCAACTCTAAATGTCCTTTAGTCTAGTTCACTCTTTTATTTTCAAGTATTTTTTTCCTTCTTAGTAAACTCTTAAAATCCTAGCATTTTTTTGTAATTGTCATTGTGTTCTCTATAAATATGGTTTTGGTTTTTAATAAGAGCGCTTCAACATTGTGAACATGGCTTATCACTTTTACATTACCTCTTCCACATAAAGACCACTTGGAGTCTAGATGAAGTTTAAAATTTTGCATTAAAAAAAATATTACACTAAGGTAATTTTTAAACCAACATTCTATGTAGGTTTCTAGAAAATATTGACTATTATTGATTATGGAAATTTCAGGATTTTAACTAAAATGACTTGTCACTTTAACATAACCTCTTCCGCATAAAAAATTCACTTGAAATCTAGATGAAATTTTAAAATGTGCCTTCCCAAAACACATGATTATGCAAAAATGGATATTTCATCATTTTAACTAACATGTCTCTTCACTTTAACATAATCTCTTTTTCAAATCTTCAATAAGTTTCAAAAAATGTCTTCTTAAAACACATGATTGGGCATCAATTGTAATATTTATATATTTAAATGTAAAACCACTTAAAATTAATTTAAATAAACTACCATATCAAAATTTAAATTTAAATATAATATGTACAATACAATTAAATACTAAATTTACCACCACTACCACTAACATGATTTGTTTTTAAAATTTTGTAGATTTTTATTACTTGTGTTTGGGACCAAACTTTAGATTTCGACTCGATCATTGTAAATGTATCCTATGAACATGTAAGATTGCTTCTTTCTTACAACCCTGTTGTTGAGACTTTTGATGATTCTACTATTCTTTCGAGCTTTCTCTTGCAACCTTATTTGCTTTGTTCAATACAAAAAAATTCAAAGATATAAATATTGCACAAAAAAGTTAATTAAAATTTATTATGATTTTAACTAACACGACTTGTCACTTAACATAAAAATCATCATCCTACAACAATTTTAAATTTTGAACTGCTGAAATCCATGGTGGATGCTTTCTGTCGACGAGGGTCATCTCCCCTTCTCGAAAAAATCACATTTGGTACCTGAATGCAACCCCTTGTTGTACTCGACCTATGGAGAATGTCATCTAGAGGAACAAGGTGGTATTATTCAGGAAAGGTCATTCTTAGAACCCACCTCCAAGAAAATAGGTTGTGAGGAGGTTGTGGAGTTGAAACTACCAAATTTAGTAGTGGATCAAGTTATCTCTTCCTAAGACAAAGCACTAGTTAGAGGATTTGTATCTTTTAGACCATCCAATTAGATGGTTAGGAATTAGATTTCTAGTTCTTGGAAACTTAAAGGGAGTGACCTCGTCGACACTACCAAGGGGTTTGTTCATTCTCAAGTTTACCTCTTAGGAAGATGTGATGTAGATATTCTTCGGGGTTCATGGTTCTTCAAGAGTCATCATCTTTCTTTGATTAACTGAAAATGTCTATTTTACCTAGAAGCGGATCTTTGTTAGAATAACTGAGAGGGGGGCGGGGGTGAATCAGTGGCCTTAAAAATAATTCCAGTAATCCAATGAAAACTTATATCACAAATATACTATACTCTAGTTATCTTTCATTCCTTCAAGATGTATGCCTTATGTAATTCTAACTAATATACACTGCTCGGTGAATATACTGTGTATCCTTTTTTAAGCCTTTACCAAGTAGTAGTAATTAAACTTAGTGTTTACCGACCAATCCTATTTCAGTAATATGTGAAGAAAGAAATCAAAGCAATGAACCATATACACATTTGACACATGGATTTTAATATGGAAACCCTGTTAAGGGAAAAACCCCTTGGGACTGGTAACCCAAAATTTTCAATCTTCTGAAGTGAGCTCGGTGAAGAGCCAACCATGTTAAAGATTACAAACACAGTGTTAAGTGTGACCTTGTTAGAGGATTTAAAAATAACAGTTTATCTTTTTCCTAGCATTCACTATTCTGTCAACAAGAAAACCTTTTGATACTCTTGAGTATCTCAATAAAATAAGGATGTTTAAATCCCACTCGGTTAAGAGATTTTTCTGAGTCAATGGTTAAACTGAAATAGTAAATGATCTGTTTAATAATACAACTTTAACTTGCAGATTTTCAGATCTATTGTTAGTCCATAATACCTCTCTGGTCAATTTTCTCTTCAATTCCTTTTCTCCCCTTCTTTCTTCTTTCTTCTCGGTGAATGTTCTTGCTTCTGTTGCTTGGTGTCTACAGAATTCTTGGCTCTTTTCTTCAGCCTGTATGATCAGATCTGCATGAAGACTTCTATCTTCACCAAAATTATATTCATCCTTCCTCACTTCATAGTGAATTACTTGTCTCTTTATATAGACATGATTTAGCCGTTCAATCTCCTTGTATTTCTTGTTCTTGACATAGATTGCTTCTTGATCCGTAAATCCCGCCATGCATTTCTTTAATATTTAAAGCTTTTCTTTAGCTTGATTCTATAGATTTGTCCTTGACTATGGTGAATAAAACTAGCTTTAAATCTTCTTCTTATCCTTAGTTCTACTAGTCGATTAAAATAAAGCAATCAATCAGTTAACTCTACATATAGCTCTGCCAGCTAAGTAGTTTTGTCATTTTCTAACTCCAGTTGATTTCGGTCACCAACTTTTAGTTTGCTCGGTAACACTTCCTTGGGTACTACTGATCTCGGGTAACACTGTTCTTGGGTACCACTATGTCTCTCGGGTAACACTGTCCGTCGGTGTTGACTGTCCGTCAGGCAAAACTGTGAATTGGTTGGGGTTCACTATTCTCGGGTAACCTTGTCACTTGGTGTATACCTTTACCGACGACAAAACATTTGTCTCTTTATATCTTCAAGTGTTGTGACAATATGTGTATCAGTAATCATAACATATTAAGTTGACATCAATGACAATACAATACATTAACTGATTTAATGTCTTGTATTTACTTTCTTTAGCTCGGTGATCTTCAACTTATCATCTTCAAACATTCAATCAGTTATAGTTCACCAGATCTCAACAAGACAATCCCAGTGTGGGTCAGGCTATCAGGTCTACCCTTGGAGATGTGAGATGATCTTATATTTAAATGGATAGGAGAATATTTGGTCATTTCATTGCCTCAGACAACACTATGAGGACCAAATCCAGGTTAGTCTTCTCTAGATTTTGTGTTAATGTAGAAGTTAGAAAACCTCTCCGAAAATTTATTGTCTTGTAGTTTAAGCATGGTAGCATAACTCAAGCCCTACTTTATGAAATTGTGGTCATCTTCTACCAAAAGTGTGATAAACTTGAGCTTGTAATTACAAATTGCGAGATGACATACGGTAAAATCCTGAGATGGACAATATAGTTTCTCCCCATCTAAGCGTTCAGATAGATGGGCCTCAACTAGAGAATACCTTGGACATAAAATTTGTGTCCTTTTCCCCTAATAGGGAGCCAAAAAAATTCTTGGTAAGGAGGGAAGTAATTGAATTTCATCTATCTAAGCCAACCTAGGGAGATAAAAGGGATTGTGATCTTGTGGAAGGAGGGAGAAGTTGGTAATCCTTCATAAGTTTCTTATAGAGTTGATTCCCTTATGTTAAGATTTGAGACTCCTCCTCCCTTAGAAGATATTGGTGATAGGGGAATGTGATTAACACCAAGGAAACAAAGCTCACTAGTTGAAGAGAGTGTTGTAGTTGGCACTATAGCTCTAGAAACTCAGAAAGAGGAAACATATTTTGATGAGAGGGGAATGAGCTTCCACACCATGTAAGTGGATCTCACCAGTTAAGAATATACAAAGTACGTCGGTGGGGTTGGAAGCTCAAAAGAGAGTCACCATGTCAAAAAAGGGGATTTAATAGTTGAAAGAGAAGGTGTTTTCAGACCTTCATTTAAGATTTCAAAGTATAAAGAAAATGCAAGGAAATTGTCGGTAGGAGGCTGATTACCCTAGAGTCAACTTAAAAAATGTAAAATGAGGATTCTCTCATAGAACGTAAGGGGATTAGACAACCCTAAAAAATATAAAGTGTTGAAGGGTTGTATTTTGGGTAAAAAAATTGAGTAATGTAAATTAAGACTTTGATGATGATAAGAACACAAAGTTGATACAGAATCATATTCAGTTGAATACATAGTAAGCCCTGAGGAGCTTATGAATATTGCTAATCTAGTTTAGTCAAGGGTAAGGATACAAATTCTAAAGTCACATAAAAGGGATAGTGAATTAATATCATTGACTTCTCAATTTTTGAGAAAGATTATGACTGCACTTGTAGTGAACCAAAATAAATCTACATCTATTCAGTTGGAAATTTTGTTGAAGGAAGCCAATACCCACTTGGAATCATTAGAACAGTTTGCACAAATTAAAGCTAAGAGAGAGTATGAGGATCACAGACTTGGTAAGTTTAAGCCTGAGGTAATCACTGATAACAATTCATTGAGTATGGCTATTCATATTATCAAGGATGCATTAGCAGAGGGAAGAAAAATATACAGAGGATGCATAAACTACATCAGAGATAGATGTTGATAAAGTGATTAAGGAGACTGAGGTCAAGTTAACTGAATTGGAAAAATCACTTGACCCCTTTCAATAATTAGCTTCAACTCATGCAACACAAGTGACCACACTTCATGATAAAATTAAAAAATTGTTGGAATTATGATGGATTTTGGAGGTGAAATAATGAGTTTACGTTTGTCATTGATGGTAGCTTATTAACACTATTAGATTTGGTGAATAGGTTGTTATTACTGATCAACAAGATGAGTAGGTGAAGCATTTTTTGCTAAGTGTTCTGACCAGTTAATAGGAAAACATTAACATAAGTATTTTGAGTAGCGATCAAGTTTTATAGCACATTGGGAGGTGCAATCATTACTAAAGCCTTATTTTGGTCAGAGAAGTTTGGATGTACGAATGCAACAATTAACTGAACATTCTATGTAAGTTAATAATTTGGTGTTGTGTTCTATGTGATTCAGTTGAGTTACCAATTAGTTACTGATGATCAGATGGTCAAGGCGGTTAAGTTATTGTTGGTGCTTTGTAATAAATATGTGTATTATGTTTCAGGCCGACATGTTAAGTTTTATTCATGCGGATTTTCATGAGTTAGGTTAAATTTGTGGGCCGACTTGTGGATTATTTTTAAAGTTTTAACCGAATTAAGAACAACTGTATAAAGGAAAGCTAAATCAATGATTTAGGTTTTTTGATCATGTTGTTGGTAGTTGTGACCAGAGACTGAGGAAAATTATTGCATCAATAGTTTAGAGATTGAATTGGATCTTACAAGAAAGCGGTGTCATTTCCACATCAGTGATTTGAGTTCATTTCCCAAGGCTAACTCTAATAGGTTAGTAGGTTAAATCCCTTAACTGGGTTGATTTAACAGGTCTTTTCTATAAATCCTTTAACAAGGTGACTTCTGAGAAGGAGTTCTAAATCCTCTAGCGAGGTAGATCCTAATAGGTCTCATTGTACTTCTAACAAGGTACTAATCAATTCTAACTAGGTGAGCCCCTAATGGGGTACTGTAATCTCCTAACAGGGAAACTCTTTTACTACAGTGAAGAGATTTGTGGGTATCATCCCCACCATGGTTTTCTCTTTCTTACAAGGGTTTCCACGAAAACAATACTAGATTTATGAGTTATGTTATGCAGATGTTTGAATTGTTTGACTTCTACTACATAGTTACTCTTGCATGTTTCATTGTTTATAAGTTGGTTAAAAGCATTATCAGATTATTGATTGAAATTAATACATTTACTATTTACACTAATTCACCCCACTTGTCAGTTATTCTATATACTAGCAATTGGTATCAGAGCCTAATGCACTTGAAAAATCCTAACAGCTTGGGTGAGATCCTTAAGGGAGACATGGAGTTTTATAGAAGACAAATTTCTAAGGAAAATAAGGAAATGCATAAGGTGCTGGACAAAATGAAATAAGAAAATAAGAACATGCAAAGGGAGTTGGAAAACTTATCAATAAGAATGGCTGAAGAGTTAGAAGAAAGGAAAGTTGTAGACAAAGCTAATAAAGTTGCAGTGGATGCCCTAAAAATCAAAGATGAAACCTTAGAAGCTAAGGTGGATGAGATTTTCATATCTGAGCAACAAGTTGCTGCATTGAGGGAACGCCCACATGATTTGAATGAGGAAAATGCTAATGTCATAAGAGAGAATGAAGATCCAAGAAATGAGAATGGAAAGATGAAAGAAGAGTTGACGAGTGCTAATGACCTATTGGACAAGTTCAAAAAGAGTTCTACTAAACTTGATGAACAAGTCTCTAGACAAAGGAGAAATGTTGAAAGACAAGGAATAAGATTTTCCAAATTTGAAGTCCATCAGACATCTAGTAAAAAGGAGACTTATGTAGAAGGAAAGTCTACACCTAAGATAAATAACAAAAAAATTGATAAGAGGAAGTATAGACCAGTATGTTTCAATTGCCACAAGGAAGGACATACTGCTACTATTTTTTGGTCTACACCTAATCCATCTATTCCTAGATTTGCAAATTATTTTGGTAGATCTAATGGTTACAATGCAAGTGTTAGATTTGATAAACTAAAATCCTCCCAAGATCACCTGCATGCAAACCTGTCACAGAATAGAAGCAAGACAGAAGATAAGAATGGCTATGGAGGCCAAAAAGCCAGAGACATCATGTGCTCAAGAAAACAATATATTAATGATATGTTTCTATGAATTACAATGCGATGTAAAAAACTCTGTAAAGAAAACTAAGAGGTGAATCCTTATAAAAGGAATCACGAAACCCTAAAAGGGAAACCCTAAGGTTAGCTGAAGCAAACTAGAGTGAATAGGTAAGTTACTAATTAGATCATAATGATTTAATTAATAACCCGATAGACTATTACTCTAACACCCCCCCTTAAGATAAGCTTAGGGAGAAGCAAAACCTAGGAAACTACTACAGAAAGAAGGAAAGATGGGTCCCGGCAACAAGGCCTGATCAGGTACCCAAAACAAGAAAGAAAACTAGATGAAGGAAACTGAGCCTTCAATCTAGGGAAAAGATGTCCCAAAGAAAGGAACAAGAATGAGCAAGAAACATCTCCGAAGCATGAAGCTGTAAACTCTGTCAGAAGAGACTGCTGGAACCCCCACTGAAGTGCATGATCAAGTAGAGAAGACAAAGTCTGAAGAGCTGATCAATCGAACCAGGAAGCAATAGAACCAACAGGTGAACCCCCCATAATGCTGAACTGGGAGAGGTGACAGGAACACTGAAATGCAATGCCAGAAACATCTGCAGAAGAAGAACCAGGAACACCAACAGTGCAACAGAAGTACACACATAGGATAAAGGGCGGTTTCATCGACACACAGCATGGGATAATGTCATGGAAGGTACACTCACTTGACAAAGGTGGATGCGCCTAAAACGGTGTAAGCATCATAACCCCCCATGGCACTTTATAACAGAGTGCAAGTACAAAAACCATACAAGGTGCTCGAAATCCCAGAAATGCAGAAGGAGGCACTTTATCTTAGTGCGTTTATAGAACAAAAATGCATCAGAAGGAGCATACAAGCTCAGAAGTCAGAAAGAAGAGTGAGCTATGAAATCAGAAGAAAAGATCCCAGGACCTGTAGAACCAAGCAATCCACCAGAGTGCATAAACTGCCAAACTTGGAGGAGAGAAAACCTAGAGCAGAATCTTGAAAAAAGACCCTTGCAACTGCGTAGTGCACTGAACCATATTTTTGACGATATCTCATTTGCCAAAAATAGAGTCCGGATGAGCCAAATATGACTCCCGGAAGGTAAAAAAATACATCAGACTTTAACAGCAAAAAACACTGTCAAAATGGCAGAACTTAAAACCCTAACCTCCATCATCGGAAAGTTCTCAGAAAGAGCTTTCTGACGGTATATGGAAGTCAGAAAAAGACCCCTGTATGCTCAAGATAGAGCAAAAACAGGCCCAGGTGGTCAGAAAGGCCCCAAAAATTAAAAATAAGCCCCTGGGGCTGCAAAAAATAGGCCCCTGGGAGCCATATGACCCCACAGGGGGCTGGGGTGGAGCCCCCGGTCACCCATGTGACCGCCCGCAGGGCTAAAGCTGCCCCGGGTGGCACGGGGGCGGCGAGAAGGGGCTGAGCGGCGCAGAAGGGCGTTAGTGGAGCGACTGAACCGGGGGGAGCGGCGCACAGGGGGCGCCCTGGCGGAGCGTCGGCGGCGGGGGCGCCCAGTGGCGGCACGGTGGCGGAAGGGCCGCATGAGGGTGGCGGGTGGCGTGGAGGTAGAGCGCGGGCGGTGCCCACATTTTTAATAAAAAATGCAAATTTTTTTAAAAAAATTTCAATTTTGCATCGAAAACTGTGCCTGTACGGCCCTGGAAGGCCAAGAAATTTCTCCCCGAGGCTCCGGTGTCCAAATCGGACGTGCCTTATATGGATTCTGGGGTTTTTGGGCCTTCTGGATGCAATCGTGAGGTCGGTTTTGGTCCAAAGTACCACAAAAAATAAAGACCCCCAGAACCAATGAAAAAAGCCAGAAAAAGCTTCTGAAACCCTCTGTGCCTGAATGCTTCAACAGAGAACGAACAACCGACTGCAGAAGAGCTCTGATACCATGTTAGATTTGATAAACTCAAATCCTCCCAAGATCACCTACATGCAAACCTGTCACAAAATAGAAGCAAGACAGAAGAGAAGAATGGCTATGGAGGCCAAAAAGCCAGAGACATCATGTGCTCAAGAAAACAATATATTAATGATATGTTTCTATGAATTACAATGTGATGTAAAAAACTCTGTAAAGAAAACTAAGAGGTGAATCCTTATAAAAGGAATCATGAAACCCTAAAAGGGAAACCCTAAGGTTAGCTGAAGCAAACTAGAGTGAATAGGTAAGTTACTAATTAGATCATAATGATTTAATTAATAACCCGATAGACTATTACTCTAACAGCAAGAACTAATGCTTTTCAAGGTAACTGTTATCACTGTAACAAGTTTGGTCATAAGGCTAATGAGTGCAGGACTAGTATCAACAAAGAAAGGATACATGTGAACTGGGGAGGCCCTTACCAAAGGGAGATGCAAATCAATGTTACATGTTCTATTTGTCACAACTTTGGACACACAACAGTGAATTGCTAGATGAGAACCAGTAGAGGAAATGTTGGACCATGGAGACAAACTGGTATGGCATGTTTCAATTGCAATAAGATTGGAAATATTGCTAAGTCTTGCAGAGCGAAGAAGAATAACACTAGACCTAATTACGATAAAGGCAGGAAGATTGTAGATGTTGAATAAACCAGAAAACAAATGAAGGAAATATGGGTAAAGAAAGGTGAAATGAAGTATTTTGAATTGACAAAGAACTCCGCTACATCGGGCAGTGTGGAGACTTCATCATTTGACTAAGTCTAAGCTATTGGATTAAGGGGGAGAAAATCAAGTAAGATCTATAACCTATCCCCTATGTTGTGTGCACGGTAAGATTTATCAACATATTTAGATGCCTAATAATATTATGTAAG
Source organism: Thuja plicata (assembly GCA_018584345.1). Lineage (NCBI taxonomy): Eukaryota > Viridiplantae > Streptophyta > Pinopsida > Cupressales > Cupressaceae > Thuja > Thuja plicata. The sequence goes on along the minus strand of MU224170.1, from coordinate 522,864 downwards.
AATTTGACGAAGTATATTGCATTACATACGATTCTATGTGACCACATAATGACTTTTTTTAATGACATAGTGACTCTTTATGTTTCTAATCGTTGTGATCGGTTAAGGGTACTATTTGATAGTTTGCATTTATTTCTTGAAAATGAGACGTTATAAGAGAAAAAGTCAAGTTCATTTTTTCACTTTGCATTCTACAAACTAAGAAGTGCATTTGCGAGCATATCTTAAGTGATTTCATAGAGTTTCAAAGTGGTTGTGAATTAAAGATTATGTTTTCGTGCTTGACGTGAAGTGGTGTTTGAAGAAATGTAGTAACGAGTGGAAGTGGTATCTTTCCTGTACTATGAAGGTTCCATTCTGCGTTGATCATTGTTATAATTATGGGTACCCTTGTGTTGATTGTGATTATTGAGGAGCTAAGGCTAGTATTCAAATTGCATCCAATCAAGGTGGTATAAAATATGCCTTTGGTGCCTTGTCTTCGATACCTAATGGTGTGTTATTTACTGAGGATGTAAGATCATTCATTCATTGCAAGATTGAAGATATTGGTTACAATGCTATTTTCAATGCATTTACTAAATTGTACGATGTTGTTGGTTTGAAGAATGAGAAAAAGAATTTTAATTAGAATGGTTTTGCATATGTTGCTAACCTACCTGATGAATTTGAGTGTGATTTGATAAGATATGTACAGATTTGAGTTCATAATCAATTCTTATGGCTGGACAGACTGTGTAAGATTATGAAAGAGATTATTCATGCGGTGAAAGGGTTGTGTGCGACCGGTGATGTACTTGTTTTGAGAACGATTCCAGGTGGTGAGGTCAGTCACCTAACAAAGTCAAAGTAAGATCAGTGTGCTATGAAGATTAATGACATTGAAGATATTGAGGTGAGGTTTTCTTCGATGGTGATAAGTTATAAGGTTATTAGCTGAGCCGATTGAACACTGTGGATGGTGGTGGTATTCATGCTTCTTATCGGATGGTAAAGGAGAATGCTTGATATGACCTATGTGAGGTTATGAGAAATCATTTATTTGTGAACATGGAGTGGATTAAGAAGGATAAGAAAGAATCATTCGACTATGGTTCCCTACTAGTATGTATATTCTTCTATTTGGAGAATCATTTCCCTAGTATTGGTAAGATTACTGATAAACCTATAGTAGTGCAAATTAAGGAATGTATAAGGATGTTGGGAAATAAATTTAACAGTACTTTGTGGGTTTATTTCAAATATTTCCATAAAATTATACATGAGAGAGAACGTATCCCAACCGGTATTGTAGAAAAATATAAAGATGACATATATTTTGTTGTGGATACCGATACATGCATGACACATGCAGTACCACCAAGAAATTATTGGGATTTACCAATGGGTTATGAGGTAGATGGTGATATTGAATCACTTCATGTTGATGAAGTATTTTCCAAATCGATTGACGTCATTACTCCTAGGTTTGGTTCCTACGAAGAAACCTATTTGAAAATTCACTCACAGTTGAAGGCACATGTGATAGAGAGAAGAGTAAGGAAAAAGGTTGATGATTTAGCGAAGAAGAGTGACATTAAAAAAGATATGATGGATAAGATCAGGAAAAATTTTGTTATTGAAGAAGCTGGAAGTTTTGTTGTTGCTATAGAAATTGAAGAGGTAGAGGTTGTATCTTCTACAATTGGTAAGGCAACATGTAGAGCTACTAGGAGTTCCATAGTGCTAAAGGAAAAGATATCAAAAGAGGAACCTATGGAAGAACAAAGGACTTACAAGAGAAAGAAGGGAATGAATCATGGCTACAAATAATCTAAGGAAAAAAAAGGCTACTGATGAAGAAGAACCTAAAACTTATTCAGACAAAGAGCAAGAAGATTTGAAGGCTAGTGGCAAGAAATCTAAAGTAGTTGGTATGACAACTGAGTAATTAGTTAAACCTAAGAATAGGAGAAGCTTTACTTCTAATAGAATAGATAATAAAATAAAGGAATATGGAAGTGTAAGTGATGCAAACTGATGTTATGATAAATCTTATGATGCAGACAAACAAAATATTGAAGATGCTATGTATTCAGTTTGCATAAGTTTTGTAGAGGACCTAGTGAACTATATAAGATGATACCTGATACACTGTAGAAGAATAATGATGCTAGATGGAGGCATTCTCTGAAACAAGACAAAGAAATGATGGAGAAAGCATTAATCCTATTGAAGCTTGAATTGTCTATTGAATATGTAAAAATTGTAATTGAGGAAATAAGACCTGGATTCAAGACAAGAAGTAGAGTATGCAGAATATTAGTGGGTGAGTCTCAAGAAGTCCATGATGAGACAATTGAAATAATGAAGATGAAATTGAAAGAACATGAATTGGTAAATTCTACTCAAGAGGAGGTGACAGTAGTTGAACTTTTCTCTACTAAACAAGCGATTGAAGACATTATAGGTAATTTACCTTCTGATACACCACAACAAGATCACAATATTGAATTTGCAGATGTGCAAGGTAGATATGAAGCACAAAAGGATAAATTTGTAGAGGTATAGATACCTGTTTCAACTACTACAGTTAGACAAATTGGTGATAGTGAAAATAAACATGAAGCTAATGTAGCAACACACTCAGTGAAAAAGAAATTGAATCTTGGTAAGAGTTCTAGTTCTAAGATGAAGAGAAATATTATTGATGTTCTTGAGGAAGAGACTAAAGATGATATTAAGGAAGAGGATATTGAGGTAATTCATGTACCTATTGATGTTACGAAGATGATTCCCAGTGAAATAATGAGAATATCAAACATACTAAATTATAAAGAAAAAAGTGACAAAATAAGAGGTGAAAAGAAACAAGCTCAAGTACTACAGTTGTACATGTGAAATATGGACTAAGATAACTGTGAATAGACACTTCAATAGATCATTACATGATTAATATAACAATGATTTCACTGCAAGAAATGAAGACTAATATAAATTGATCTATTCCCTTCTAGTAGGCAGGAGTATGAATTTTCTCTCAGATCATCGTAAACCTAGTGACTTGACGTTGTCTAAATCAAGGATTTGAAATTGATTTAATCTATATGATATGCAAGTGCAAGACGATTAATCTAAAGATTGATTTTTAGAACCCAAAATGAAATGTTCCTATATCATGGATTGAAATGCTTTGAAAACAAGTAAATATGCAAATACTAAATGCTTTAAAATACTCAAATGCAAATGATGAAAAAAAAGTATAACAGCTCTACTCAAAAGTTAGGATCCTTTGTGAGGAAAATGAAGCTATTTTTTTTATAGAAAATCTCTCTCAAATAGATGATCGAGATTGAAAGATGAAGAACATAAAAGATTCAATTCAAAGAAGCACAATCCACATGCTCAGAAGATCAATGGTTGAGATAGTTAACTGAACTGAGGGATCAGTCATTTAGGAAACTTCTAAAATACATTTTTAGTTAATTAGATTATTTCCAAAATGAGAAATAAAAAAGAATTAGAAACTGAAAAAAACATATTTATTTCTAATTTGATGTTCAGTGAGCTGAAATGAGGACATAATATGCATTTTCTTAAATATTTAAATAATTTAAATGTACTTTTCACTCAACTTTTTAATATTAATTCCTTTTTGAGTTTAATTGATAATTAGCTATTTATTTAATCAACATACTAGGATAATAATTAAATAAATAACATAAGGTTTATTTGCCAATGTTTTGTGATTTTAGGAATTAATTAATTAATCAAGTATGATGATAGATTAGGACCTAGGGTTCAGGTCATATCAGATTGAAGATGTTGAATTGCCTTTAGGTTTAGGACTTAAGATGATCAAGATTAGGTTTTCTTGATAGGAGATAGAGATTGGGGGTATAGGGTTTATTTGACCATTTTTAGGTCATTACATTTGCCCCTCTTTGAATTGATGTGCGATCAACACATTGATTCAAAGACCTATTAGCGATGAGATGAAGAATAGTTTGATTTGAAGCAATAAAACCATTCTTTTGAAGAAGATTGACTCTGAGCTTGATTGGATGAAGATCAATTAAAAGATATAAAACATAATGCATAGTTTGATTTAAAAATTTAAAACTGAACATATTTCAAAAACTCTTAAACCTTTTTATTGGTTTGAATGAATAACTAGTTTGATTTGAAACAATGAAACTAATTACTGTTAAGAGCTTGACTAGAAAAAGTTGACTTGATTTGAAGTGATGAATCCAATTTGATTAATGTATCTGGTTTCAGAAGTGAATGACTCATATGAGATTGATCTTGTCTGGTTTTGATTATATCCATCACTATATAAGATAATTGATTGGGTTGCCTTTGATTAAAGATAATCTCAACTTGATGTAATGTGATGAGGTTGAGATGCCCCAAGGGATGGGGTCTTTCTTGATGATGTGATCACTGAATTGTTGATGTCCTGATCCTGCCCACTTAGGAGTGAAATCAAAATATGGCTAGGTGCCCCAGTGATCAGAAGTAATTTGATTGATTAAACTGATGTAGGAAGAAGCTTATCTGATTCAAAAGAGGTTGCAAGCGGTTAGGACCCATTCTACACTTATTTTGAGGTCTTGTTGACCAATTTTGACCAAAATTTGTTATGGTTGACCAAGTTTGACCAAATTTGTGACACATGGCTTTCTTGGAAGAAAAACATGAGATATTTGCATTGTTTCAGAGTCCAAAGAGATTGATTGCGCAAGTGGTCAACTATGATTGACTGAAAAAGTCAACTATCACATTGGATAAGTGAAATGATCTTAGATTTTGATTTTGATCCTGAAAATGGAATTAGGATGGTTGAATTAGCTAGGGGTGCAATTTTTAGGTTAATTAGAGCAAGTTGAAAATTAGGTCAAAAACCTATATAAAGGCTAAAAGGGTCATTTTAAATTTATTTCAACCTTTGAAAACGTAAAACCTTCCTCTGAGTAAAATGGTGGTCTCCTTCAATACTCACTAATTCAAGTACAAACGAGTCCACAACTGGCCCTAGATCTACCGAGCAGTGATAAGTGCACGATAAACCAACCTTTCGATTCCTATTGTATGATTTTCTGTAGATTTTTCATGTGTTTTCCATGTTTTTAATTTTGAAACCATGGTTTCTCATATGAGTCGTAGAGAGGGCTTGTACAAGAAAATTCATCCTTGTAGAAACTTGTGTCAGGCCATTAGATTACCCACATACCCCTTACCCAGAGCTCGTACGAGCACATGTACTCTCAAAACAAACCCTTTTATCATATAGTGAACCATGAATTCTCGTATCAAAAAAGTTACTTGTACTTGCCTATGTGAATGCTCGTACAAGACTTTATGCTAATTCTTTACTTGTATGGAAAACAACATTTTTTTTAGCCTTAAAACATCAAATTTTAATTTTTCTCATTGTTAATTTGGTATATTTAGCATGTTGTGTAGCATTTTATCTCTTCATTTGGTCATTTTGAGAGGCATACTGATGCTTTGTTGTTTGTTTTCTATGGGAGCAACTACATACCTACCGATGATGTGCTTGGTGAGGAGGTTAGATGATGATCAAAGGGGCATGATTATAGAGTGCAATTTTAGATGGCTTATGAGGATCTCTGAGATTGGGGTGAACTATGGACTTCTCACAACATTGGTGGAGAGGTTTCACAGTGAGCATAAAACTTGTTATACACCCACGATAGAGATCACAGTGACACTGGAGGATGTATACTGCACCCTTTGCATTTCATTCTGAGGTCACTCAGTGTAGTATGAGAGTACCCAATGTTTAGGGATGTTAGTACTAAACAAGATCTTTGGCGACGAGGAGATTCTAGAGAGATGGGTGTCATGGGACACCATGATGGCTAGGTACACCGATCAGTTTCCTCTAGTGTGTGTGATGCCTAGATTCATTGGTTGTATCATAATGCTAGATAGAGTGCAGTAGGGGTTCTAGTCTTTGTGGGGTTTGATCTTAGAGGAGCTCATGGCTAGGCTAGTGAAGTTCGGGTGGGGTTCATGCCTATTGGCATATTTATATAACAAGCTCCATGTGATTGTTTATCATGAGGCAAAGAGCCTCGTAGAAGGAGTTTTAGTTCTATAGGTTTGGGCATGGGAGAATATTCCCATATGTTGGCTAGTGGTTGATTATTATCACTAGGAGGGGCATAAACTTATATACAGATATGTAGGATTTATCACTCAGCCCCATTTGGGGAAGACAGATTATTGGCACTGTTAGTTTGATGACCTGATTGTGGTCACATGATGACCATATAGAGGCACAGAGGCATGGGTTGACTAGCGGTCACAAAGCTGCAAGATTTTCATGACTCATCGACTGATCGGATGCACCCCTTTAGTTATAGAGTGATTTATGGTGTCTCAGGTGCACCGACAGTTTGACTGACCGTAGGCAATGGCTACATAGTTTACAACATATACTAGGTTCACTGATGAGATAGCATGAGAATGGGGACCTAGATTGGTATATGTTATACTAGTATAGGATCTTCATGGTTTGTAGCAAGTTACTTGGGATTACCTTGAGGCTGTAGCGGATGTAGGAGTAACCCTTGAGTGCGAGGACTATATTATAGGACACTCATTTCCTCAATTCACAGATACGGTTGCCCGAGCACCAAGGATATCTGAGGGAGGGCCTTCGTTAGTAGATAGACCGATAGAGATACATAGGCATGCATGAGGAGATCCTGGTGCGAGATCTAGTAGAGAAGCACCAGTGGTTGGGAAACACTGCAGAGGGGAGGGTGGTGGATTGGGTGTAGTAGGATTATAAGATTCCCTAGTAGGAGGACATGATGTACCTATTGATGGTCAGGATGTTCCTATTTTTGAGGAGTTTTCTCAACAAGTTACACAACAGAGGGATGCACATGCAGATCAGGTAGAGCAAGATGAGTCGGCTGAGAAGGTAGAGGGTCAAAGACAACGAACACCTCAAGATGTTATTTGTTCACTTAGGGAGAGGGTCTATAAGTTATAGATAGATTTGTTTTTATCTCAGGTGAGGATCATAGAGTGAGATCAACATATTTTTGATGTTATTTCTGATAGGGATTAGAGGATCACTATAATTGCTGTTGAGTGTGATCAAAGGATTGTCGCCTTTTTCACTAAGCATGACCATTTTCAATGCATAGCCACCTGATAGATGAGCAGTGCCTCATATTACATTATATCCTATAGTGTTGGAGTTCCATTAGATAGATAGGTGGTCTCCTTTTCTAAGTTCATAGCTTGTTTCGAGGGCGCATGCATGCGCTAGGTCAATGAGGCCATTCCTCCACCTCCTCCACTACTGCATGTTCCTATTGATGCTGAGTACATGGCTGAGAGATAGCTTTCTATTTATCTTTGATACTTTTTGATATTTATTGATACTATACCCATTTTTGGCCTTACACATAATGAATTTCTCTGAGGATTTTGTATACCTCAAGATTCTGATGTACTCTTGACATTGATATATATATAGAGAGAGAGAGACATATGATTTGATCTTACTATACTTGTGCTGACTGACTCTATGAGATGTTTGATTTCCTCATGATGTTTTATATAAATGAATTTATGTCTCTTAGCATGTATGTTTATGTGGCTTTATGGATGATTATGTAGATGTAATATTTATTTTATTTCTACATGTATAGATGGATGTGGTACTATTCACGATGATGCAAATTCTATGCAATGTTTTTATTTTATTTTTCTGATGCATATATGTTTGGATGCAACTTAATGATTCTATGAATATGAAATGCGAAATGGTTTATATGATGCGTTATATGATGTGTACTTAATGAAATGGATATGTATGCAATGCTTCTAACACCTCTTTTAGTTATTGTTTTTATCAACATAGGTACTCGATCATGTCTCTATCGATGCATAGTTTGACCACTTGGCAGAAGGAAGATCAATCAAACTAAGATTTAGATTCCCACATTGGAGAGAGAGAGAGAGAGAGAATTAACATGTTGTTGGAATACTATGCAACTAAAAATGCAGAATTAACATTAATCCAACCTAGGACTTAGTCACTGTGTTTGAGCTTGAAACTTTTCATCATTGAGCGTTTGGGACATCAGAGTCAATACAACCCTTACTAGTACCAGTGTGACTATTAGGATAGATAAAATGTGTGAAAATAACATAAGCATCAAGGCACAAAAGCTAAGATGACTTGAACATTTCTTCTAGTTGATGTTGCAAGGGTAGACCAATTGTTATCAATAATAGTCCACCAACACAACTAAGAGGGAGGGGGGTGAATCAGTTGTGTGCCAAATAATTAAACTTTAAACTTTATAAACCAATTACTCAATGCAAATCTGAACACATCAAAATAAACACCATAACACAAGCAATTTTTATCGAGGAAACCCTGTTAAGGAAAAATCCTAGGTGGGAATTAGCACCCACAAATAATGTACTCAAAGTATTATATCCCTGTTATAAGATTTAGCCCTTTTAGGAGCTAATTATTACATAGAGTAAACAGTTCCCGTTAAAGGAAAAACCTTGTTAGAAGTCAAGAGGAATAAGTGGCTCACTGCCCAAATGAGAAGGTTAAATCCACCTTCAGGATTCACTATCCAAAGTACATATAGAGAAGTATACAATAACTAGTGAACTGGCTGATAGCAACTTGATTTGCCTAAATAGTTCCAATGAAGTTCTTTACAATCACTATCTCTTCTCTACATCTAGCAAACTTCATAATCACAAGCTCACAACTTCCACATTATACTTCCATAGTACCTCACCAAGAAACAACTCTCCTATATACAATTTTATAATAAGAAAATAGGTCAGCCATTTAGGACTTCCCCAATGCATAAATAATTACATAGACCCTTTCTAAGATACACACGGTACCTTAAATAAGTAAACATCAAATAAAAATCATCAATTATACTCCAAGCTCTGTAATCCACACTCGCCATCCTTTAAACACTTTACATTGCTTTAGTCGGCAATAAATAGATCTTTGCAAGATCACATGCTTCAACTGACATCACCAAGAGATAAGTTACCCAAGAATCACAAATAACATTATTCAATATGTCTTCTACCATTCCTTAATATTGCATATCACAACTCATGCTCGGATCCAATTTATTTCCAAAACTCAGAGACCAAATCTGTCACAATCCTTTGTAACTTTTCTATAACCAATCTTCACCAAAACAACTATAACTTATGCCAACATTAATATCAAGCCAATTGAACTTATATATAAGATCTCTTCTCATCTGTGTATACATCTCCATGCTCGCATGTTCTTAAATTCCATAGAGTTTCTGTACACTTCTATTAGTCTTGTCTGTACCAGTGATAACCAGTCTATCTGAGACTTTTGATGAAACCAACTGAAACATATGTTGACATCAATGAAAAAATATGAATTTCAACACCTCTAACATAAAAAATTATAACAATCTCCCCCTTTTGCATTTATGGAAACATATGTGAAAATCCATCAACCCAAGAGTGTCCTTCTTAATAAAATCTTCTCAATATCCTCTTCACAGCTCCCCCTAACATAGTAGGGATTTTCCACTTGTATCTCTCCCCCTTTGAAATCAATGGAAAATGATTACATAGCTCTTACCCTTCTCTAACCATCCCACCTCTGCAAGGTGTATATTTTTCAAATCTTCATGCCTACAACAACCAGGTGCTTGATCACCCAAATGTGTTTTGTTGTATTCTTGTGATCACTCCCCCTGAGGAGTGGATCCAAGCATCAAGTCCAGTGATTGATATAGATCTGATCGATACTTGAGAAATGCATTTCTACATCATTTATTCTTTTCAAGGAGGGGTTCTCATCCCAAGCATACCTATGAATACTCAAAGGCATCTTTTGACAAAGTTTTTGTGAATATATATACTATTTGCTCCTTTGTACTGATGTACTCCAATATGAATTCCTTTTCTGCAACCTTGTCTCTTAAAAAGTGATATATTTGATTTAAATGTGTGTGGTCTTTGAATTCATAATAGGATTATTTTACATATTTACTATGCTTGTGTTATCACAATGTATAACCACTAGCTCTTCAAAATTTATCCCAATGTCTTTCAACATCTGCTTCATCCAAACAATATGTGTACAATTTATAGTAGAAAAAACATACTTTGATTCACCAGTAGACTAAGCTATATAATCCTTCTTCTTACGTAACCATGAAACCAACCTCTTTCCAAGGAAAAATGCACCACCACTTATGCTCTTTCTGCCATCAACACTTCCTACCCAATCGACATCAGTGAAGCATGCAAAGTAAAATTATCAGACATTTCATACCATAAGCCATATTCTAGTGTTCCTTTCAGATATCTAAATATCCTCTCAGCTATAGAAAGATGAGTCTCTTTAGGATCTTCATGGAACCTTGCAACAATTCCAACTACATTAGCAATGTCTGGTCTAGTGTGAGTTAGATATTGTACGCCTCCAATCATGGATCTATACTTTTATCTAAAAAATACTTTAAGATTCATGAGTAGTAGTTTTCTTGCAACCAGTAATCATAGGTGTTCCAACAGGTTTACAATCTTCCATTCCAAACTTTTCCAATAATTCCTTAAGATACATGGTTTGAGAGGTGAAAATACCATGCTTGTCTTGAGTAATTTTCAAACCAAGGAAGAAATTCATTTAACCAATCATAGACATTTAAAATTTATTTTTCATTTCCTCAGAAAAATTCTTACTCATTTCATCATTTCCTCCAAAAATAATTCATTATCTGTCAAAGGAAATTCATTAGGCTGCTCAATGTACACTTCTTCCTCTAGATCTCCATTCAGGAATGTAGATTTCACATCCATCTGATACACCTTAAAGTTCTTGTGTTCTTCATAAGCAAGGAACAATCTTACTGCTTCTAATCTTGCAACATGAGAAAATATTTCTTGAAAGTCTATGCCTTATTGTCGTGAGTAGCCTTTACAAACTATCCGAGCCTTATTCCTTATACCAATACCTTCTTCATTCATTTTGTTTCTGAAAACCCATTTAGTTCCTCTAACATTCTTGTCCTTAGGTCTAGGAAATAATTCTTAAGTGTTGTTTTTCTCTATCTGATCCAATTCTTCTTGCATTTATTTAGTCAAGGATTCATCTATGCATGCCTCATCAGTAGTTTTTGGTTCTACTTGTGAAATCAAACAAATCTCATTTCTCATTCTAGATCTTGTCATCATTCGTTTATTTGCATCACCAATAATTTGATTCTTAGGATGATTTTTCTTAACATACCTTGCTACTTTTGAAGTTTCATTAGGATCATTCAAGAATACCTCAATTTCATTGTCAACTTAAAGAGTTTCATCTTGACTTGTAGTAGTCTCCATATTCTCTGAAATCTGATTACAATCATACATTCTTTCCTGAATCTGAAACCTCTCATCAATTCTTAGATTAACACTTTCAACTATCTTCCTCAATCTTAGATTGAAACATTTTTAAGCCTTAGTCTTAGTGGAAGACCCTAGGAAAATTCCTTCATCACTTCTACCATCAAATTTTCCTATCTCATCATCCCTTTTGACATAAAATCTGCTACCAAATATTCTAAAGTATTTTACACTAGGAGCATGATTAAACCAAAGTTCATAAGGTTTCTTATTGGTACCTTCTCTGATGTGAATTTTGTTTAAAGTATACACTGTAGTACCAACAAATATTCTCCAATGTGCCTGCAACATATTCCCTTCAAGCAACATAGTCTTGGAAGCATCTAGTATAGTTTTGTTTCTTCACTCTACAATCCCATTCTGTTGTGGTATCCTAGGAGATGGTGTTTGTCTATATATACCATGCTCTTTACAATAGGTATTAAACATGTCTGACGTAAACTCTCCACCTCTATCTGACCTTAAACATTTTATCTTCAAACCTAATTCATTCTCAACTTTTGCTTTGAAAATATTAAACTTATCAAAAGCTTCAGACTTTTCTTTTAGAAATAAAACCTACATCATCCTAGAATAGTCATCAACAAAGAGTATAAAATACCTTTCTCCATAGTATGATCTTGTTCTTGTAGGACCATAGAGATATTTATGCACCAGATCCAACTTCCCCTTTTCTGAGTAAGCATTTCTCTAAAAACTGCTTCTAGTTTGTTCTCCCATCACACACTCTCTACACATGGTGTTAGAAGGCTTAACATTTCTTGATAAATCTCTAACTACATTTGTGATACTTTCTTTCACAATGTTATTAAAATTTATATGACAGAACCTCCTATGCTATAACCAACTATCAAACACATTACCTCTTGAATTTGTACATGATGTGATTGAATCTCCTGTCTGACTTTTGATAGTACATTTTCCATTATTGAACTTCAAATGATAGCCCTTGTCTACAAGTTTTCCAACACTCAAAAATTTGTGCTTAAGTCCATCAACAACAAATACATTATGAGTATTAGTTTTACCATCAATTGTAATTGATCCTACTCCAATGATAAATTTTGGAGTGTTATCACCAAATCTGACTACACCACCATCATATTTAGTTAGCTGAAAAAAATTACTTTTATCACCAGTCATATGATGTGAACAACCACTGTCTATGATCCATTCATATTTCTTTTCAACATGAGAAAATAAGGATCTTTCTTCATGAATAGGCTCATAATCTTTAATAGAAATAAATCCAATTTCATCAAAATCCACACCATCATCATCAGACACACCTTCACTAGCATAATAACTTTCCTTATCTTTAGAATAATCTGGTCTATGAAACTTAGGTTTATGCTTAGAAACCCTTGTTAGACATCTAGATGCAAAATAACCAATCTAATTACACAAAAAAATACTTTAGGGGTAACTTCCCTTCAAATTTACCCTTACCACTATTTTCTCTTCTTGTGATCAAAGCCACAAGTTCATCTAGTTTCATTTCCTCTTCTATTATCTTTTCCCAATCATCAACATATTCACCATTCTCTTCATACATGTTATCTCTGCTGGTGCTTGCAAGACTTGATAAAGTATTTTGTCATTGTGCACAGTCACCTTTAATGTAGATTCCACTTTAGGTAGTGTATCTCCCAGCTCTGCAGCCTCAAAGGTGGTCAACTTAGAGATCAATACCTCTCTGTTGAGGTTCGCTGACAAAGATATGATCTCTTTTATTGCTTGTAATTTGTTTTGTAGACATGTGTCAAAGATCTTAGAATCTTTGTGATCACTTCTTCTTCAATATATGTACCTCCTGAGTTTCTAATTCTCGTAACAAAATTTGTAACCCTCTATACATATACTCTAACATTCTCATCATCTTGCATTCTTAAAATTCCCATCTTAGTCTTCCAATTCCACAACTTCACCTACTTGGTAAACTTATCTCCTTCATATAGTGCCTCTTGTCTTGTCCAAATTTTATGTGTAGAATCCAAGTCTTTAACCTTCGTGAATTCACCCTTAGAGAGCGCGCTAATAAATTCTTCTCTTGCAACTATATTACAACTAAATAACTTATTTTCATCTTCATTAGCTTTATCTAATTCATATTTAGGCTTGATCTTCTAATCCTTCTTAGTAATCATCCGGTAATCAATCCCTAAGTAGAGTAGGTGAGCTCTCATCTTGTTCTTCCAATTGTCAAAAATTTCAGGATCAAATTTCAGACTCTCCTTCCTATAGAATGCCATCTTTAGGATCACCTCAAGCTGTTAAGCTTTCTCCCAAAGGACCACAAGCTCTGATACCAATTGTTATCAATAATAGTCCACCAAAACAACTGAGAGGGGGGGGTGAATCATTTGTATGCCAAATAATTAAACTTTGAACTTTATAAACCAATTACTCAATGCAAATCTAATCACATCAAAAGAAACACCATAACACAAGCAATTATTATCGAGGAAACCCTGTTAAGGTAAAACCCCAGTGGGAATTAGCACCCACAAATAATGTACTCAAAGTATTGTATCCCATTTAGGTGATTTAGCCCTGATAGGAGCTAATTATTACATATAATACATAGTCCCTATTAAAGGATAGACCCTGTTAGGAGTAAAGAGAAATAAGAGGCTCACTGTCCAGGCTCACTGCCAAAATGAGAAGGTTAAATACACCTTTAGGACTCACTGTCCAAAGTACATATAGAGAAGTATACAATAACTAGTGAAGTGACTAATAGAAACTTGATTTTCCTAAACCATTTCAATGAAGTTCATTACAATCACTATCTCTTCTCTACATCCAGAAAAATTCACAATTACAAGCTCACAACTTCCACATTAGACTTCCATAGTACCTCACCAAGAAATAACTCTCCTTTATACAAGTTTACAATAATCAAATAGGTTGACCATTGAGGACTTCCCCAATGCATAAATAATTACATAGAACCTTTCTAAGATACACACAGTACCTTAAAAAAGTAAACATCAACTGCAAATCATCAATTATACTCCAAGATCTATAATCCACGCTCGCCATCCGTTAAACACTTTACATCACTTTAGTCAGCCACAAATAGATCTTCACAAGATCACACACTTCAGCTGACATCAACAAGAGCTCAGTGACCCAAAATAACAATTAAAATTCCTTCTACCATTCCTCAAGCTCGCATATCACAACTCATGGTTGCATCGAAGTTATCTCCAAAACTTAGAGACCAACTCTGTCACAATCCTCTTTCGTTGTTCTGTAACTAGTCTTCACAAAAATAACTATAAATTATGCCAGCAGTAACATCAAGCCAAGTGTTCTTAGATATAAGATCTCTGCTCATCCCCATATACATCTCCATTCTCATATGCTCTAAAATCCCATACAATGTCTCTACACTTCTGTCACTCTTGCCTGTACTAGTGATAACCTGTCTGTCTAAGACTTTAGATGAAACCAACTGAAACATATGTTGACATCAATGAAAAAACATGAATGTCAACACCTCTAACAAAAATAATTCCAACACCACTATTGAGGCATTCAAATCCAAGACAACCATGAGTATGATCTTGCATAAATAGGTAGATAGATAATAGTCAAGGAGATAGTTCCAACCTCACCTTGGCATGCAAGTAAACAAAATTGAGGTATGTGAGGCTTTTATACCTTGATGTGGAAGCTCTTGTCATAGAAACCCAATTTATTTGACGTTTCTAGATCATCGGGACCACACCAACAAGAAGAAATCAAAAGAAAATATTAGCTAAAAATTATTGATAACAAACATCATCCAAAGAAATTTCAGTATATCTTCAGCAAGTTTTTGTTTCGCCTTTCTCTGTGTGGGGTGTTAAGAAACACCATCGTTCTTGTGAGTGTATCATGCTTGATTGTTATCAAGCCATCATTTAGGTTTATGTTATCCAATGTGTGTTGAGAAATACAAATGTGTATAAGTAGGTAGTGTTAAGAAATAGTGTTTATTAGGGTGTTGAGAAACACCGGTGTGTCAGTAGCTAATTGTCCTTCAGAAATTACTAAAATACTGATTCTGGTTGGTTTATTGATTGATAAAATGTGGGGCCAGTTACCCCTAGTAATGAAATCCATTTAAAGATGAATGACTTGAATCATACTATTGGGGCAAAGCCAATTCAATTCCCCCAAACTGTGACTCTGGATCGGTTTCAAGCCAGGAGGGTTCTCAGAAGAACTGAAGTGTCACGAAAGTGACTGAAAGATTAGGTAAAAACTAAAGCAAAGGGATTTCCAAGGCTGAGCATTGATAGATAGAGTTCTTGAGTGCAAGAGGTTCCTATTTAATAGGTTTTCACCTACTTGGCAGAGATTTTGTTTTTTCTACCAAGGCGTCTGTTTACTAGGTTTTCACCAAGGCACTTTTTTCTTCTTTTTAAATTTTTTTTGTTGATTCAACAAAGAACCTATTGCTAGGTTTTCACCAGGATGATCACCGAGAATGCTTAGGTGTAGAGCTTCTTTAGGTGGACAGTGTTGATAGGCTCTCAAAATTGTTCTCCTTTTGGTGTGGAGATACGGTAGGCTCGAGAGCTAAATGTTGCTGTGATAACATATGGACTCAACCAATTGGGTTAAAACTTCCCCTTTTTCTATAGATGTGATTGATTGTGTGGATTATCTCACAACACTAGGTCACCAACCTAAATTTCTCTTGCTATGACCTTTTTGTTATATCCTCTTGCCATTTTATTTTGGTAAGATTTGAGGTGATCGAACGCCACTTCTCAATGCTCATCCAAAAGTTCCAGTTCTTGTAGTCTCAAGACGCTACGGTCTTCATCTCTGATTACTCTATGAAGAGAAACCATTAAAGATGGGAGTTGTACATCTATGGGTAAGACTACTTCTGCTCCATATACTAGAGAAAGGCGTGGTTGCCTAGTAGGCATTCTGATGCTTGCTATGTAAGCCCATAGTGAAAGATCAATATGCAGATGCCAATCCTTTCCAGACTTGTTCATAGTACGATGCAAGATCTTTAGCATATTTTTATTAGAGATTTCTAATTTCCCATTTACTTCTAGGTAGTAGACCTAAGAACAATGTTTCTTGATCTTGGACTTATCATAGAGTTCATCCATATTGTTGTTCTTAATCTACCATCCTTTATCAGTTATAATAGATGAAGCAATATCATATCGATAGATAATGTGGTTTAAGATGAATAAAATAACTTGTTGTCCAATTTATTTTATGAGTGGGACTGCTTTAACCCACTTGGTAAAGTATTCAACAGCCATTATGATGAACTTGTGTCCATTTGAGGAAGATAGATGTATCTGTCCGATTAGATCAAATTCCCATTGTTGAAAGGGCCAATGGGTGATAATAGGAATGAGCTCCCTAGATGGAGCATCTATAATATTTCCATGTAGTTGGAATTTCTTACATGTCTTGGTGTATCTGATTGCTTCCTTCTCCATATCAGGCAAGTAGTAACTCACTCTCATTAGTTTTTGGGTCAGAGTCAGGCCATTGGAACAAGAACCAAAAACCCCATCGTGAACCTTAGCTAACACACATTTATATTTTTCCATTTCTAGACACATAACCAATGTACCATCTAGTCCTCTTCTATATAATTCATTATCTATGAGCACGCACTGTGAGTCATTGTAGATTAGGTGTCTCTTTTCATTGCGGGTGAGCACATCGGGGATGACTTAATAGCATAGGTAGGTGTAGATGTCATTGTAGTGGGATGACTCTCATCCTATGATAGTACAAATCATGTGGGATTCATGGGAGTAATAAGAAGGGAAATGAAGCTCTTCCACCAAGAACTCATAGTGGAAGTCTTCTTCTTGTGGTTGTGAGGAAGCCAATGTAACCATTGCACCGACCTCTCTATTCTATGTCCTCAGGAATTGTTGAAATGTGATGAAGGTGAAATATTTCTTGAAATCATCAACTATTATTTTATAATTCATGTGTTTATCATCCTTCATCTGGTAAACATCGCTGATTTGGTTAATGACCAGTTGAGAATCACCATGAATGTGCAACTCAGAGAGGTTCCATTCAATAGCCAGTTTAATTCCATTCACCAATGCTTCATATTCAACTATGTTGTTTTTACAAGGGAATAAGAGCTTGTATGCATTTGAAATAGAATATCTCTGAGGAGTGATGAAAAATAGACCTATGATAGGATTAGGATCACTAAGAGGGGGGGTGAATCAGTGATCTATCCATTATAACTTTTTCTTATTATCTTGAATCTTAACTTTAATGCTTAAGTATTGCACTGAATATAAATGCAAGTAAGATAAACATACACAACTCATAACACCAAATATGATTATGGGGAAACCCAATGCAGGTGAAAACCCTAGTGGGAATTAATACCCACAAACATTTTGTACTAGTTTCTTATGATCCTTGTTAGAAGATCCTTAACTCTATTAGGAGTTGTCTTTACAATGTATGAAGTATTGTGACCTTGTTAAGGGTCAGACCCTTTTAGGAGTCTTTTAAAATAACCCTGTTAGGGGTGTTGGACTTACTATCCAAGGAATCACTTTCCAAGAGCTCACTGCTCAAATGGTGAAAGCTACAACCTTCTGGATCTTCGATACACACTGTATCTGCAAGGTGAACTGCTGTCGTGACACTGCTTGTCTGATTAGTTCCTTTTGTGCATTGATGCTTTAAATTCTTGTAAAGAACTATAACAATCTTATCTTCACTCTGAAATATTCTACTTCAATATCTATATCATCAACATATGATAGATATAGCTTTGTTGTTTTAACACTCTGCTCTGCTTTTCTTATCTCTGGCTTTCGCAACTTCTCCGATCACAAATGAACTTCTATAAGTACTTCTTCAAGGGACATGAATATGTCAGATTTAGGAAATTTTTTACCATCTATCTTGATCACTTAACTAAGCATGCAACCCTTCATTAAGTCAGCGCAACATTAATTACAACTGCTTTACCCAAACTAAATAGATGCATCTCTTCACACAGTCTGCTTCACCAAATTATCTCTAACTTCTTTCTCTGGATGAATCAAGTCATGTGTCTTTAACCACACATGATAAGATCACTACAAATAACTAATAAAAAGGCACAAGTCCTAAGGATAGGTGTAAATTCTATACCAAAATGATCTTTGTCGGCTCTTTCCATGATCTCTTTCCTATTCTGGCATTCACTAGCTGTACCTCTTCAACTAGTTGTATCTTATTCATACTTGCACATATGATCATGCTCTCTTATAATTAGCATGAATACATACTTACAATATTATCTTCAAAGGCATATTCCCTAACTCGGTCGTATGCACATGCACTGATGCTCTGTTCTTCTGGTACTCTACTAACTGTTCAGTCTTCTGTACTTAGCCAATTTCTGATCTTCTGATAATGTGTGATAACTCCAACACTTCATATGACTTTGTTGCCATAATCAAAACACTAAATAGAGTCATATACACTAGTATAGTCAACTTTCCAACAACCTATACCTAAACCTTATTGTGTGAAATATCCATCAAAGAACATTTTCCAGGATCTATGGGTGATATTCAAAATGGATCCATCTGGAAACTCAACATTAATGGATTGATCATCCTATAGTGAAGCATCATCCAATTGATATGTGATAGCTTTCCATTTGATGGCCTTTCATTCAACATAATCAATGCCAAAATCACTGAGTAGCATGACCCATTTAGCTAACCTTCCTATTAAGGTGGCTTTGCTCAAGAGATACCTCAATGGATCAATCTTCACAATTTTTCATATAGAGTGTTCCAACATGTAGTACCTTAACTTTTGAGATGAAAATGTCACTACTAGGCAATATTTCTTGACCAAAAAATAATTCATCTTATATAATACCAAGGTTATATTGATGTAGTAGATGGCCCGTTCTTTCTTGTTCTCATCTTCTTGCGCAAGGAGTGCCCCTAGTGATGTTATGGTGGGTGAGATGTACAAATTCAATTATTTTCCCTACGTAGGAGGCATTAGCACTGGCAGATTTTTCAGATAGTATTTGACCTGATTTAAATTTTTATTTCATTCCTCATCCCAATGACATGTAAATCCTTTGCGCAGTTTTTTGGTAAATGGATGTGCCTTATCAACCACTTGCAAGATGAATATTTTGATAGACTGGATCCTACCCTGGAGTGTCCTCATCTAACTGATGTTCTTGGGTGGTGGCATATCTATTATTCCTATACCTTTTTAGGGTCCACCTTGATGCCTTGTTCTGAGATAATGTATCCCAACAACTTATTGGATGTTACGCCAAAGATGCATTTCTTTGGATTCAACCTAAGCCTGAATTGTTCCACCATGTCTAGGATCTTACCCATATCTTGCAAGTGTGTGCATCATTTCATGGTCTTGAAAAGAGTATTATCCACATAATCCTCCTTGATTTTGTGCATCATATCATGAAATATTTTTGTTACAACTCTTTAATATGTAGCCCGTATATTTTTCAATCCAAAGGGCGTGATATTCTAGCAGAAGGTCCCCGAAGCACACACAAATGCAGTCTTTTTTTGGTCCTCAGGAGAAATATTGATCTGATTATATCTTGAGAAGCCTTCCATGAGGGATTTCATCTCATACCCAACCATCATATCCACGATCATGTCAATGTTGGGGAGAGGAAATTCATCCTTTGGACATGCTTTATTGACATCCCTAAAATCAGTTTACACCCGAATAGATTTGTCTGCTTTAGATACACGCTCAATGTTCAAAATCCAATCTATGTAATCAATGGATCTGATGAACCCAACCTTGAGAAACTTCTCCAGTTCTTCTTTCACTAATAGAGAAACATGAGGATGGATCTTTCTAAGTTTATTATTTACTAGTTTGAAACCAAGCACAACTGAAAGATGGTGCATTATCAGATCTGGATCCAATCCTATCATATTCGAGTAAGTCAATGCAAAGCTGATTTTATTTTCTTTAAAGAAATCAGTGAATTATTTTATCTCTTCTATTGACAAGGATTGTGCCAAGTGGATGATATGTGGATTTCCTTAGTTCCAATTTTCACTAGATGTATTACCTCAATTAGCACTGATGACCTTTCCTGATAGTGACTAGGTAGGATATCAAGTACCACATCCTTTGGTACCTCAGAGAGGTTTTCACCATTAGATGCATCTTTTATTTTTACTATTTTATGTTTTGAAACCTCCATAATGTAATTTTTTCCTTTAGAAATTATGTTTCCTTTCATTTTTATTTTATGACTTAGGTACTTGACATCTATTTTAGTCATGTTGATGCTAGGTTCACTAGTGGAAGAGGTTACCGGTTCAACAATGTTGAAGTAAAAGGATAATGTATACTCATTGGGGAAAGTGGGCATTCCATGTGTTGGTCTTGTAAACTCTAGTAAATGAGTTTGGGATGCATGAGTGGAAAGGGTTCGATGGGTTCACCCTTATTCATAGTATGTTCATCATAGACCTAGACCATTAAGTAGAGACCTAAATCGGTACCCTGTATAGATGTGTTCAAATTAGTAAGAGCCCTGAAAAAATATTCAAAGCCCATATTAGGGATTTTTAAATATAATTCCTCAGACCTAGTCCCTGAGACTTCACCTACCTCAAGTGGGGTCACATATTGTTGTACAGTTTCCACGTCCTTATCTTGGGTTTCCTGGGATAGAATATCAATCTCATACTCATGAGAGGCTGTTTCAGTGTGGTCTACCATGTCTAGGACATGAGTGAAGTCCAATATTTTCCCCAAGTTAGGATAAGTTCTTCCCTAGAATTATGATATGGTTATGTTCTCTTTTTCTTCATCAAGACCTTGTTGGGATGTTGAGTCTTGTGTTTGATTAGGAACCACTGGCCATTCCTCTGAGACTTTCTCTTCTATAGCATTAACCTAGGGAGTATAATCTTCTTTAACATTGAGAAGATATTGGATATATGGAGGAATGGGATAAGGATACTCATCTTCCTCATCACAGTCATCCCACTTGTAGGGTGTGTGTCTCTATTTCATTTTTCCTCACTTGAAAAGAATCCTAAGCCAATTGTATCCCTAGACCTTGTGTGTTTGAGAGAAATGGGTTCCACGAGTCCATTTTTATTACATCCTATGGGACCTTTCCCTAGGTAAGCCATGCGTCAGACTAGCTCATATCCCATGTCATACTTTTCTAGGGAGATCTTGCAATGTTTCACATCATTTTTCTCAGGTTCTCTCTAAAGCCAACCCAAGACAACTTCCTCCTCCTTTTCATCCTCCAAAAACACAATTTCTTGGATGAAGTTATCATCAAAGATAACCTTTTGTGATGTTGTTAATGGTCTCATCTCCTCTGAAGGTCTTCCATAAGACCTTGGTGATGTAGGGAGTGATGTCACTGACAAATAGGTTCCACTATATACCCACCCATGCCAGTGTCTCTAATTTTTAGCTTCTTCTCCATCTCTTTCATCAAATCACAAGCTGATTCTGAAGTTGAAGCTTCTCTATTGTGCAGAATGATAGTGTCATTTGACTATCTTATTACATTGCAGGCATAGCTAGTGTCTGCATGAATGGTGACTTCAACACCATTGAAGGGTAATTTTATACACTAATGATAGGTAGACATGACATCTTGCATCTCATGTATCCAGGGCCTTCCAACAAGATATTGTAAGCCAACAGAAGATCTAACACCTAAAATATGAATTCTCTTTTGACAGGTCCCACTTTGATGGGTAGAGTCATGAGATCTTTGGAACATATCTCCTATTCATCATATGCCTTTATTGTGATTTTATTTTTAAGATCAATGACATTTTCTGAGAATCCCAGTTGTTCAATAAGCTTGTAAGTACAAATGTTCAACCCTATGCCTCCATCTATCAATACCCATTTGACACGTGTCTTGCAGATCATGAATTTAATGTGAAAGGGGAGATTGTGTGGATGACTCAAAGAATTATCATCTTATTTAAAAAATGATAGGTAGTGAGGTGAGTTCAAGTGACTCACCATGGATTAAAACTAATCCAAATCCAGGTCCTTAGGGACATTGGTATTAGATAGGGCTTTGTCCAAAACCTCTCTGTGAGTAGGACATATCTTGAGAAACTCAAAGATAGAGATCTGAATGTTCATTCTCTGAAGTTTCTCAATATTTTTGTAGTCAGCAACATGATACGAAGTGGTTTTTTTGAAATTTGACACCTTCGGCATAGTCACAGCTGATTGTTTGCTAGTTGATGTAGAAGGTTTGGACGTCAATGGTTGGTTAGTAGATGTACATGGATTGGAAGGTCTAATTCCTCTCAATGTGACATTTGCTGGTGGGTGGGTCACAACATTAGATGATCGATACTCTTTCTTGTTCTTATTGACATTGATAACATTGTAGTACTTGGAAGAGACTAGATCAAGCATGTGAATGGAATTTTTATTGTTGGTTCTATACGTGTGTTTGATCCTAGTACCCTTCTTTGAGATTTCTACTTTCTTGTACTCAGGTAAGGGATTTTTGAATTCTTTGTGATCAGCATTCATGACATGATTTCCAACTGAAATGATCTCATTGTTGATGAGATCTTGGATCTCATGTTTGAGTCTCATGTAGTTTTTAGTTGTGTGTCCCTTGTTCCTATGGAACTCATAATAGTCATTGTCACTCCACCATTTTTTTTTCACCACTCATTCATATGGTCTAGAGTTATCTGGAAACATGATCCATTTGTTAGTCATTAGAGTCTTAAGCACCGATTCATAAGATTCACCCAAAGGAGCAAAGTTTCACTTGCGCTTGGCCCAAGTTTTCTCCTTCATAATATTACTGATTCCTTTGGAAGGAACTTTTTTGGCATTTTCAATAGCTTTAAGGGCCTTTGAGCCACTTGTCAAGTTGAACACTACCGGTTTTGGTTGAGGGGAAACTTGATTGACTACTCCATTATTTACCAAATTCTTATTTTTGTTCTAGTATTTTTTCTTATCCTTGTAACTAGAATTGTACTTGGTTTCCTTGTAAAGGGTAATCTCACCCTTTTGACAAGAACATTCACTATCCTCAGTGCACTCTTCATGAGTGTATCAAAAGTGGAGAGATCTTGCATTTGAATCAGATAGTTGTACTCAGGTAGTAACACGTTGGTGAATACATCCATTTTCTCAGACTTAGGTATGAGTCATGGATATCTAGAAAAGACTCTTCTCTATCGCTGGAGAAAATTCAAGAAAAGATCTCTCATTTTTTGTTGAGTATTTCACAGATTAATCATTATTACGAGATGTTGTATATTGTATGAGCACTGTTGTAGACACAAGTTTATCAACTCATCGAATTTTTTTATTATAGTGGGTAACTTAGAAAACCACTCCGTGGATTGGCCACCTAGACTCTAGAGAAAGAGATACATGAGATACATCTATTCATGCATAAATTGTGTGTAGATAGCGCAAAATTTTTGGACATGATCCTTAGGATCAGATTGACTGCCATACTTGTCAAACTTAGGATTTCCCACTCTATGGGGGAACATAGGTAAGTATAGGTTTTTGTCAAAAGGAAATGGACAAATGTTGTCCATAGCGTATTTTGTAGTTTATTTCTCTCTTTCCTTCTTCATCACTTGCATCTCAATTTTCAAGGCATTTAGTTGTTTGGTCATGGTTGTCAAAGGATTTTCTTTCTCCCTGACGATGATGTCTTCAACCCTATAGTGAGGAGGAAGTCGGGCTCCTTGTTGAACCAGTTCAAAAAAGTATTATTCCTTGTCTCGATTCATGATAGTCATCATTACCTTGAGGAATTATCTTTCATGTAGATATTTGGTAATCTTAGCCTTGTCAGGTTCAGAATCACTCATGGAGTGTTGGCTATTGGTAGCCCATATACTAGCATTGAGATCTCTATGTCTAGACTGATATCTTCCTTGTCTTTCTCCCGACATCCTAGAGTCAGGTGATCTATTTTGAGGAGAGACTGGTCTATTTGGAACTTTTGGTTCCTCTATGAAAAGAGGGTTTTCCTCAAATGGAAAGTTTTCTTCAAATGGAAAATATTGTCTCCCTTCCCCATGAAATTGTCTAAAAAGGCTTCTAGTTTGTATAGGCATGAATTGATTTATTCACCTAACGAGTTCTTAAATAATACCAATGTGCCAACTAAGTCCAATAAAAAATATGGTAACAAGAGGATAACATACAACTGAGAAGGAGAATAAAAGACTCAAATCTTGAGTAAAGGTTAACAAAAACACACTCACAACTCAGAATAAGGACAATGTAGAAAAAAGATGATCGAATTAGTAGTGATGGACTGATCAATGGACTAGCACAACAACTTCAAGATTTGTGATAGAAAAATTCATACTAACAACATATTACAATTGAGGACAAAACTAGGACAAGCTCATTGTTCTAGATCAAAACTTCAAGAGACAGTACATAATCTAACCAGAGATTGGGAACGCAGAAAAAAATCAGGTCACTCATTGAATTTGGGAAAATTTCTCAGGAACTAGTATGAGTAATTGCAGACTCTTACCAACATTCCCCACAGATGATACGAGGAACTAGGTTTCTCATACTGGGATGAATACAATAAGAATAGGTCAAAATTTGCAAGAAATGCACAATGATGTACGAGTACTCTCACTGGGTGATACAAGTATTGTCACTGGGTGGTATGAGTAAACAGTAATAGGATCCTAACTCATATGAGTTAGGATGTAGGGTCGTATGAGAATACAATTGTGTGCCTTCTTTTGCATAGTAATTTAGTTTTTTGATTCATAGTTTAAGGTTTTCAATCACATTGTGAAGATAGTTTCTCAAGCACAAGTACAAGAAAAAACTAGATCCTAAGGAGATTTGTTGAGTGGAAAAATCCTCGCTCACAAACTTAGGTACACACCCAAGAGCTAATCATAATATGACTACCATCAACCACACAATGGGTATAATGATGTTGTATTATCCGACTCTAAGTGCTAATGGGGCCATAATATGATGAGTGTCGTGAGGGAGTTACTATCTCCCTTTCACTTAGATTATCCCACTTACAAAGGTGATCTGGCTAGTTTCTATTCTAGATTTCTTAGTAAGGGTATCTGTTCGAATGCATCCTCTATGTCCGCACAAGTGTGATTTAGGCATATAGCCCTAAATCATGAGTAGTCATGACAATGTGATTGAGAATCGAAGGCCCTACTATATGTTAGGTGAGATCAAGGATAAATTTAAGAAACCCCCACCTAGGAAAAAGTGTAAAATCTCGGTGAATCCTACATTATTTTAGGGGAAATGTTTTCTTGATGAAGGATTTTTTTTTCCAAATTAGGAAAATAAAATAGAGGTGAAGGAAAAGTTTTCCCTACCAAATGAAAATCCATAAAATCCTAGCAAGTAATACATTAATGTGGGGGAGAATATATATTGTATGAGGCAAATTATTTTCTTTTGAAGTAAAACAATTATAATATATGAGGCGAATGATTTTCTTTTGAAGGGAAAAAAAACAATTGTGCTGGTGAATTTTATGTGCCGTTTGAAAATATATTTATTTTATTGGTTAATCTTTTGTTAATTATGGGAAAAATAAATATTTTATTGGTGATTTTCAAAAGATGGGACTCGTCAATGCATTATGTGGGCCAATGCCAACTAGGAACTTGTTTGCAGATTAAACAGATTGGTATCGCTAAGCATAGAAGGTTACATAGACACATAACCTAATAGTAACATCCATCATTTTATAATGTTCAATGTATTATTTGAGACCATTTGATGATCCTAGATCAATGGCCGAAGTTTAATTTCGGCCCCAATTTATTGAAGGAAACAAAGTTCTTCAGGAAGTCACTGGAATGATGAAACGTATCAAATTAATCTGCACCATAACCATTATCTAATTAATGCAACATCACCTCGAGAGAATAATGTCTTAATTTAATTAGTTACCAACTTGTCTACATGACTCTACAGTCTGCACAATTTTATAATGTTACATATATTATTTGAGATTGTTTGATGATCCTAGATCAATGGATGAAGTTTAATTTTGGCCCTACTTTCTTGAAGGAAGTAGAGTTCTCCAAGAAGTCATCGGAATGATTACACATATCAAATTAATCTGCACCATAACCATTATCTAATTAATGCAACATCACGTAATGACATAATTTATTACATGTATCAAGTCTTACAACTATTTGCATGGACAGTTGATAATGTATCACAATTGCTGTTAATAAAATAAATGTTTTATCACTGACACTAAATTGGGTACTGTGACCTGTCATGATGCCATTTCTAATTTCATGCACTCGTGCATTTAATATGAAAGATATACATAATTTTGAAGGATAAATGAACCAATTTCACACACTCCTGCATTTAATATGAAAGATTTGCAAAATTTTGAAGGAAAAAAATTAACATGGTTAGAAAAGTAATTAAGGGATATTTATAGATGATCTAATCTTCTTTCTTCTTCAGTTCTCCTTTGGTTTGGATTTGCCTTTGGTAGTTCTTGAAAGATTGCCTCTGGTTTAGGTCTTTAGGTTGTATATTTTCTTATATTTTGGTAGTTTTTTTTGAAGATGGACACTCCTATCCATTTGATAAGCACATCTGCGGAGGAATAGAAGGGCTTTATGGGCCTGGTCTCAAACCAAACCCTTGAATTAGTTTGCAAGGAGGTTGGATCCTTAACAAATGAGGTTGTGAGGATGGTGCCAGGCCATGAATTTTTGGAAAATGTTGATAGGTACCGAGTTAAGATGGATATTACGTCTTATTTTTTGGCATCTCTTATGGACCTCAGGGGAGAGAAGGTTGATATGCACCTTCTGTTAACCAAACAAATGTTAATGTATGTATGTTATTTATTTAACAGTAATAACTTAACTTTTGCATGTATCATGTTACATGTGTGTGACTGCACAATTGTGAAAGTTTAAAGTATTCAGTTATTCTTTAAACTTTAAAGTAAAACTAAAATCTAAAACTATCATAAAAATTTTTTATTTAATGTGGTGAATGGTCAGTGTCGTGTGCACTGTGGGCCAATACCAAATGGAAATTCATAAAACATCTAATAATTGCAATGTCGCGACTCTCGTCGAGTTAATATCACCTCTTTGGTTTTTGAGTTGTCCATCGTCACTGCACGTGGTATGTACATTGTACTATGAGTATGGATAGTATTGACATGTACCTTAAACCTATTTGTTTAGAATCATAAATTGTAAATGTATTAATCAAGACCATTGATTGATCATAGATCAATGGCTAGAGTTTTATCTCGGGCCTAGTTTCTCGAAAGAAACTATTTTTTGCAAGAATTCTATAGAATGGAAACACGTCACAAGGTTAACATGATAAATTAAAATAAATGAATGTCTTGTTAGAGTGATAGTTACATTCTTTAACTGTGATGATCCACTCATTAGTCATCACCCACATAACACGGATTCAAAAATTGTACTAGTACAAACTGTAGTTATTAGTATAGTCACTATATTATTAATTTCCCACACTCATGCATTAATGGGAATGATTTACCTAAGGATATGGAAGATACAGACAAGGAATATTTATATACATTCTTGCTTTCTTCTTCATTAATTTAAATTTTCTTTTGCATTTCAGCCTCTAGTTTTAAGTTTTTAGATCTGTAGGATTTCAATTTTCTGTGTGTAGTTTGAAGATTTAGGTTTTTGGTTTAGGATATTGAGGGTAGAGATGGACACACCAATTAGGTTGAGAACCACATCCAATGATGAGAAGAAGCCCTTTTTGGGCATGATACCAGATGAATTTCTCACTTCTGTTTGTAAGGAAGTGGGCACTTTCATTAATAATGTTGTGTTGATGGTGCTCGACCATGAGTTCATTCACAACGAGAAGATATACCACATCAGTATAGATTTTACATCCCACTTCCTAGTGTCTCTTCTCGACCTTGTAGGAGAGAAGGTAGAAATGCTTATGCTCCTATGGAATATTTTCAAGGAACAATTTCTGGTGGACAACGTCCAAGTCGTTGTCTTCGCACAACCGGGGTTGGGGATCCCTTGGGCTGATGAAATTGAAAGGCTTATCCAGCGAGGCAGAAATGTGGAAAGGAAACCCTTCCTACTGAACCTTAATGAAAGGTAGCTGACACAACATTGGAAGTGGGTGCAGATGGGGAGGGACTTCTTGTGGAAGTGGTCTCACAACGACAATGGGGTGGAGATAGACTACACCTGGCTCAACAAATTTGTGGAGATTATCCTCTACAAATGATTCTTCTCAAATAGGGATGGAGAGGAAGAACCTTAGTGTTACTATTATTGAAACTGAGGGTTTCTGCAGTTCGTTGTGTTTTTTTGTTTTTTTTTATATGATCAACCAGTGCCCTTGTGGCAACAAATTTTGTAACTATTTTTAGGGATACTTCCTATTCAGTGATTCACACTCACACCATTTTGTAGGGGTCAGGCCCCAGGGGTGTGACTGTAGTTTAGACTCTCTAATTTTAAAGTATATTATAATATTAGCGATGTAAATTTTTGAAATAATTAATGAAATTTTTTCTCTTCTACTTCGACCAATTAACATTCGATTTAGCTTTCCAGTTTACTCTTAATGAAAGCTAAAAATCTAGTTTACTCTTAATGAATGATAATATATTGTCCAGACTCTGGACTTTATAATTTTGTTTAAATGTACAAATACATAATTATTGTAATTTTTCTATCTTCCTCCAGAAATGAGACACGTATCAGTGTGTGAGATAATACATTATCTGTGTAATTTTGTAAAGAAATCTAAAGACTAATAGTAATATATTGATAAATAATAAATTATATGCCCATTGCCATATTGATGTGTGATATCATATGAACTAAATAAATGTAACAATGTTTAATGTATGTGTGTGATTTATTTAAGAGTAATAACTTAACTTTTCCATGTCAATGTGTCATGTGTGCGACTCTGGAATTGTAAAAGTTAAAAGTGGAATTATCAGTTTGCATTTTATGGGTACTAATAATTAGACATTTATCAGTTTGAATTTTATGGGTAGTAATAATTAGATATTTATCTGTGATTGAAATATTTTAATTAGTTGCTTTTATATTAGACAGTTTCAATAATTAATTTAATTTTAATTTAATAATTTTTGGGGTATGGTGTTGTGTGCTAAAAATGTGTCACACTTCTACAAATCATTGTATCCAATATTGCTCAAGAATGAGGTCTCAAATGACAACTCATAGCTCTCTATTCATGGAGTGCAAGGATTTGTAATGGATACCCTCAAATTGACCTAGTTTGTGCCCATGCAAGTACACCATAAAATGAGAGATTCAAAGAGGAAAAACAAGAATGCTAGTCTCCATGATCATCAAGTATGCATGCAAATGAAAGCTATTCTATATGA